>BROG01000140.1:640000-1070000 GCA_030159075.1 Atrina japonica | reverse complement strand
ATCCATTTGTATAGCCTTAGCACGAGCATGTTCTATGTGTAGGTCTACTCTGTTATCCTTGGAACAATCCATTTGTATAGCCTTAGCACGAGCACGTTCTATGTGGCCTCCGCTATCCTTGATACAGTTCATTTGTGTGCACTCTAGCATTCGTATAATGAATGAATCGGCTTTAGCTGCAATATGTTTCTGTATTGATACTCAAAATTAATATTAATTTGGGGCCTACAAAATAAGCATAAAAACATAAAACATAATGAAATTGAATCATTTCACACTACTGAGAATAAAATGGTATCTCTTATACAGATACTTTATTCTATTACTTACAAATATACTGATACATTACACTACTGATTACGTACTCATATACTTGAGTATATACTGAGAGTAAAAAACTCTTAAACATTACTGTACTACAAATGTCTCAATTTTACTACACTTCAGACATTTTCTAACATTACTTTATAGTTACACTTACACACGAATAAGCTATCCACTTAATATCAACACTACTGACAACACAATAAATACAAACTTTAGAACATGTACTGTATCAGACCAAGTTTCACTTATTACAATTTACAGACTTTGACATACTATTTGATTGTACATAATTGTATATAACGAAACAAATTACCAAAGCATATTAGAATCTAGAAAATTCGGACACCAGAACATTCTAGAAAAGTAATTAATTTTACGTACCTCAGATGTCAACATTTCAACCACACTTTACTAGTAGAGGGTCCTACACCAGAGCTGTAAATCGTGCAACTAACAAATACATTTTCAACTCTGAATTTATAGTGGAGAAAACAAAAGACATCCAAAACCAAAGCTTGAAAATCTTGCAAAATCATACACCCAAGTTACCTGTATGTGAGCCTCTGAACAGAGTAATAATAGACGATATAACAAGTAATACACAGGTAAATTTAGTGAGGCTCTATACGGGTAATAATAAAAATTAACATTTGATATTAAATGTGACAGTGTAAGATTAAATTAGATTTACAAAATGGCTTATTGCAAGTGGAGTATATCACTAGTAGCATAATGTTCTAACCATAATGTTCTAACCATAATGTTCTAACCATAATGTTCTAACCATAATGTTCTAACCATAATGTTCTAACCATAATGTTCTAACCATAATGTTCTAACCATAATGTTCTAACCATAATGTTCTAACCATAATGTTCTAATGGAAGCCTTGTATTTTTTTATATGAAATATGGACTGAGGGGGATATGCAATACCTATTCACATTTACATGCATGCTTTTTTATCTCAATTATTTCTATATGAATTTATAAATTGTTTTATGGAGTTTTGATTTATTTTTAGGCTATGTAACAAGTGGACGGCACCTACAAAGGGACAGAGCTAGATATACTCTCTTCTCCTATTTCGATGAAGAAACAGTGTTTCAACGACCCACATTCAAAGGTTTATTGATGTTGATGATTGCATGTTACTGTTTGATTATACTATCTTGGTTCTTTTCAAATTATAAACAATGACACATGTTGGTGATGGTTAGGTTCCCTACCCAGCCTACTTTTGATGTGTATGTTTTAAAACACATTTATTTACATGTAGCTTTGGCAAACATCTGGAATCAAAACAAAATTCATCATTGTCATTGTTTGCATAATGAAAGTTTAAAATGACTTGATCCTGTCCAAGCTACATGGCTTTTACAACCTGTTAATGCTCAGCCAGTCAGGGTTTTTGTTATAATGTCAAGTGAAATATATTTCCAAATCTAATGTTGCACTATTATATATATATATATATATCACTGGTCACAGTTTATTTCTTAAGTTCCACAGAGTTAAAGTATAAAAGTATTTAGAGCTAGGCTAGATTTTTTTGGTAACATAGATTTACCTTTCAGGAGATCCATTAGAATTTAGATCTCCATTCTTGCAGCCGGACATACTTTACCATTGTAAAATTGTAACGTGAAAGACTCTTTTGAACTGTAAACAAATATTGGGAAAATAATAACTTAATCCGTAAACATGAACAAATTGCTGACATTTGATGATGCACAACAGTCAACACATTAAAAAAACACTCAAATTTCATTCTGCCGAAGATTGAGGGATGAAGTAGAAAAGCGTGTCAGGATTACTAAATATATACATGTATACCTAATTAAAATATCAAGCCATAATAAGTTGATTTAAACATATTTTATTGATAAAACAAATGGATTAGACACAAGTTCTTACAACTTACTAGGTTTTCTCCAGATAATACAGTATATGATTAATTTAACACATGATTACAGGGCTCACATACAATTTGTATGCTATACATACATACACACACATACACACATATACATACATATTGTACAGAGAGAGAGACAGACAGACAGAGAGAGAGAGAGTCTGGATGCAATGGTTGTCCTTAGATGGATTAGAACGTTTTGGATTTTTTATAAATGACTGAACGGCCAGCACAATTTGGATATTGGTGTCATATGGAAGATTAGGATCTCCCCATAGAAGAAAACTGACATAATTACCTGGTTGAATACCAGTAGTCGTGAGAATATCGAGAATCGGAATTCTTGAGTTTGAGTGTTGTGAACATACTAGAAAGTAGTGATATGCATCTTCAATGCCATCACCACATTGACAGACAGGTGAGAGATTAATCCCTACCCGAAATAAATCATTATTAAGAGCACTACAACCGTGCCTAATTTGTGCTAACTGTACCGATAAATATCGATACATACCGGTAATTAAATATAAGGCCATAACAAGTTAAAAGTATATATACCTAATTAAGATATAAAGTCATAATAAGTTAAAAGTATAAGAAATTTGCTGTGACACGAAACATTTTGAACTAATAAATTCATTCCTTATCAATACTGGTATGCCATTCCAACCACTGAAATTGTGTATTTACCTTGAGGACATCGAAGCACTGACTGTCTATGGATCAGCATGCCTGAATCAAACTTATAACTTGATCTCCATCTTCATTTATATTACCTATCAGTAGTGATAAAAGTTAAGTCTTCTAATTAAATGCTATGTTTATTTAGTGGTGGACAGGTGAGATGAAATCACCTGAAACTGACCACCTCTCAAAAACCATGTACAATTAAATTATGCATTTTCATTGGTCGATCCTGTTAGTTACGCATCTTCCTGACAAACTTCAGACTGACTCTGTAGTAATAAACTTGTAAAAATGATTGAAAGTCAAAATCGTATCATAGAGGAATTTCATGGTCAAAGCCCCAAACTTCAAATAAGATAGAAACGTTATTAATGAACAGATCTAAATTTACTTTCATTTTCCTCTTATTTTTAAGCTTATTTTTAAAATAGTAAATTAGTTTTTAATTAATATTCACATAGGTGTACTCTTCAATTAATCAGGTTGAGAGGATTTTATGTTCCTTTTTCTCTCAACTAATCTGTATATTATTGTAATTCCTATACTATGAAAATTTGATTTTATAATACATTTAGGTCACCAGACAAATTGTCCAGTATACAGATTTTTTTCACCAGTCAGATTCGAATTTAACCTACTATAGCCAATAGTCTGGTGACTTTCACATTGTCTGTATCCAGCCTAATTATGATGTTAGTGTTTTAATTCATCGAGCCTCTATCATTGATGGGTTATGGTGAGATTTTAGAATCCCTAACCAGCCTACTGTTGATGTCAATGCCTTAACTCACTGAACCTCTATTTGTGATAGGTTACAGTCCTACTTGAGACACCCTATCCAGCCTACTTTTGATATCCAGCCTACTGTTGATGTCAATATCTTAACCTACTGAGCCTCTATTAGTGATGTGTTATAGTCCTACTTGAGACTCCCTATCCAGCCTACTTTTGATATCCAGCCTACTGTTGATGTCAATATCTTAACCTACTGAGCCTCTATTAGTGATGTGTTATAGTCCTACTTGAGACTCCCTATCCAGTCTACTTTCAATATCAATGTTTTAACTGTTTGAGCCTCTAATAGTGATGGGTTACAGTCCTACTTGAGACTCCCTATCTAGTCTAACTCTGATATCTATGTTTTAACTGTTTGAGCCTCTAATAGTGATGGGTTACAGTCCTACTTGAGACTCCCTGTCTAGTCTAACTCTGATATCAATGTTTTAACTGTTTGAGCCTCTAATAGTGATGGGTTACAGTCCTACTTGAGACTCCCTGTCTAGTCTAACTCTGATATCAATGTTTTAACTGTTTGAGCCTCTAATAGTGATGGGTTACAGTCCTACTTGAGACTCCCTATCCAGTCTAACTCTGATATCAATGTTTTAACTGTTTGAGCCTTTAATAGTGATGGGTTACAGTCCTACTTGAGACTCCTTATCCAGTCTAACTCTGATATCTATGTTTTAACTGTTTGAGCCTCTATTATTGATGGGTTACAGTCCTACTTGAGACTCCTTATCCAGTCTAACTCTGATATCAATGTTTTAACTGTTTGAGCCTCTATTATTGATGAGTTATGGTGACTTGAGTCTCCCAATCCAGCCAAACTATTTTGCCAATGGTTTATCTCTCTGAATCCTTATTAGTTTTTGGTCATGTTAAGACTTGAGACCCTCTTTCCAGCCCATTTTGATGTTAAAGTTTTAACCCTCTGAACCTCGTTTACTAATGGGTTATGGTCCTACTTGAGACTCCCTTTTCAGCCCAAGTTTGATGTCAATGTTTAACCTGCTGAGCCACTACCTGTATTCATGCTAGATGCATGTGACGGATTGAATTCCTGCATCATAGGGAAAATGAAGTTACCCTTCTTTGGTATTAAAGAGATATTGGTATCCTTAATTAAACAGAAAACAGAACAACAGTTCATATCAAACATGTTCAGTAATTATATTATTTAATTCCTCAATTACCAGGTCTTGCTGCCTGACTTTATACACCAGTGATCTATAGTGACCAATCAGCCAATTCATTGACCACAAACACCTATGGCAGTATATCGAGATATTTGACACTTGAAATGGGCATTTGTTCTAAAAATAGAGTGCCAGATGGTGATAAAGATTTTGGTGTTATTTGGTGACTGTATTGCCATGGCTAACCTGTAGGAGATCTATAATATTTCACCAGCCAAAATGACCAGTGTAACTTTTTATGTATACAGTTTAGGTCATTCCAATTTTTGTCTATGTTAAGCGTCCGCGTGTGCTTTGGTTTAGGACATCATATGAGAAACACATATTTGGTAATCGGGGAATGCATTATTTATCCTTACAATGAATAGAGTGAAAGCTTTTATTTTTGTAATTGGTCAGATGCAGATACAATTCAGATAAAACATATAGATCTACCATCAAATATTTAAACGGTACTGTAGCATGCTCTGATAAGTATTTAATTCAACTCCATAACCTGATGCTATTTTTTATCTATTTAATGATCACAGTTATAATTGAAGAGTTTTGTGTTTTACATCAGGTTATGGGGTTGATATTTGAATAGGTAGTTAGGTTTGCGTAATCAGGGTGGATGCTTAACATAGAAAAAAAGATGGAATGGCCTTATCAAAGCTAACACTTCAAGAATCACCAGTGAACCGTAAGTTCTACAATGGCAAAACTATTGATGAATGTATAAATATTTCAAATCATCGTTACTTTGTCTGTAAGTTGTTTTTACATATTTCAGCATTCCGTGCCTTATTAGACAACTACGAATTAGAATGCGGTGTACAAGAAGTTGTAACAAGGGAGGAAAGACAGGAAAATCGCGATTTTATAGATGCTATCATGGACACAGAAGTGATGCAAGAGGCATACAAATATTTAGTAGATAAGAATTTAGCACCAAGAAGCGTTAATGAATTTAAAGGCGTGCTATATAATATGTGGTTCAGACTCATTAGAAGAACAAAGGGTGATAGGTAAAAGAAAATTAAATCACTTGAGTCATATATAAACCAAATTCACATAAGCCTTTCATACTAATACTTTAAAACCTTGTGAGTCCCCTTGGAGACTTTCATACTAATAATACATCGGAACCTTGTGAGACCCCCCGGAGACTTTCATACTAATACATTGGAACCTTGTGAGACCCATCGGACACTTTCATACTAATACATTGGAACCTTTTGAGACCCCTCGGAGACTCATACTAATACATTGGAAATTTGTGAGTCCCCTTGGAGACTTTCATACTAATACATTGGAACCTTGTGAGACCCCTCGGACACTTTCATACTAATACATTGGAACCTTTTGAGACCCCTCGGAGACTCATACTAATACATTGGAACCTTGTGAGACCCCTCAGAGACTTTCATACTAATAATTGGAACCTTGTGAGACCCCTCAGAGACTTTCATACTAATACATTGGAACCTTGTGAGACCCCTCAGAAACTTTTATACTAATACATTGGAACCTTGTGAGACCCCTCAGAAACTTTTATACTAATACATTGGAACCTTGTGAGACCCCTCAGAAACTTTTATACTAATACATTGGAACCTTGTGAGACCCCTCAGAAACTTTCATACTAATACATTTTAACCTTGTGAGACCCCTCAGAGACTTTCATACTAATACATTGGAACCTTGTGAGACCCCTCTGAAACTTTCATATTAGACCACCTCTATAATGTAACCACATTCTGAAAACCACTTGGTTAAATAATTCTTTAGATAAAACCTCTTTTGAGAGACCACCTGTCTTGAGAGGTGACGTTTTAACTTTTAGTGGCAGATACGGTGGTCTCTCAAGACAGGTTCCACTTAACTCCGGTTTTTACTGTCTTACATACCTTAAAATGTGTTGTTCCTATACTACTGTCTTACATACCTTAAAATGTGTTGTTCCTATACTACTGTCTTACATACCTTAAAATGTGTTGTTCTATACTACTGTCTTACTACTGTTCTTACATACTACCTTTACATACCTTAAAATGTGTTGTTCCTATACTACTGTCTTACATACCTTAAAATGTGTTGTTCCTATACTACTGTCTTACATACCTTAAAATGTGTTGTTCCTATACTACTGTCTTACATACCTTAAAATGTGTTGTTCCTATACTACTGTCTTACATACCTTAAAATGTGTTGTTCCTATACTACTGTCTTACATACCTTAAAATGTGTTGTTGTTCCTATACTTACTGTCTGTTCTTATACTACAAACCAGGATTTAGCTTTTTAAAATGTGGTTTTCAATGAGGTTTACAGTAGGATGGGATGTAATCAGTAAAAACATGATGATCAGTAAAAAAATATTTTGTGTTACAACTATGGTCATATGGCATGATTGTTGTTTCCACGCAGCTTTTTTACAAAATATTTATGATAAAACATTTTCTGGATTTGCTGGGACCTACAGTAGCATATAGTTATTTGCTACTAGTACAATGGTTTATAGTAGCTGTAATTGCTTCAGTAATACATCAACTGATTTGTACTGTAGTCATAGTGGATATGTAAGTACAATTTTACCTGAGATCCCAGGCAGTCTGACTAATTACGAGAACTCTGTCATTGTCATCATTTTTTTTGTATGCCTATGTATCTATCACTTTCTAATACCAACATACAATTTTTACAGAGATTTTGATTCAAGCAGTTTTGAGCATGTATTTGTTGGTGAGGCCAAAGAAGATCAGTTTATCGGACTCCATAACTGGATCCAGTTCTACCTACAGGAAAAGGCTGGGAACATTGACTATCATGGCTACTTTAGACGAGAAACAGTGAGTGGTTTTGCCTCAATTTTATGTGTCTTTTCATTACACTGTACAGATGACAGAGTACCTGTGGTCAGTGTTTCTAAGACCATACAAATATAAGACAGTACCGTATTTTATGACCTATAGGTCGATGTGGGGGATAGGTTGAATGGCTGATTTTTGGCAAAAATCCAGGATTAAGTATTAGATAGGTCGAAATGGAGGACAGGTCGATGTCGGCAGAGATGGAAACATGAATGGGACAACACAAAAATGCATCTTTTATGTTTAATAACTGGTGCTAACACGATGGTAGCCTACTAAAATAGTCAGAGTGATTGGCCTATTTTACGGTACAGTATTAAATAGGAGTGATTAAAAAGCATAGAAGTTACATTTTATATATATATTTAACATCACTTATATTACTCGTGTGTACTGATTATGTATACAAGCATCGCTATTATGTTACCTGTCAAATCATCATTAAATTCTTTATGCTGTTTACACAAGCGACCTCAATCCTTGTCTTATCCTTACATTGACCTAAATTATTATGCTGCTGCAATTGTCAAACAATTAAATACTGGAGGTTTAGTGTCAATTAATTTATGTAACACTTTTTCCAAAATTTTCTCAACTTCAAAGACGGCCATGCGATCCTTATCAGTTGAAGGTCACTTTCCATTGAACACAGCTTGTAGTGTCCTGAAAGTCTGAATGAAGACTTCAACTTCACAGTGGGGTGCCGAGATAAGGGAATCATTCAAAAGTATAAACTGTCCATAATGTAAACGATGTAATTAATTACACAGTTTCAGACACAGTCTTGAATCCCAATGATATTGTCACTTGATTATGATCACAGTGCATTACGCACACACGAGGTCACATTTACTAGTCCTATTAAGTGTAAATACAAATGAGTATTTGGAGTAGGCCCCTAGATTATCCTGTGGAAAATTTTGAATTACAATATTAAAATGAGGAATTGCAGATACAAGTTAAATATTTCACTATTTCTTTTAAGATAAGTCGATGCAGTGAATAGGTCGAGGTCACAACTTTGGAGAAAAAAAATATCGACCTATAGGCCGTAAAATACGGTACCTGTGGTCAATATTTGTACGATCTTACAAATATAAGACAGAGTACCTGTGGTCAGTATTTGTAAGACCATACAAATATAGGACAGTACCTGTGGTCAGTATTTGTAAGTACCTGTACTCAGTATTTGTAAGATCTTGCAAATATAAGACAGAGTACCTGTGGTCAGTATTTGTAAGATCTTACAAATATAAGACAGAGTACCTCTGGTCAGTATTTGTAAGATCTTACAAATATAGGACAGAGTACCTGTGGTCAGTATTATATGATCTTACAAATATAAGACAGAGTACCTGTGGTCAGTATTTGTAAGTACCTGTGCTCAGTATTTGTAAGTACCTTTACTCAGTATTTGTAAGATCTTACAAATATAAGACAGAGTACCTGTGGTCAGTATTTGTAAGACCATACAAATATAGGACAGTACCTGTGGTCAATATTTGTATGATCTTACAAATATAGGACAGTACCTGTGGTCAGTGTTTGTAAGTACCTGTGCTCAGTATTTGTAAGATCTTACAAATATAAGACAAAGTACCTGTGGTCAGTATTTGTAAGATCTTACAAATATAGGACAGTACCTGTGGTCAGTTTTTATATGATCTTACAAATATAGGACAGTACCTGTGGTCAGTGTTTGTAAGATCTTACAAATATAAGACAGAGTACCTGTGGTCAGTATTTGTATGATCTTACAAATATAGGTCAGTACCTGTGGTCAGTGGGAAAGTTTGCCAGTTTTCTTGCGGAAGGTCGGTGGTCTTTACCCGGGTAGTCGGGGTTCCTCCTCTACCAATTAAAACTGGACGCCATCATATGACTGATAGATTGTTGAGTATGGCGTAAAACAAAAAATCAAATAAAAAACCTGTGGTCAGTATTTGTATGATCTTACAAATATAAGACAGAGTACCTGTGGTCAGTATTTGTAAGATCTTACAAATATAAGACAGTACCTGTGGTCAGTATTTGTTAGTACCTGTGGTCAGTGTTTGTAAGATCTTGCAAATATAAGACAGAGTACCTGTGGTCAGTATTTGTAAGATCTTACAAATATAAGACAGTACCTGTGGTCAGTATTTGTTAGTACCTGTGGTCAGTGTTTGTAAGATCTTACAAATATAAGACAACGAGTACCTGTGGTCAGTATTTGTAAGATCTTACAAATATAAGACAGTACCTGTGGTCAGTATTTGTTAGTACCTGTGGTCAGTGTTTGTAAGATCTTACAAATATAAGACAGAGTACCTGTGGTCAGTATTTGTTAGTACCTGTGGTCAGTGTTTGTAAGATCTTACAAATATAAGACACAGTACCTGTGGTCAGTATTTGTAAGATCTTACAAATATAAGACAGTACCTGTGGTCAGTATTTGTTAGTACCTGTGGTCAGTGTTTGTAAGATCTTACAAATATAAGACAGAGTACCTGTGGTCAGTATTTGTTAGTACCTTTGGCCAGTATTTGTAAGATCATTATCAACAAATTATTTATTTTATGTATTCAGAACAAGTTTCTTAAAGTTATATGATAGTCATGTAGCCATGTGGTACCAGTTATCTAACAATTTCAACACTTTTTTTTTCTATTTGGTGTAATATATTTCACATATTGTTTTTATTGTCTCCCTCAAAATTACAAAAGAACATCTATTATCTAAGATGTAATCAGAATTGTTTAACATCCTTGCAATCAGTTGGATGTTATTGGTGTTTTCTAGGATGCAGTGAGGTAGACAGTGACATGAAAAAGTAGACCAGTTGTCAAACACTAACATATTTAAAACAAATTGCTACACATTAGTCAAAATGTATTCACTACAGAAAAAATGAAAACACTTCTGATTTTTAAAACAAAGAATATCAGACTCGTGGATTTATTTTAGTATTCCGGAACTTATAGAACCTGAATGTGGGTTGTGATTTGCTTCAGTGAGGCATATTTATTCAATCTTGACATTTTACAAACATTAAAAAACAAAATTGTCTATGCAGTACTGCAGTAAATTTCTTGCTTGTCTGAGATTTTATTAGATGAGTAATACAAACAAATTTTTCTAAAAAATAAAACTAAAAAAAAAAAAAAAAAAATTAAAAAAAGAAAATAAAGCTAAAAATGTCATATCATGAACAAGGAACTCAGCAAATAGGTGAAAATGCATTTGATTTTTGTCCTGATAGTTAACTGGTACCACTGGGCTACCTGGATAATCTTTAGGGGGGGACTGTCAGGAACAAAACTGGCAGATCAATTTAAGGCCTAAAATGGATCTTTGATTCAAAAAAATCATACATATGATATAAAAACATCTGAAACTGAAATACATGTAAAAATCATACATATGAATAGGATCTCACCTGAACCTGATACATGTAATTCATGTCATATGATATATCTCACCTGAACCTGATACATGTAATCATACATATGATATATCTCACCTGAACCTGATACATGTAATCATACATATGATATATCTCACCTGAACCTGATACATGTAATCATACATATGATATATCTCACCTGAATCTGATACATGTAATCATACATATGATGTATCTCATCTGAACCTGATACATGTAATCATACATATGATATATCTCACCTGAACCTGATACATGTAATCATACATATGATGTATATCTCATCTGAACCTGATACATGTAATCATACATATGATATATCTCATCTGAATCTGATACATGTAATCATACATATGATATATCTGAATCTTTCTTTCAGGTCAAGGATGATGAGCACTTCCGACTTATGGCCCTGCAGTTTAACTGGAAAGGAGAGAAAGGCAAACCTATGAGTAGCTGTTTTCTTGGTACAAGTCCAGAATTTGAAGTTGCTGTGTATAGCATCTTGTTTCTGCTAAAAAGATTTAAGAAAACTGAGTGCCAAATAGGAGAATATGAAGTTGAGTTAGATTGTAAGCCCCTTGGAAGGGACTTTATAGGCACGGCATACATATCAGCCGCCAGAATGAATCATTACTATAAGCATTAAAAGATTAAAACCAAAATATCTACATAACTACATACATTATGCAAGAAAAATTGTATACCTCTTTCTCAAGAATCTAACTTTTTATTCAATTCTGAATTTTCTGTAAAATCTTGCTTAACAGATTTGTAATTCTAATTAGTAACTAAATTTTTATCTGATTTAATTCACTATTTACAACAGTCACTACAATCAACAAAAGAAAGATCTGGAATCGTAAAGAGAAAATTATTTTTTGATAAATTGGTTATTTCTATTTCACAGAAACTGATTTGTTAAAAACTCTATTGAACCATCAAATAGTTTTCTGTGCTTTGACCTGTTGCAATGAAACCTTGCCATTAAGACCACCTAAATGACTGGCTCAAACTGGTCTGAGTAGTGAGGTGTTACAGTAGAACCCTGCTATTTAGACCATCTGAATGACTGGCTCAAACTGGTCTGAGATGGTGAGGTGTTACAGTGGAACTCTGCTATTAAGACCATTTAAATGACTGGCTCAAACTGGTCTGAGTAGTGAGGTGTTACAGTAGAACCCTGCTATTAAGACCATCTAAATGACTGGCTCAAACTGGTCTGAGTAGTGAGGTGTTACAGTAGAACCCTGTTATTAAGACCATCTAAATGACTGGCTCAAACTGGTCTGAGAAGGTGAGGTGTTACAGTGGAACCCTGCTATCAAGACCATCTAAATGACTGGCTCAGACTGGTCTGAGAAGGTGAGGTGTTACAGTGGAACCCTGCTATTAAGACCATCTTAATGACTGGCTCAAACTGGTCTGAGAAGGTGAGGTGTTACAGTGGAACTCTGCTATCAAGACCATCTAAATGACTGGCTCAAACTGGTCTGAGAAGGTGAGGTGTTACAGTGGAACCCTGCTATAAAGACCATCTTAATGACTGGCTCAAACTGGTCTGATTAGTTAAGTGAGTCTCCTAAGCGTGGGTCTGGACTTATTTAATACTAATCTTATCAATCAAATCTAAAAAGACTGAATATTTACATTTATAAAGACACATTTAGTCTTAAACAAGAGGTGGTTTCCTAAGTGAGGTAGCCCTCTTAGTGAGATGGTTTCCTTAGTGAGGTGGTCTCCTTAGTGAGATGGTTTCCTTAGTGAAGTGGTCTCCTCAGTGAGGTGGTTTCCTTAATGAGGTGGTCTCCTTAGTGAGGTGGTTTTCTTAGTGGTGTTCTTTATAGTGAGGTGGGTCCTCATTAGTGAAGGTTCTTTACTTACTGATGTTATATTTCCAACACAAGTGTCCTGGTTTCCTTAGTGAGGTGGTCTCCTTAGTGAGGTGGTTTCCTTAGTGAAGTGGTCTCCCTAGTGAGATGGTTTCCTTAGTGAAGTGGTCTCCTCAGTGAGGTGGTTTCCTTAATGAGGTGGTCTCCTTAGTGAGGTGGTTTTCTTAGTGGTTTCCTTAGTGAGGTGGTCTCATTAGTGAGGTGGTTTCCTTAGTGATGTGGTTTCCTCAGTGAGGTGGTTTCCTTAGTGAGGTGGTCTCCTTAGTGAGGTGGTTTCCTTAGTGAAGTGGTCTCCCTAGTGAAGTGGTTTCCTTAGTGAGGTGGTCTTTAGGCAAGGTTCCACTGTATTTTAGTGTTATTATGAAATATGAATCTGAATGAAACAGAGAAATGTTTTATATACATGTATACTGTTAAGACTATTTCATTGATAATGGTGTAGATATTTCAGTCTTTAAATTGTTCTTTAATATGAAACAATTTTGGACTTTTGTCCTTTATAGAATTCTTTCAGATTTCTGTAGCACAAGTACACGTAGTCACTGTTATAAATTGAACAAATTGACAAGTGTGTTTAACTGTTATAGGAAGACCTCTATAACACAAACACATTTTACTGTTTGCAAATATGACAACACAAGTGTCCTTTATAGGAAGATTCTATACACAAGTACACAGTAAATGTTATTTATGACAAATTCTACACATTTGTCCTTTTTTATAGGAAGATTCTATACACAATACATTACACGTACTTGTTATATTTACAATATCTACAAGTGATTTTTTATATTGGAAGATTTTATGGCCTATACACAAACACATGTACTGTTATATGACAACACAAGTGTCCTTTATAGGAAGATTCTATACACAAGTACACGTACTGTTATATGACAACACAAGTGTCCTTTATATATATGCTGATATGTCATTACACTCACATATACACTTATAGTACTCACACTCACATAAACATATATCATATAAAAGTACATACTAATCCTTGCCCACATTTTTCACTCATTGCTTTACTTATGAATAGATTTTATACAAATCAGGTTCATCATAGTAATATTATGATCTTTTTAAACAATTAAATACAAGTTTTGTGTCAATTAATTTTTGTCCTTTTATAAATCTTTATCAAATTAGAATTCTTTCACAATTATGCCCTGCTAGCCCATCCTTTAATCAAGATAGTCACTGTTGCTATAAATTAGAAATTACCTAAATTGACCATAACAGTTTGTTTAACTGTTATAGAATATTATGACCTCTTTAACATGTTTTTACATACACTTTTAACTTTTTGCAATTTTGTCTTTATATATAGATCAGGCATAGATAATTTAATTTTCAGTGTGAAAGATATTTTAAAAAATCAAGAAATCATAGAAAATGTTTTTTTACAGTAACAAAGTCTAGCTCCTACATTTGTACACCTTTTTTTAATTATCATGGGGGCTCTATTAATAATACATTACTCATATTGTAGATTTACATATATCTATATTTGTAGATTTTGTTGTACTATTGGTGTAGTTTGATTTTAAATGATTATGAACATTAAGTAGGTTCATATTTATTATATTGGGTGTGGTTGGTATGTGTACTAATTACTGTTTACTAATTCAGCTCTGGAATCTTATACATGACAATATATGACCTGGCAATATCATACAGGTATATGTAGGTATGCACTGGTATGAAGTTTCCAGACATAATTTACAAAGCAATATTCCCATAATTACTGCAGATGAGGTGTATGTTTAGCATATAACATTTCTTGACTTGTGTACTAAATGATACATGTAGACTTTTGATGTACTTCAACCTTCTGAAAATTTGGAATAGTCTACACAATATTGACGTATAGGTGATGCATAACTTTTTGAGAAATAGAACTTGCATATTGTTTCTGGTGAAATGAATTATAAAGATAGAAAGATACAATAAAATTTTAGTGTTAACTGATAAGAGCTCACTATGACATACCAACGAGATTATAATTAGATTATAAAACCACAAAAATATTTGTATATGTGCAATATTGTGTATAATTTGTTAATGTCCTGTGATTTTACTCCTAGTCAGATGAAAACTTGTAAAAATGTTCATTAAAATGCTGATGTCTTTTTACGGTACTGGTACTTCTTGATAGTCTTAAAATTAAAGACTTTTTCTTTTTTGATTTATGACAAAAGTGTCATTAAAAAAACAACAACCAAATTAAGGTACACATTTGAAGTCTCATCCTTAAGTTTGAATTAATCTTCTTTTTCACTTACAACATTTTGTTTTCTGCAGTAGCCTATATTTGACCACTTATTAGGTTATTAATTCTTACAATTTGAAGATAATTCTTTCTTTTAATATATACCAGTACCACACCTCAGCCATGATTGGGTAACTTATTTGTTTACTTTTAAAATGTTTCTGTTTTATTTTATTTGGTGCTTGCCAGTTCACATCTTTTGTTATGCCTAGACAGCATCATCAGTGTTCTACCTCAATGTAACTCACAGATGAAATAACACAAAGAGATGTTGTGAAGGTTTGTGTTAATCTGGCATCATAAAAGTAACATGACTGATACAGTTACAAAGCAATATAACTTGTGTTTTGGATGTTATGGTCACAATAATTTGTTCAAATTTTATAAATCATTGTTTTTTATACATTTAAATATATGAATTTATAATTTCTTTGATAAATCATGTTGATTTTCTCTTTACACTAAATAAACTTTTTTTGTCTGTTGCTCAATGATAATCATTGTACATAATTTATGGCATTAAAGTTTTGTAAAATAATGTTGTCAACATCTGTGATGAAATAGTTCTTCAAGTACATCAAGAAACAGTCAATATTTTCTAAAAGGTCACTCAAGGGAACAGGCAAAATGGCTGTTATAGACAGGTGGCCTTTATGAAGAGGTCTATTAATTTTTAAAAAAATGTTAACAAAGATTATGTTAGAATAACTTTTATAGGCAGGTGCCCTTTATACAGAGGTTGTCTTTAACATAAGTTTGACTGTATATATCATGTGATAGCATTTTGTTAGTGTTTACTTTTGTCTTTTTTAAGAGCTTCCAGTATGTTGATTTGGTATATTTTATCATATGCCTGATCAACAATAGTTGATAACTTTGTACATAGAATGTTACGCAAACATTTGCTCATACATACAGTATTTAACACTCATTTATCTAAAGATGGATCTGAAAAGCTGCATAATATTGTCTAGAAGAGACTTGAGGTTATGTACTGCCATAGCACAAGGTCTCAACCATATTTCTTCAGATTGGCAGCTTGAAAACTTAAAGCAGTAACATTTAAATAGAAAGAAATGAAATTATATTTGACATGCCCATTCATTTGAATTAATTTCTGTAAATGCCAATATGGAGTTACCATGACAATGACAATGATACCAAAATAGCTGCTTTTTGGACATTTTTCACACACATCTTGTTAATAACACTGTTTCATCACTACTATCAATGTAAATGGTTGTGACACAAATGTGAAATCAGAGTTACATTGTTTAGTCTCAATATTCTTGTTTCCTTATCTATTTGAAATACATGTATATTGGGTTAAAGGTCACACCATTAATTCCTTGTCAGTATCACAAAACAAAGCCTTTACACATGTAGAAAGTTTGTATCAGGTTGAGATCCTGTTAATGATATCAGAAAATAAACATAATTGTTTGGCATATGAATAAAAAACATTTTACTTATTGTAAAGGGAGATAATCCAGTAATAGTTTCATACATCAAACTTTGATGTAGACAGTTGATTTGACTCAGTATTGAACCACTTTGCAGTCATTAAGTCGACAGTGTTCAATTAGAGAAAAAAAATGTATGAAATTATTTGTTCAGGTTGTTTGTCTCAATTGTTCATGAGCAGAAACAGTTTATTATTCAGGAAATGACATATCAGAATTATATAATTTTATTTGATTTCCATTCTTTAGCATTTAGAAGAATATTACTAATAAATATGTTGATAAAAAAATATTTTCCTTGTTCTTTTAATTTAACACATTAGTTTTGGTCAATATAATGTTGACATAGAAACGTCAAGTTGTTGACATAGATGTTTTTTGTAAGTCATCAAAATACATGACAATATGTAGTATCTTACAACATGTGTGTCACTGTAGTTTCCTCAGTGTAAGCAAAGTGCATCAAATTTTCTAAATTGATTTACTGTACTGTAACTGCTGAACACCAAGATGAAGCTGACAAGAAGTAATGATGACGAAAGGTAGCATACAGAATCGGATTGAAACTCAGCTCATATACTCTTGTCTACCAATTGTTATATTTATAGAGCGAACTTAGTCGTAGAGAGTGTGAAAAAAGAACTAAAAATCCATACAAAGTGCTATCAAACAATTCAATGTGTATCAGGCGAGATAAACTGTTAAGTCAAATTCTGTGTGGAAATGCCATTACTGACTACAATGGTCGCCACCATGTTTTTTCATGAATCATGGGGTACTTGCCAGTGTTGAGTCCAATCATGAAGCTCATCAATTTTGCTGCTTCATTTCATATCTAAGTAATATTCTGTGTATGCTAAGACCTTAAATAATAATAGATCCCAGAGAGATCTTGGCACCCACCATGGAATGTTCTATGTCTGATCTATGACAGACTGTTCTTTTCTCTTCTTATCTTTTATTTTGTGTCTCAACATTGAATATTTCTGTGAAATACTTTTTTACAAGATTATAGCGAAACTGAACTGGAACTGAACATATTACATTTTAAGAGAGAATGGAATTCAACATGGCCGACAGGTGTCCATCTTGGATTTTGATCTCTCTGAAAATGTTAACCTCCATAATCAATTTCGAAAAGATTCCTTCAGTACATTCTGAGAAATATATACTTCCATTGTCAATATCCAAGATGGCCACCTGTCGGCCATGTTCGATTCTGATCTCTCCAAAAATGTAATTTTCACAACTAGACCTGAAGGGGAACCTTCATATCAAATTTCAGGGAGATTCCTTAAGTCCTCTCTGAAAAGTAGCGGTAACAAACTTCCTTTGGTCAAAATCCAAGATGGCTGCCTGTCAGCCATGTTCGATTCCGATCTCTCTGAAAATGTAATGTGCACAACTAGACCTCAAGGGGAACCTTCATGTCAAATTTCAGGGAGATTCCTTCAGTAGCGGTAACAAACTTCCTTTGGTCACAATCCAAGATGGCCGCCTGTCGGTCAGTGTGATGTCACAATCACACAAGTGTTTGACAGGCCATTTAATTGTGACGTCATAATGGAAAAGTTTGCCAAAAGATGTCGTGTTGGGCATTTGGCGATAAGTCAACTAGGAAAACAAAATTCATTATTTTGTGTAGTATTAAGAACCTATATCAGTAGAAATGCCCATTTCCGGAACTCTCGAAACCTCAAAATTTTTCAGTGGTCCCGAGGACTTCAAGGTATAGAGAGTCATCAATATTACATCAGACGGCATTCCTTGTTATCTCGCATTTCAATGATTATGTCGTAAGGGCACTTTTCTCAGCCACTGCATACCCGAAATGTTGGAGAAATTATGGAAATAACAGGAATATGCAATTAACAGGAATAGTGTATTTTAGTGAAGAATGATGATTTATGTTCAATTAATCCTTTCAATTATGTATATAATACTATTATAAACACCCTAAGTACACTAGTAATGGAATTAGGGTAATTCTTGGTTTAACCTATGCAATTAATAGGAATATTTAACATGTACAAGATAGGAAATAGTTTTGTGTTTTGAATTCTTATGCAATTAACAGGAATATGCAATTATCAGGTATGCAAATAAGTGGAATCAACTGTGTGTGTATATATATATATATATACATGTATATTGGTAGGTTCTAATTGCAATGGTTAGAGTGTCCATCGTAAGTCCCCAAGTTCATCTCCCAGTCTATGTCATACCTGTGACTTCTTTAAACAGGTTTTGACCATTCCTTTGCCAGTAAATACACAAGTCTTTGAAATCGGACTTACATTCATGGTCCCATGTGATAGTTGGCATATGTTGAGCACTCACTACATTGGCAAGAGTTTTCTACACAGGTAAATCAATTGTGGTTCTTTACTCATAGTCAGAGTTTCTATACACCAATAAGTGAAAAAAGTCATTACAAGACAATAAATGAAACCAAATACTGTGTTGATGCATCAACTGAAAAAAGTCATGACAAGACAGAATCAAAACCAAATACTGTGTTGATGCATCAATTAAAATACACATCCTTCACTACTAACAGGGCAGCTCTGAGAAAAAACCATACTATACTACATCTAGTATTTTTTATTATGTAAAATAAAAACAAGATAGCTGCCGTAATGTTCATATGCTTTAATGTAAAGCTCATAGTAAATTAAATATGCTGAAATATCAGTAACATACTGTACATACTGTTCTGATTGATTCTAGGGATTTCATTACATTAACATGAAAGTCACACAGGAAAAATTAAAAAGAAATGGTGAAGGTGGGAGAACTTCACAAGAAATTTATTTTATTATGATAAACAACATGTTGCTGAATAAATCCACTTCTTTTAAATTACAGGACTTTGAGTGGATACTCATTCAGAAGTTGGACAGGAGAAGGTCTTATAAAGGGGATTGTACAATCAGAATTAAATAGATACGGTAACTAAAATTATCAAATTCAATGTCCTCCAAAGGGAGGTATTGTTATGTGGGGGGAAAAAACAAAACAGTAAACAGAAGCAAAATTCACAAATTTTTACCACTTGGCCTTTATCAAGTGAAAGACGACAATATATATATATATATATATATATATATATATATATATATATATATATATATATACACACACACATTATAAGTTAAATATATATTGTCTACTTTAACTTGATAAAGCCTCAAATTTGTGAATTTAGAGTGTGTTTCCTGTTTTTGTCGTAAAATTATGGAGTATCTTGATTTTCCTAAATGATTATTTTTAATGTTTATCATCTTGATATAACCATTTTAAATTTTACTGGAGAAGAAGTTTAACAAATACATATTACCTAAATGAATGTTTATCTTCTTGATATAATCATTTCAAACTTTACTGGCGGAAAAGTTTAACAAGAATCTATACCTAAATACCCCAAAACAGCTGGTTACTTGTTGATCAATCAGATGGAATTTGTAATAATTACAACACATATCTAAACTAGATACAACTATTAATAAACACAGGGTTTTAATCCATCACAGTTTCAGAGATGCTAACTTAAGATAATTGAAAAATGGAGTCTTAATGTGCGTGCCAAAGACGCAAGCCCACTATGGGGGTTTGGGGGCATGTTCCCCACAAAGTTTTGAAAATTAGGTTGACATCCCTGCAGTTTCTTAATACACAATACGACACTGAACTTGTGCTAATCATCAGTTATATAAGGTAGATCTTCAATCATCAGTTATATAAGGTGGATCTTAAATCATCAGTTACATAAGGTGGATCTTAAATCATCAGTTATATAAGGTGGATCTTAAATCATCAGTTATATAAGGTGGATCTTAAATCATCAGTTATATAAGGTGGATCTTAAATCATCAGTTATATAAGGTGGATCTTAAATCATCAGTTATATAAGGTGGATCTTAAATCATCAGTTACATAAGGTGGATCTTAAATCATCAGTTATAGAAGGTGGATCTTATATCATCAGTTATATAAGGTGGATCTTAAATCATCAGTTATATAAGGTGGATCTTAAATCATCAGTTACATAAGGTGGATCTTAAATCATCAGTTATATAAGGTGGATCTTAAATCATCAGTTATATAAGGTGGATCTTAAATCATCAGTTATATAAGGTGGATCTTAAATCATCAGTTATATAAGGTGGATCTTAAATCATCAGTTATATAAGGTGGATCTTAAATCATCAGTTATATAAGGTGGATCTTAAATCATCAGTTATATAAGGTGGATCTTAAATCATCAGTTATATAAGGTGGATCTTAAATCATCAGTTATAGAAGGTGGATCTTATATCATCAGTTATATAAGGTGGATCTTAAATCATCCATTACATAAGGTGGATCTTAAATCATCAGTTATATAAGGTGGATCTTAAATCATCAGTTATATAAGGTGGATCTTAAATCATCAGTTACATAAGGTGGATCTTAAATCATCAGTTATAGAAGGTGGATCTTATATCATCAGTTATATAAGGTGGATCTTAAATCATCAGTTATATAAGGTGGATCTTAAATCATCAGTTACATAAGGTGGATCTTAAATCATCAGTTATAGAAGGTGGATCTTATATCATCAGTTATAGAAGGTGGATCTTATATCATCAGTTATATAAGGTGGATCTTAAATCATCCATTACATAAGGTGGATCTTAAATCATCAGTTATATAAGGTGGATCTTAAATCATCAGTTTTATGTCTATATTATATAAGCTGGACATTTTTGAAGCTAGCTCTTCTTGTGTATCTGTTTATATATAGCTTCACAACACTAGACAGATATATCATAGCTGATTTATTTAAACCAAACTCGGTTTTGACAACACAGGTAATAAGTATAGTCATCCAACAGGAAAGGTAGTTAACTCTTGGCACGATCATTGGTAATTCATTTTTTGTTGCCACATTTATAAGAAACAATAAACAAAGTAAAAATGTCACATCACAGACTTATAGCTTAGCAAATATCTGGGAATTAAGCTGTTTCTTTGCTGATATCGATATTGCTGTAGATGCTTCTCATGAGATCATACTTTGGTTCTCCTCCAGTAAGTTTGTTTTATGGTCCGCTGGATTTGCATTTGCTTCATAAGTACATATTGTTACTTCATGTCGATGTGCCTGCAACAACAACATTAACATTTTCTTAGACACAGATTCAGGTAGGAGAAAATAGAAAACATAAATTAAGATGAATGAACATAGCACGTACCTTACTAATTAGAAGTTTTGTAAATTTAACCATATAGAAATGTTCTCATATAGACATTTCTGATAACAAGTTCCTTTTTGTACTTATTTTTTATTCTGTATTTTTCACTTGTATGTACAGGGTGTGAATCAAGCTGTGGAGTCAACAAGGAAAATACTGAAGGTACATATGCATCCTTTGTTATAAAGGTCTGACAAAATACCCCTCATTTACCCTATCCTCACTAATCCCACTCTCATTAACCCTACTCCCACTAACCCTATTCTCACTAATCCTACTCCCACTAACCCTCCTCTCACTAATTCTCACCAACCCTTCTCTCTAATCATACCCTCACTACCCTATGAAATATGTCAGAAATTTGGTCAGAAAGAATGCAATCTTTTGTCAGACTGAATTTCATCAATCTGAATATTTTTTGGAGCTTGAAAATAAATAATAAATAAACTTTTAAAATCCTGTAATTTCAAATTCAGAGTAATTTTTTTTTTTTTTTTTTTTTTTTTTTTGCATGAATAGCTTTCGGTGTGTTTTTTCTACTTAAGAACATAATAATCTTGAATACATTATGCAGAGTAAAATTTGACTGACTACCTCTATGTAAATACATGTACGGTCTGAAAAAAGAAAATACAGGTTGTCACGAGGTTTGGTTTGAGTATCACTTTATATCCTATTGATAATTCACATTGTTTATTTATCAATAATCTTAGTATTTCCCCAGCTAATGTTTTAAAGATCTACGCTGCTACATATTAACTCACCTCCATAAAATCACCTTTAAGTCCTATGTAGTACACCTTTGTATTGTCAGCACCAAAGTTGGATGGAAAATGAAGAGACAGATGCTCAACACTATTAAATCTAGCCACTCTGTAAATAGACAATAACATCTCAAAGACTGTACAATATATCTAGCCACTCTGTAAATAGACAATAGCATCTCAAAGACGTTGTACAAATAAACAATAGCATCTCAAAGACGTTGTACAAATAAACAATAGCACCTCAAAGACAGTGTACAAATAAACAATAGCATCTCAAAGACAGTGTACAATATATCTAGCCACTCTGTAAATAAACAAACAATAGCATCTCAAAGACGGTGTACAATATATCTAGCCACTCTGTAAATAGACAATTGCATCTCAAAGATGTTGTACAAATAAACAATAGCATCTCAAAGACAGTGTACAATATATCTAGCCACTCTGTAAATAAACAAATAATAGCATCTCAAAGATGATGTATAATATATCTAGACACTCTGTAAATAAACAAACAATAGCATCTCAAAGACAGTGTACAATATATCTAGCCACTCTGTAAATAAACAAACAATAGCATCTCAAAGACTGTTCAATATATCAAGCCACTCTGTAAATAAACAAACAATAGCATCTCAAAGACAGTGTACAATATATCTAGCCACTTTGTCAAAAAACAAACAATAGCATCTCAAAGACTGTTCAATATATCAAGCCACTCTGTAAATAAACAAACAATAGCATCTCAAAGACTGTTCAATATACCTAGCGACTCTGTAAATAGACAATAGCATCTCTGTAAATAAACAAACAATAGCATCTCTGTAAATAAACAATAGCATCTCAAAGACGGTGTACAATATATCTATCCACTGTAAATAAACAAACAATAGCATCTCAAAGACAGTGTACAATATATCTAGCCACTCTGTAAATAAACAAACAATAGCATCTCAAAAACGGTGTACAATATATCTAGCCACTCTGTAAATAAACAAACAATAGCATCTCAAAGACGGTGTACAATATATCTATCTACTGTAAATAAACAAACAATAGCATCTCAAAGACGGTGTAAAATATATCTAGCCACTCTGTAAATAAACAAACAATAGCATCTCAAAGACAGTGTACAATATATCTAGCCACTCTGTAAATAAACAAACAATAGCATCTCAAAGACGGTGTAAAATATATCTAGCCACTCTGTAAATAAACAAATAGCATCTCAAAGACGGTGTACAATATATCTAGCCACTCTGTAAATAAACAAACAATAGCATCTCAAAGACGGTGTACAATATATCTAGCCACTCTGTAAATAAACAAACAATAGCATCTCAAAGACGGTGTACAATATATCTAGCCACTCTGTAAATAAACAAACAATAGCATCTCAAAGACAGTGTACAATATATCTAACCACTGTAAATAAACAAACAATAGCATCTCAAAGACAGTGTACAATATATCTAGCCACTCTGTAAATAAACAAACAATAGCATCTCAAAGACAGTGTACAATATATCTAGCCACTGTAAATAAACAAACAATAGCATCTCAAAGACGGTGTACAATATATCTAGCCACTCTGTAAATAAACAAACAATAGCATCTCAAAGACAGTGTATAATATATCTAGTCACTCTGTAAATAAACAAACAATAGCATCTCAAAGACAGTGTACAATATATCTAGCCACTCTGTAAATAAACAAACAATAGCATCTCAAAGACGGTGTACAATATATCTAGCCACTCTGTAAATAAACAAACAATAGCATCTCAAAGACAGTGTACAATATATCTAGCCACTGTAAATAAACAATAGCATCGCTAGCTACTCTGTAAAAAATAGCATCTCAAAGATGGTGCATAAGTACAAGTAATATAACTGCTCTATAAAAATAGCATTTCAATTATGGTGTAAAATTACCACTATTTTACCACTAGAGCTACTCTGTGACAAATAGCATTTCAATTGTGGTGTAAAATTACCACTTATCTAACTGCAGTAAAATAGCATCTCAAATAGTGTGTACAATGAAATATATTTGATCAATAATGCATTGAATCTGTAGTGATTTTGTTAATCTTTTGTTAAGATGATACATACTTGACTCTATATTCTATAACACCTGCAGGGTCACGACTCAGTTCAAATTCTTCATCAGCTTTACTGCTAGCATCATCAAAAGTCATTCCAGGTCTATTTTTAAATCTGAAATATTAAAATAATGAGGTGTGATTAGGAAATGCTTGATTAACCCAAGATCTAAGTCAATCATAAAGATTTTAAAGTCCCATAACTCTGGAAATAGAGCCAAATGTAGGTCACAAATGAATTCATCCTCATGCTTACTTATATAAAGCATTATACCAAATTTTGATTAACATCTGATCAAGGGACTCAAGTTACTTGTCAGAATGTTTCAAACAAACAAAACAGAAACAAGTGGACCAAAGACTCTTGAACTTCAATCTTCCATAAAAATTGTCCATCAAATTTAAGCCAAGGGAAAGCAACATACAGAGATATGTACATTTGATAAGAACTTGACATACATGTACCTGTGTATTGGTCTTTAATGAAGTGTATGATAGTGGTGTGTAATCAATCATTATCATACAGTTATGTGCCCATACAACACATGTACATTATGTAATGTCATATTGCACTACAGATGTATACATAGATTCCACCTGAACTGCTTTTTGTAGCATATATTGCCCTTTGATATTAATGTTAGAAGAGGAATGAGATTTAAATTTGTGTACATAATTTAACTACATAAGGGGCATGTAATGAATACAAAACATAGAAACATTAGTAGTTTTGTTTATCATTTGGGCCAGTGAAATGTACTTTCAAATGTAAATGCATATATCGTAAGCTCTCGTCATTTAGTGTGATGGTTGATTTCTTTATATCTACAATATTTATCAAACAGAAGTTTGGTTAGCTGTTCATAAATGTTGCTCTGATTCTTGCCAAGAATTTTTCACTTAAATTGAGGTATCATCACCTTCACATGAAATGCCGTCAATTTTACCTGTCCTTTGGACTGATCGAAAACTGTGCTACCAATATCAACTGGGCACTACAAAAACATTGAGACACTGCATCTGAACCACACCATACAGCAAAGTAGTTACACCACCAAACCTTAGTCATCATTTACAGGACAGATCCCAGGATGACATCATCAACCAATACTTACATTCTCATCTTATTTGGATGTGTATCTTCTTCGCCTCCGACCAGAATGATCCCTTTTAATTTGACACTTCCTGTAAAACTGATTGTTACAGAATAAAGTTAAAATAGATCAGTAAAACTGATTACAACAGAATAACATAGATCAGTAAAACTGATTACAACAGAATAACATAGATCAGTAAAACTGATTACAACAGAATAACATAGATCAGTAAAACCGATTACAACAGAATAACATAGATCAGTAAATTCGATTACAACAGAATAGCATAGATCGGTAAAACCGATTACAACAGAATAACATAGATCGGTAAAACTGATTACAACAGAATTACATAGATCAGTAAAACTGATTACAACAGAATAACATCAATCACTAAAGCTGATTACAACAGAATTACATAGATCAGTAAAACTGATTACAACAGAATAACATAGATCGGTAAAACTGATTACAACAGAATAACATAGATCAGTAAAACCGATTACAACAGAATAACATAGATCAGTAAATTCGATTACAACAGAATAGCATAGATCGGTAAAACCGATTACAACAGAATAACATAGATCGGTAAAACTGATTACAACAGAATTACATAGATCAGTAAAACTGATTACAACAGAATAACATCAATCACTAAAGCTGATTACAACAGAATTACATAGATCAGTAAAACTGATTACAACAGAATAACATAGATAGGTAAAACTGATTACAACAGAATAGCATAGATCAGTAAATCTGATTACAACAGAATAACATCGATCACTAAAACTGATTACAACAGAATAACATAGATCAGTAAATGTGATTACAACAGAATAACATAGATCAGTAAAACCGATTACAACAGAATAACATAGATCGGTAAAACTGATTACAACAGAATAGCATAGATCAGTAAAACTGATTACAACAGAATAACATCGATCACTAAAGCTGATTACAACAGAATTACATAGATCAGTAAAACTGATTATAACAGAATAACATAGATCAGTAAAACTGATTACAACAGAATAGCATAGATCAGTAAAACTGATTACAACAGAATAACATAGATCAGGAAAACTGATTACAACAGAATAGCATTGATCACTAAAGCTGATTACAACAGAATTACATAGATCAGTAAAACTGATTACAACAGAATAACATAGATAGGTAAAACTGATTACAACAGAATAGCATAGATCAGTAAAACTGATTACAACAGAATAACATAGATCAGTAAATGTGATTACAACAGAATAACATAGATCAGTAAAACTGATTACAACAGAATAACATAGATTGGTAAAACTGATTACAACAGAATAGCATAGATCAGTAAAACTGATTACAACAGAATAACATCGATCACTAAAGCTGATTACAACAGAATTACATAGATCAGTAAAACTGATTATAACAGAATAACATAGATCAGTAAAACTGATTACAACAGAATAGCATAGATCAGTAAAACTGATTACAACAGAATAACATAGATCAGTAAAACTGATTACAACAGAATAGCATAGATCAGTAAAACTGATTTCAACAGAATAACATAAATCAGTAAAACTGATTACAACAGAATAGCATAGATCAGTAAAACTGATTACAACAGAATAGCATAGATCAGTAAAACTGATTACAACAGAATAACATCGATCACTAAAACTGATTACAACAGAATAACATAGATCAGTAAATGTGATTACAACAGAATAACATATATCAGTAAAACTGATTACAACAGAATAACATCGATCACTAAAGCTGATTACAACAGAATAACATAGATTGGTAAAACTGATTACAACAGAATAACATAGATCAGTAAAACTGATTACAACAGAATAGCATGGATCAGTAAAACTGATTATAACAGAATAACATAGATCAGTAAAACTGATTACAACAGAATAGCATAGATCAGTAAAACCAATTACAACAGAATAACATAGATCAGTAAAACTGATTACAACAGAATAACATAGATCAGTAAAACTGATTATAACAGAAAAACATAGATCGGTAAAACTGATTACAACAGATCAGTAAATACAAGTAGAAGTTCATGTAAGCAAAGGATACCACATACCAACAGCATTACATAACACACAGTTACTGCATAAACTAAAATTTATTTAATACTGCAAAACATTATTGTGTAAATATATACAACAACAACATCAACAATATAACAGGTTTACAAAAAAATGTTTTCTTCCATAAAGTATTGTCTCTTACAGAAATATAAACAATCCAATATTATACTTACGGTATGTTAAATAACAATTCTTCATCTGCATCACTTTCCACAAACTAAAAGAAAAAAGAAAAATTGGGTAGTTTACATAGTCAAAGGAACAAACATAATTTAAATTACTAACTTTTTTTTTCAATGTGTTACAATTTTTAAATTTGAGTCAGATTACGTTTTAGCCTATCATATATCATTTCAATAAATGAATTAACATTAACATGGTTTTATTTTCATCAAATCCCTACTTTCAAATCTTTTTTTTTCTATTATAATGTATACGAAGTCAATAAATATACAATGTAGTTTAAATCACATATCATTGTCTGCCTTATCACTGCAGGGCAATTGAAAACAAAATGGCACTTTGCCATGAGAAGAAAAAAAACACACACACACACACACACAAACATAGGGTTTGAAAATATTTAGGCCTAGTGATTTTAGTCTTAAAAGTGTTCCAGAAAAAAAATAGAGAAAAATGCAACTCAGTATCCTAATATAAAACACTCCAAAATTGTGTAATAATCTGGGACTTGATAGTGCTCCAGCTAGAAGGTTTTAGCAGGGTGCCGAGCCCTGCCCTGATTTTTTTATGTCCTTTCACAATTTCTCCCCATTTTGCTCTGTTAACATGTTCTCCTATCTGATCCCTACTCCCAGAATCATTACAGATGACTACTCCCAAAATGTGTGCCATATATATGTGGCAGGGTTAGTTATATGGTGTTCCTACTAGCTTGAACTAGTGGGGTTTCCCCTTTAGCTCGATCGGTAGAGCACCAGACTTGTAAACCAGGGGTCTTAGGTTCAAATCCAAGCAGAGGCAGTATTTGTCTCTTTTACAATGGCGCCCTAGGACCCCTGGTTTACAAGTCTGGTGCTCTACCGATCGAGCTAAAGGGGAAACCCCACTAGTTCAAGCTAGTAGGAACACCATATAACTAACCCTGCCACATTATCCCCCTCCATTGAAAGAGTCGTCCCGACTCTCTTAGAGGTAGCTATCACCTGTGGGGCGATTCAAGGATAATCACTTTCACATTACCAGGAAGAACCCAGGTCCCAACGTGGGCGCCATTGTAAAAGAGACAAATACTGCCTCTGCTTGGATTCGAACCTAGGACCCCTGGTTTACAAGTCTGGTGCTCTACAGATCGAGCTAAAGGGGAAACCACACTAGTTCAAGCTAGTAGGAACACCATATAACTAACCCTGCCACATTTATTCAATGTTGACATCTTACATACAGTGACCATTATCCTCATTTAATGATATATACAGTCATAATGCACGACAAACAAAAGATTGCACAATATAATGTCCGCCATCTTGGTTTTCGAATGCGAGGAAAACCATGCTTTCAAGATAAACCTATTTCTTCATAAAAACGGTCGTGCCATACAAGTAAATTACTATGGGTGAATTCAGAAATGAACGCTCAAGCTTAAATAGCTTTTTTCACAGAATTACTCTCTTCCTAAATGGTGATATGAAATTCGTGAAATATTCACTTCATTGTCAAAACTTACGCTATCACTATTTTTCAAAGATACTTTGGGTTATTTACCACTAGGCATCATACAAAAATAGTAGGCCCCAAACAAGCATATAAAGAACTGTTCTCATAGTGTAATTGATGGTCCTATAAGTGACTGTTTCTGTGTACAGATTCCGAGCAATTTATAAAATGACAAACACAGTTATCCACCCCTGTGCTGGGCATTGCTACTGTTCCATACTGACATGCCCATTTTCATTCATCAAATCTAAGAGTGTTGATTAACTTCATTGTATGTCCCCCTTTAGAGTGATTACAAATGCTGGTTTACTGGTGGAAAATGTGTCCCTGTCAATGGGAATTAAAACCCTGATCCTGAAATTTTCTAGTTGTTACACTTCATGATATGACAATTCTTAAGAAATAGACCATTTTTGAGTTGTCTTGTTACATCACGATTCGTCATAATAGAGTGCAATTTCAAAGAGCAAAATAGGGCATTCATTATATTCCGAATAAGTAGTTTATCACCTCTATGACCAGGGATATTAATATCATGAAGTAATAGGTGCCAGATTTGAAAATTAGATTATAGGAAAGTGATGAAAATATTACTTAACCTGAATCGACCTTACCCAACTTTCAGATGACATCACGTAGTCCAAGTAAAAACTATTGTGAAGAAACTGAACAGAATCAGACAACTCGAAAATGGTCTATTGATGACATTCAGGCCTATACATGACAACTGTAACTTTTGTGTCAAATAATGAGTGTGGATGAATTACATTGCAATCAGATGAAATATTAGATAGAAGATAAGGATGCTATATGGGTCTAAGTTTCATTTAATAAAAAAATTGTGGGACTATCGTGTAAACATGTACATTTCCATTTCATAACCTTTTCCTTGTCAAGTCTTTTATCCCATGGTTTAAACACATCTTTTCCTGACCCGTCATCTGTTTCATTTAGACACTGCACCCTCTCTGTATCAATTTTCAAATACAAACTATAGCTTGCCGCAAGCTCAGCTTCACTGGTATGATCATGATCTTGACCTCCCCCACAGTTGTGGCTGTGACCATGACCAGACATCCTTTAATCACTGAACAGACCACTTTCCGCTAGATGCAATGTTGATATTAGAAGCCAGTGAGAAGGCCCTACCAGTTCAATGTGGTCTTTCTGATTACTACTAAAACCCTATCGTATAGCACAATTTTTTTCTTTTCGCAACACACTTTTCATTAAAAGTAAGACAAAAATAAATAATATAATTTTGTATCTCTTTGAATGGAGATTAATGAAATGCTGATTGCTGGTTAAACTTATCACGGGTCCTATGATAAGAATATGTTTTCGATTTTTAATGAATTGGCAGGTCTGGTCGTTTGGCACATTTAGCCCAACCCTATTTCCTAATATATGTATCCTATGGAAACATCAGAAATACTCCGATTGCCCTAAATATGTCTAAATCTTTCATGTGTTTTAAACAATGAATTATAAGTAAAACTTTCAAACGCGTTCTTGACTGTGAAAACTTGTGTAGAATGGCGTCAAATGTCAAAAAGAACCACGTGGAACTGGGATTTTTAGAAGATGGTGACCCAGAACTTCTACTGTCTCATCAATTTCCTAGCAAAGTTGGAGGAAAACCTGCATGGTTGTCGCTGTCCCAAATTCCAAATCCCAATGAATTGACATGTTGTAAATGTGGACAAGTTAGTCTAATGTTAATGCAAGTTTACTCTCCCTTGAATGATAACCCCACATCGTTTCATCGCACTATCTATATATTTATTTGCAAAAATCCTGCGTGTACAGAAATTAATTCTAATGAGAATTTTATTGTTCTAAGATCACAACTGCCGCGTATTAATAAGTTTTACAGTCCCGAGCCACCTAAACATTCGTCAAGTGGTCCTACTGCTGAAGACTTCCACAAACTGTGTTGCGTGTGTGGAATATCTGGTCCAAAGGTGTGTTCGAAGTGTCACAACAGATCTTACTGTAGTAAGGAACACCAAGTATTAGACTGGAAACACGCTCATAAAAAACAATGTGGAAATGGAAATGTTACAGGTACAACTTATTCTGACATAGCCAAATTTCTGCCTTTTTTTTTGTTTTTTTTTGTTTTTTTGGTAAAATCAGGAGCAGGAGCCTTCCCATATATTTTGTTTGTAGCAAGATTCTGTGACATTTTCACAGCAAAATATATCAATCTTTGTAACTATATATTTCATCAGCGATATATAAAGCTAATAGGGATTGGTGACTCGCGCTCTTCCAGTTATGAGCGGATGTATCCTTTTGATATGCAAATGAGTGACCCAGTTTAAATCGACACTCACCGCGCAGGCGCAACCAGATAGTAACACGCAAACAGTGAGAAGGGACGTAATCGAGACAAATCTCTTATACAGAGTTGTCGGGTCGTGTAATTTGTTGAGAAGCTGCTGGCATCAGCAAAGACCGACAACTTAGATTGATCGTTCGTATGTGTATCTTGAAAATGTTACTCTCGGTAATTTGAGAGCAAGGAAAGGTTTACTACTTTTAAAACATTAAATGTTTCACAAATCACGAGTTTGAAAAAAAATAACCGAATAAGGTACCATTTTAACAACTCAAAATAAATGAATAATGTAGAAAAATATTAGAAATTAACCTCAGAAATGTGTTAGCAAATTTTAATTTTTAGATTCTTGATCTACTAAAGTAAATATCTTTTTGATAATTACGTAATCCCCTCTCAATTTAATTAGATTAACAAATAAAAAGAATTTTCAAACCGAACATTAAAAGATGTAATGTATAACATATCCGGAGATGTAAATCGGCAAAATATCTTGTTTTTACGTTTGTGTATAATTTCAGTTCTATCGGGAACATGTCGTAATCCTACAGCACTAAGGTGTGAAAATACATGGCACCTATATTTATTTAAACATCAAGGGGATTAGCTTTATCTGTTCTGATAAAAGCGATGGTATATGGTATTTGCAGTAAACACTGATAAAGGACACTCGTTTTGGGTGTTGAACTCCCGCAGAGGAATAATACTGCAGATCACTTCCTGAGTTCAGCATGTAGCCTTGTAGGTGTAATAAACAATCTTTTGAATATTTTTGCTCTCCACCCCTTTGAAACCACAACCCAGATACTTAAAAAATCATAATAAATATGTTTTAAATTTATTATTTCTAAAAAAAACTCAAATTTACACATTTCTTACACATGATTAAAAAATAAACATTTGAGTGGGGTGCAAAAGAAGGTATTTCTGAAATATGTTAATTTTAGCACATGATATAATAACTACATGTATATACTTCTATGCAAACAATAAAATTCCCACTTTACAATAAGTCTACACAGGTAGGTATTTTTGGTAAATAATTTCCAAACATGCAGGAAGAATAGAAAATTGAGTATTTAAATAGATCTATTAGACAATTAGAGGTTAATCAATTTCTTTTAAATTTGGGGGAAATAAGTTGATATTGGAAATATTTAAACAATTCAGACAGTTGAAAAAATGAAAAAATACTTAAGCTTATATCTGAAATGAAATCATTGTAACTTTGATATGATGTTAATATTATTTATACACATTTCTACACTATTTAAACAACAATTATTGTCATTTAGACAGAATAACAAAATATTTGATTATCCTGGGTTCTTAATTTTAAAATATGAAGAAGTATGGACATTATTGTACAAGTGAGGACCCTGATAGGTTTTTCCAAGTATAAATCTGTGTATGTTTGGTTGAATTTGATTCATTACTATAAAATTAAATTGTTATATTTATGGATTAAGTGCATAATACTGAATAGTAAGGATTATTCTTGCATCACCATGTCAGATTTTTGCTGTTTGCAAATGATGAACATGTACAGTATTTGGACATAAATTAGTTCGCAAAAATGAATTTCACAATATAAATCATAGTAATCCTGCAATCCTGTGATTTGTCCTCCAAATTTGGTAGATACCCAAAAATTAATGAAAATCAATAAATGACACATACATGTATAACCCATGAAGTGTGGGGCCTAATTTTGATATTTCTGTTAGTTTACATCCATGAATTACTTTAAAAATACATTATTTTATCCATTAATAAACTTCAAAATGAAGTCACTAGAATTTTACTCACATGAAAATTAGTGTATTCCATCCTAAAATTAAACACAGATTGTAATGGGATTTTCTAACACATAAGAACCAAACCCTCACCTTCATGTGAATCAATTTACTTTATTAAAATTGAAAAAAAACAATGAATTCTAGAGGAAAAAAACATGATTTACTAAGAATATATAGTGAAAATAAATTTTGCAAACTTATTTATGATGTCACTCTCCAAGCGGATTAAATTTTTTCTATTCTGCAAATAAAGGTATAATTATGTGCAGAGCTTGGATGAAAGAAACATGTTTGCATACTGAAATCCTGTTGAGTAATACTGCACTTTAAAAAGTGACCTCATGGAAGAACACACACATGAAAGAAAAGACAATTTATCAATTTCTTGGATTTTATTTCATTTAAGATACATGAATTTCTGCAATGACTTGGATACATGTAGTTCCACAATATTGTTACTTAGTCACTGTAACTCAACAATTCATCACTGCCATCCAGTTATCCTTTTATTATAACTTTTTCCCCTTGTCTGAAAAATAAAACACACAACAAATACACCCAGTGTACATGTATTTCAATGACAATTTTAAATAAAGAGAATTTATTGAATTTACATGTCAGGTTTCTATTCATTTTTTTAACTTAATGTATCATCACATTTATTCCCTAATCTAATAAAACTGTTTTTCTCGATTTATAACTAAACATTAAAGTAAATAGTTTTTTAGGCCCACCTTTTTACAACTATATAAAAATATAAACATTGGAGCCAACTCTGCCATTTTCAGTCTTATTTAATTTTTTGTTAATCCCTTTAAGGCTTAAACCCTGTAAACTGCAATAAAATATGAACACGCCTATATACTAACTAACTAAGTCAGCGTTTCATTGCACTCTAAAAATTGTATATAATTTTATTCTTCAGAGTAATTGAGAAAATCATAATCAACAATTTTTGTCTCTTTCAGTGCCTTCCACACTGATTGGATAATAAAAATTACTTGATTTGAAAATAAAAAAAATAATAAAAACAAATTAAATTCAAATAGAAATGTAATGCAAAATTTTGATATTTTAACTTCATGAATTAAAAAAAACATTTAGGCCAACAATTTACCAACTATATAAAAAATACAACATTACAGCAAACTCTGCCATCCCGATTTTTTCACAATACTATTTTCAATAATTCAAAAATCCTGGACGGTAAAATACTTAACTTTAAAATATAAAAAATAATGGATAAAAATATTGATTAAAAAAATAACCGAGTACTTAAAAATTTTAATATATCAAATTCACGACTGACAATCAATAATTTTATTTTATGCAGAAAACAAAATAGTTTTAAGACCTACATTTTTACAGCAAAATCTGCCATTCAGACATTGCCAGTCCTATTTCAATTTTCTGTTAATTCCTTAAAGTTTAAACCTTGTAAACTGCAATTAAATATGAATATGCCTATTTACAAAGTTAATGTCACAATAATCAAGCAAATTTTTCACTTTAAAATTGTAAGAAATTCATTTTTTCAGGGTAATTGAGAAAATCAGAGGTGATAATAATTCAAAATGGACATTAAAATCCCTAAATTTTAAAATATAAAAGAGAAAAAATAAAAAATATTAATAAAAAAAATAAAACGCGTACTTCAAAATATTAATATTTCAACTTCACAAATGACAAGCAATAGGTTTATTTTATTCAAAAACAAAAAAGTTTTTAAACATCCATGTTACAACTGATATCAATAAAAACTCATGCGGATAATTCCGCCATTTCGTCTTCGTCGTAGCTCTAAATAAATGTTCGATTAATCACTTAAATCACTTGTAAACTGCAATTAAATATGAATATGCCTATTTACAAAGTTAATGTCACAATAATCAAGCAAATTTTTCACTTAAAATTGTAAGAAATTCATTTTTCAGGGTAATTGAGAAAATCAGAGGTGATAATAATTCAAAATGGACATTAAAATCCCTAAATTTTAAAATATAAAAGAGAAAAAATAAAAATATTAATAAAAAAAATAAACGCGTACTTCAAAATATTAATATTTCAACTTCACAAATGACAAGCAATAGGTTTATTTTATTCAAAAACAAAAAAGTTTTTAAACATCCATGTTACAACTGATATCAATAAAAACTCATGCGGATAATTCCGCCATTTCGTCTTCGTCGTAGCTCTAAATAAATGTTCGATTAATCACTTAAAAATCGGTACATCGTAGTAAATTTCAAATCAATAAACAGAAAAAGCATATGTACTTCACAATTACTGAGTACTTTGATAAGATCAAGTGTGAAATAAGTGAACTTTGCATTTGATTTTTCCACATTTTTTGACAATATTTGTAAAAGTAGCGTACCATATGAGGCTTATAATATGGGTGATTTTCTATCCAGGTTTTTAAATAAAAATCATCGAACTTTCTGCTTTAGAATAGCTCACTTCATAATAGTTTATATTCTCGCAATTAAATAATTTAGCATCTCATCCGAAGTGATTCAATAATTTCAATGCTTTTAGCTCTTCAATATGGTATGGTTCTCGGCGAATTGATGTAATTCGCTTCAAAACAAGCTCCTATTGCTTCAGTTAAACTGCCTTGATTATGTAAATATTTAATTACTTCAAATCGCTAAATCGGTGTATTTGGTTACCTAGACATATAAACTTTATCACAATAACAACTGCTCACCTGTTCTGATTGTTGTATGGCTAATTGTCCTTATGATTTCTGAAGTGATGCTACTCCAAGCGTAAATTGAAAATGGCGCATTTTCCCGATAAGTTGACACAGTAAGCAGGATCTCCGAGACGCTTGATGACATCGCCTATATGCGCGTTGCTCTATATAAAACCGCCGAGTCACCAATCCCTATTAGCTTTATATATCGCTGATTTCATTTAACTGTCGTTTGAAATTTTGTAATTTGCTTACCTCATCTTTATTTAAAAAACTCATCGCCATTAAGTTGTGTCATGAAATAATTCCATTATTAAAAACATGAATTCCAGCTATCCATCATTTTGTTTACAGTTCGTCATGTTTTTCATTTTAAACTTGTAAGAAAAAGTAAATATTAATGGTACCGGGTATGCATTTATTGTATTGTATACAATGTGAAACTAATAAATGTTATTAGTATTAGTTGGCATGTATCAGAAAAACAAAACATTGGGCTGATTAAAAGTCTAAAATCTTACTGGAGTTGAATAACTTTTTAAAATAATCTCTACATAATACAAATTCCATGGAGATGGGTGTTTGCAATTTTAAAAATGTGTCCCACCAGATTGTGTTTTGTTTACTATGACATCATTAATCAGCAGTTCCAAATATTCTCAGGCCTATCAAATGTACCCGGGAAGTACTGTCGGTCAAATAAAATGAAAATTACCGATGTAGTAATTATATATAAACAGTAGAATTGCCAGAATTTTAAAGTATATAATAACACCAACATTATAGTTTTACTCAAAAGGGCAGCACACTTGCTCAATTCGACTGTTTCTGTCAATGATACTTCATCAGTTCAACAGATGAGCTCAAATTAAATAATGAACGTATATTTCAGAAAAAAATAGTGGTATCATACAAGGCAAAATAATAAACCTAAATGTATTGCCATATCTAATATTACTTTTGTATAAAATAACTAAATATGATGCAATGGTTTTTTTATTTGTATATAATTGCTGCATACACATCCTCCATATTTTTATCATGGTATGCCATCAACAGTTACATTTTATGAAATATATTTTTCTTAAGTATCTTTTTATTTTTGTAGCCATAAACACAGAAAATAGAGATATTGGATGGTTGTTTCAAGAATCAGAGCTTGTTACAGAAACTGAAGAATTTCAAGAAAATGAAGTTGAAAAAAGTGAAGATGAAAAAATGAAAGACTTACAAGAGTTTCTAAAATCAGAAAGTAGTAAATCATTGCTAGATGAAGCTCATCCCGATGATCTTGAAAAAATGGCAAACAAAGGTGAAGACCGAATGTTTGTGAAATTTAAACAGAGGATCCAGAAAGAACCAGAACAGGTACTTATATCAGATTTATTATTTTGGTTGTCTTTGTATTTCCTTTACTTTAATTTTGTGTAAATAATGAAGTAAACAAGTCCCTATGTTGTATGTTGAACTATTATACTGTCGTCATTGTTATGTTTATTGATTTATGTTGTATTTATTTTTTTGTTGTTGCTCCATTTGAGGTGTAGATATAATTTTAATCTATGAAAAAAATGTTAATTTTAAAACTTTCACTTCAGGTACTGCGATATGACAGAGGAGGCATTCCTTTGTGGGTCTCAAATAATCATATTCCTAAAGATGGTGATATTCCAAAATGTTCTTGTGGTTCTACAAGGCAGTTTGAATTTCAGGTAAATTTCGGTAATATAAACTGACATCTACTTTCTAAGATTACTCAATCTTTCACATGATTTGCTTTGTTTGTTTTTTGTTTGATTGTTGTTTTACATCCTGTCAAGAATATTTCACTTATATTGAGATGTCACCAGCTTTAGCTGAAGTCCTACAAATTTTGGCCTGTGCTATCGACTGACACCAAAGTTTTTTTTAACATGCCATGCCCTCCGTGGCACAGTATCTTAGTTTTCAGTTTCATCCAAAAGCCTCGTGAGTTTCACTTTGTATGCCAACCACTTGTAGAAGGAAATCACTAGTCTTTGGTATGACCTGGTCCGGGAATCAAACCAGCGGACCTTCTGCTTGCAAATCAAATACTCTACTGCAGACCACAGCAAATAGTTACATGATTTGCAATCTTATGTCAGATATAGTCAACAACTTTTACAAAGTGGAACAGAGATAGATTTAAACCTCGTTATAGATGTATTTCATTACCTCATTCAAATAGTATAATGTAAGAAATGCACAGGAATGAGATATATCCTCGCTTTAACCCGTTTTTCATTACATACAGTCCCGTTATATGTGGAGTTGACTGTATTTACTGTACCCAATACTAAAACCCGACCAAGGTCAGTGACCTTGACACTATATGACCTTTGGTTACTGAAATTAAAACTTTACAACTTTGTTATTACAACTTTGTTATTACAACTTTGTTATTACAACTTTATACATGGTACCTTTAAACTACTGGTATGGTACTATATGACCTTTGGTTACTGACATTAAAACTTTTACAACTTTGTTATTACAACTTTATACATGGTACCTTTAAACTACTGGTATGGTACTATATGACCTTTGGTTACTGACATTAAAACTTTACAACTTTGTTATTACAACTTTATACATGGTACCTTTAAGCTACTGGTATGGTACTATATGACCTTTGGTTACTGACATTAAAACTTTACAACTTTGTTATTACAACTTTGTTATTACAACTTTATACATGGTACCTTTAAACTACTGGTATGGTACCTCATCAAATGTACAATAAATATGACAATAGTACCCTAGCACTGTACCCTAGCACTGTACCCTGCACTGTACCCTAGCACTGTACCCTGCACTGTACCCTAGAACTGTATCCTAGCACTGTATTCATATATTAATTGTAGTGCATTCATAAGTTCAGATTGAGGTTCTTGACATATTTTCTGACCTTCATACAAACATTAGTCATAGTACATAATATATCACCTACATTTTATTTCAGGTAATGCCACAGATACTGAACTACCTAAATGTGGACAAACTTGATAAAAGCATTGACTGGGGAACTCTGTGTGTTTATACATGTACAGCAAACTGTGATATCGGTGATAACTACCACAAAGAGTTTCTATGGAAACAGGACTATTCATCATAGACTTGGTTTGGATTATTGTGCTTCGTGAATTGTATATTTAGTTTGATTTTATTGGTTTTTACTATACAACATTATAACAACAAATAAATACATGGATTACTTTAGAATGACAATCAAGGGTGGCAGAGTTGTTCTGAGTGGCAGAGTTGATCTTGATGGAGATTGTGATGTGTCTAAGAATTGATTTATGGTATAGAAATGCATAACAAAATTATTTACAATTTCAGGGGAAATCTGAGGGTGGCTGAAAAAACAAGCTGATAACCACACTTAAATAGGCCATGGTGGAACACAACCACACTTACATATGCCATGGTGACACAAAACCACACTTACATACATAATGGTGGCATAGAATCATGCTTAAAGTGGCCATGATAGCACACAACCACTTAAAAAGGCCATGGTGCCACCCAGCTACACTTAGATATGTCATTGTGGCATACAATCATACTTAAAATTCCATGGTGGCACACAATGACACTTAGATAGGTCATGGTGGCACACAACCACACTTAAATTGGCCATGGTGGCACATAGCCACACTTAGATAGGTTTTAGTGGCATACAACTACACTTAGATATTTCATGATGGAACAAATAGGCCATGGTGCACACAACAACACTTAAATAAGCCATAGTGGCATACAACCACACTAAAATAGGTCATGGTGGCACACAACCACACTTAGATATGTCATGATTGAATACAACCACTAAAATAGGCCTTGGTGGCACACAATGAAACTTAGATAGGTCATTGTGGCACACAACCACACTTAAATTGACCATGGTGGCACATAGCCACACTTAGATAGGTTTTGGTGGTACAAAACCACACTTAGATATGTCATGATGGAACAAATAGGCCATTGTGCACACAACAACACTTAAGTAAGCCATAGTGGCATACAACCACACTAAATAGGTCATGGTGCACACAACTACACTTAAATAGGTCATAGTGGCACACAACCACACTTAAATAGGCTATGGTGGCACAATATCACACTTAAATAGACCATGGTGGCATACTGTCACACTTAGATGGTGGTATACAACCACACTTAAATAGGTCATGGTGGCACACAACCACACTTACATATGTCATGGTGATCCCTGAAATGTATTTGTAGATTATAATCATGGCTTGATCACTGTCTGCAGATATTGATACAGTTCAAACCTTGCATTTGTATTTTGTAGTGTATCGTTGCCCTCACATGCTTCAGTTTCCTGGCTGAAAGTGACACTGAAAAACTAATTCTATTTCTTTTAATAGTTTACTACAAAGGTAGTAATGATCAATTCTACAAGACACAAACAAATAAAAATACTACTGACACAGGTGTTGAAAAACACGGTGGTCCGAGGTCCAAGACCTGATGTTTCTAAAGGTGGACCAGCTGATTATTATGTACTAGTAGTCCGTCGGACCAATGGCAATGAATAAAAATGAAATAAATATATATGTATGTGTATGTATATATATATATATATATAAAAGTTATTGAAAGTCCAAACGTAAAGAAATTAAATATAAAAATACAGAATGCCACACCACAAAACAGTTTTAAGTTTTATTAACTTACATTGCGACACGTGTTCTTACAAAACGCTCATTAGGCAATGGTCATCAACAAAAATGTATTGAATATATATCATTAATCTCATAGTGGTAAAGTAAATACATATATAAGAAGTTGATGAAGTAGATAAGAACACTAATGTAGGAAGATTAATGCAAAGAATAAACAAATTAGTTAATCTGATAAGAAGGCCACTCCTTTGCATAAGGATTATATGAAATGTGTGGGTTAGGTTCTGTTAAGTAATGGTTTGAATTTATCAATAAAATATTGCTCTTTGAGTGTAATATTCGAATAGTCATCTGTTTGATATATTGGCATGATTTTGAAATTCCCTTTACTACACTGAAATATATGTTTAGAAACGAATAAATTACGATCATGTGATAACTTTATATTGCTTTTGTGTAGAGCTTAACTCTTTGTTTTAGTGACTGAGTACATCCAATATATTCTTCCTTGCAATTTTCACATAAAATTACATATATTACGTTTTTAGAATTGCAATTTAATATTCGTTTGATATAAAATAATGAACAGGAATTTTTAAATTTGAATGTTTGACCTTCAATAATGATGTCACATACTTACATCTTTTATTTTTGCATTTAATTACACCCCCGATCTTTGAATCCTCATTATTTGTAAAGTGGGCACGAGTTAGTAACTGTTTGAGATTTTTAGGTTGTCGTTTACTTTTTATAATTTTTGTTTCATTTAAAATTATATTTAGTTTTTCATCTACTCGTAAACTATCTAAGCCTTTATATACATGTACTTTGTTAAATATTTCCAGATTGCATTTATTAAAAGTTGTTACAAATGCTAATGGTTGGTGTTTAATCTTTGATTTTGTTTGTCTCAGCACTGATAAAGGAATAGATTCAGCTAGGTCTATCCCTTTGTTTATTAGAGTCAAAGGATATCCTCGTTCTTTTAAGGTGTATCTTAATTCATCTAAGCGTTTTTTCCTTAGGGCTGATGGTACATGTACAATGATAGTAAATAAGCATTGTGCTAATGTGTATGGAATAGAATTTCTGCAACTTTTGGGGTGTTGACTTTTGAAATGGAGGTATTGTTGTGTATCTGTAGGCTTTCTGTAAATATCCGTGATTAATTTGTTGCCTTCTTTTATAAGCATGATGTCTAAAAATGCTATTTTATAAGGATCTTTTTCTATAGTAAAAGTTATATTAGGATGTAAGTTTTGCAAAATGTCATAAAGATTATCAATATTGACCCAGTTAAGATTCCAGATAATGAAACAATCGTCCAAATATACATATATACATATATTAAAATAGAACTATGTAGATCTATATTAAAGTAGATAACAAAAAACAAAGTTGTATTGTTATACTCATAATCTTCAGCTGTTTGCTGCCCGCCAGGTAGGCCTACTATTTGAGTATTTCAACACGGACACCAGTCAAATTGTCTTAATCACTAGATTATTAGAAGATACAAATGTTTAGCGTAATAGCTTCTATTCAACCCTTCTGAGTTATGAGTCAGCGCCACAATGAGTCATCTCCTAGGCCACATGAAAATTTTGACAGAGGTAAAACAACAAATGAAAACAAAGATAAGAGGTATGACCAAAATAAATGAAAACTAATGTTCCAGGCAGGTTGGAAGTGTGAAGTGTGTAATATATCGTAACTTGTATGTGTGTTAAAATTGTATGAATATTTGAAATAGAGTTCTCCTTAATATTGTTAAGTGTACGTCAGAACTGTTCATGATGATCCCTTGGTACTCACTCAGCAAGTGGAAGAATTCAGGTATAAATCTGGGTCAAACATCATGTGACAAGACATATTGTAGTATGGTGTTGTCTGTCCATAAGTGTTTGTTTGTTTGGGCCATAAATTTGCCTTTATCTTGGCTTACTGTAAGATGTAAATGTTACATAATATATACGCCTTGGTAAGATGGAGTTTTGCATACCACAACCATGTCCCTATACTCTTTATTACTAGAGTTATGCCCCTTTTAAAGTCACTTAAGCTGAATGACCAAGAGAGCTTTTCTGATCCAAAGTTATCTATTGTCTGTTGTTGTTTTAAACTTTTAAAAACATTTTGTCTTTAAATATCCATAACTACTCAGCCAATTTCAACAAAACTTGGCACAATCAATTTTTGGGTACAGTGGATTAGCATGATTAGGTTCAAAGGACTAAGCTTTCATCCAGATCAAGACTGCAAAATATGTGTCAGTTTGTCAGTCCTTTCAACATTCATGTTTATGTGTCAATTTGTCAGTCCTTTCAACATTCATGTTTATGTGTCAGTTTGTCAGTCCTTTCAACATTCATGTTTATGTGTCAGTTTGTCAGTCCTTTCAATATTCATGTTTATGTGTCAGTTTGTCAGTCCCTTCAACATTCATGTTTATGTGTCAGTTTGTCAGTCCTTTCAACATTCATGTTTATGTGTCAATTTGTCAGTCCTTTCAACATTCATGTTTATGTGTCAATTTGTCAGTCCTTTCAACATCCGTGTTTATGTGTCAGTTTGTCAGTCCTTTCAACATTCATGTTTATGTGTCAGTTTGTCAGTCCTTTCAACATTCATGTTTATGTGTCAGTTTGTCAGTCCTTTCAACATTCATGTTTATGTGTCAGTTTGTCAGTCCTTTCAACATTCATGTTTATGTGTCAGTTTGTCAGTCCTTACAACATTCATGTATATGTGTCAGTTTGTCAGTCCTTTCAGCATTCAAGTATGCTTGGAATAGACCTGGGGATCCTGTCAAATCATGTGAAATTCTCATTGATTTTGTCACATAATTGCAAAAATAAGCCCTTTAACTTTGTCTAGTAATAAACTGATCAATTGTTTCATTTGTAGGTTTTGTCAAAGTGTGGAACAAATGTCTTTTCTGGAGCTGAAGTTACCTGTGGAGAGAAATAATTTTCTTATTCCAACCGTGTAAACAGTTTCCTGATCTCCTGTGGAGGTGCTTCAGGAAATGTCAAATAAATGTTTTATGTAGCAGGAGTTTACTCACTGCTATGTTTTAGCCACAAATGTTTTATGAAATTGCAGGTGTTTTTCCAAAGTGTTACATAGATTGCATTACCCCATCCCCCGCCCCCCCCTCCCAATTTTCCCGTAACTCCAAATGTTGCTTGGTCCATTTTCAACTAAAAGGACTATGTCATTACTTCAATATTTTCATGGGTATTGCTCCATTTATATTGAAATTGCAGTAAATTGATCAAATGACACTTGTTCTTGAGTCATGTTGTTGAATTTATATCTGACAAACACTGGATTAAGCCTAGGTTGTATGTACTCCAAACATTTGTCATAATATATTCATAAAGATATACAGTCTTACAGAATGTAGACTAAGCTCTCTGTAAACACTTGTTAAGAATAAGGGTGACTATTCCTGCATGGACTAATTTTTGCCTTGTCTGCTGATGCTGTTTCTTACTCCCTAATACGGTAACTTCTTGCAATGTAGCAAGTACCATCTTTGAGATTTCCTGTCACTGTGGCTTGTACCATATCTCTTCCTTTGCCTATCCTTCTAAGTTGCTGAAGACAAAATCTACTTATTTGACTGGTGGAGTTGGGTGTGTTTTCAGTACTTGTACAGTATATTTCTGGACAAACCTGTACTGTAAACGTTAATATTTCCGTGTGTTGTTAATTTTCTGATGAAAATCATACACATGGTTTTTTTTATAATTCATCTACTGGATAAGCTTCTTCATGTATTTCAGTAGTGAAAACAGAAGGTCCATGATTTTTTCTTGTCTGAGAATTTCTCTACTCTACACTATTGGGGACAAATTTATGTAATCTGTGGTACACTACAAACTATCAGTTTATTCAGGTTTGTACACATTTGTTAATTTGTCAGAAAAAACAGTAATACTCAATGAAAAACCCATTTGAACCCTACATTTCAGAGCTTTAGTGGGTGTTATTAGGTTGAATTTACTTAGAAGCAATGTATTTAATGCTCTTTTGTTGATAAAAAATTTTAGAATTTTATAGATATTTGAAAATAATATAAGGTAAGCTGGTTTTAGTTGCATTTCCCCATGTGTTTCCTTTGATATAGTTGGTTTATTCCTGTTGTTTATTTATTTTCAAAACTTTTTACTGTGATTTAAAGAAAAAACGGAAAATTCAGGGTTTGCATTATAAGTATTTCTTCTTGTTTGAAAAATAAGATTTGTAAATTTTGACATGTAACCATGGTGAATAAAAATTTCCCATAATTATTATGTGTTTTGTTGTTTATTAGAACCACATATCAATCATTCTTTTTTTAGGTCATCTGAGCCAAAAGCAACCTATTGCTATCGTCTTTTGTCAGTCAGTGTAACTTGTCCGTCATGTGATGTCCATTGTTAATTTTACACATTTTGGACTTCATCTCAAGATCAATGGGCCAATTTTAGCCAAACTTGGTAGGACGTGTCCCCTTTGAAGCTGCATACAGTTTGTGAATGAAAGGGGGCTATGACCCATAGGGGCCTCAAAAGGCACCCAACAGAACCTAAACTGGTACATCTTTTAAGAATTCCCAGTGTGAAGCTGTGTCAAGTTTGAAATGAAAAGGGGTAGGATCTATTTGGGTTCCAATTAGACCAAACATAGTACAGTTAAATCTTTCAAAATATTCTGTGTCCAGCATATTGTTACTCAGATGACATTTTAGCTCAATTTTCAGAAGTTGATAGACCTTTCTGTACCCTTTCATTTGGGAATTGCACATCACAGTTGACTGCATTTGATGAAATAAAAAGTAACCTTTTTTCTAAAAAAATTAAGATACAAAACTTGTGATTCATATAACTCTTTTTAGCTCACCTGAGCCAAACCAAAGGCTCAAGTGAGCTATTGTGATCCCTCCCCGTCCGTCACCCATAAACTTTACATATTTTCGACTTCTCTGAAACCACCAAAGGGATTTTGATCAAACTTGACAGGAAGCAATTCCTCAAGGTTCTTTACCAAGTTTGTAGTTTTCAGCCAGATTGGCCATGGGTGGATCCACGGTAGGGCAGAATAGGTCCAGGAGATATCTCTTTAAAAAAATCTTCTTCTCTAGAACCACTGCATGAATTGAAGAATAGATTGTTTCTGAGTGATCTACAGGATGTATGATTCAAGTTTATATTTTTCATAGAAATCAGAATGTTAATTTTTTATGTGTTTTTTAAGTCCTTTCAGATTTTGTCATTTTCATTCATTTTTGCATGATTTCCTCAACTATCTCCCCTTGTATTCACTATGATGCATTCATTTCATGTGTTTTTCTTGTATATAAGTGAAGAAATGTTTTTGTGCAAGAATTTGCTGAAAATATAATTTTTAGATATTTTTTTTAATTTCTTAAACAAAAAATATTTATGTTTCTTGGCCAGACAAGCCTACATGTACATATACTTCTTGGTCTTCTTTCCACATTTGTAGATGATTCTCAGGTGAGCGATTGAGGCCCTCTTGTTTTAAACTGTCAACATGGATTTCATCTGAAGACATGGAAATTTTAATGGAGCAGAACTTCAAGTTGTAAATTTTTCCTTTATCTCTTTAGTGAGCTACATGGTGAAGATAATTCCGAATTATTTGCTCAAAATTGGGGAAAATATAAGAGATTTAGCATTGGGAATGGGAGCTTTTACCAGACTGACATGTAATGATTGTATGCCATCAGTATACATGTAATGATTTTACCCCAGATTATCATTATATATTGTTGATTGTGATGCTTGAGTGGTTTTGTCGTACACGTCAAATTTAAAATGGTTGTCTTTTCAACAACCCATCTACTACTGTAATTCCAGTTGATCATAGGGGCCCGAAGTTACCAAATTTACTCAATACTCAAGCTCAACTTTTATTTTATTATTTTGACTAGAGAATCATTTATAAAACTTCAAATTAGGGTGAATAGTGAACATGGAATAATTTTACATCAGTCACATATAAATTTTTGTGTCACACTTATGAAATTCCTGTAAAAAATGAATAACTATGTTGAGTACATACACAAACAATTTTTTGATATATTTGAAGTTTTCTTCAAATGAGCAATAACTTCCACCATTATTTACAATTGTATGCCATCAGTATATTGACAAGAATGAATTTTGCTTGTTTTTTCCTTAAGATCAAGAAAAGTTAGTTGAGCTTGAGTACTGAGTAAATTTGGTGACTTCGGGCCAGGAAAAATGTATGATTTCAATTTGATGCATACAAATGCCACAAAATTTGTAATATTTGATGTGTCTGTTTACTAAGCTACTGATTACTTTACAATAGTTACTTTCACACAGATATAAGCAAGATTTATTTAGGGTTCATAAGTACTTTATTTAGGACTATATAAGTACATGTACTTTATTTAGGGCTACATAAGTACTTTATTTAGGACTATATAAGTACTTTATTTAGGGCTACATAAATACTTTATTTAGGACTATATAAGTACATGTACTTTATTTAGGGCTACATAAGTACTTTATTTAGGACTATATAAGTACTTTATTTAGGGCTACATAAGTACTTTATTTAGGGCTACATAAGTACTTTATTTAGGGCTACATAAGTACTTTATTTAGGTTTCATAAGTACTTTATTTAGAGGTTCATAAGTACTTTATTTAGTGTTCATAAGTACTTTATTTAGAGGTTCATAAGTACTTTATTTAGTGTTCATAAGTACTTTATTTAGAGGTTCATAAGTACTTTATTTAGTGTTCATAAGTACTTTATTTAGGGCTACATAAGTACTTTATTTAGGGCTACATAAGTACTTTATTTAAAGGTTCATAAGTACTTTATTTAGTGTTCATAAGTACTTTATTTAGGGTTGCCACAGAAATGATAATTCTTTTTTAGAAAAACCAAGATATAAACAAACACTCGGAATATGATAACATTAAATGTTTAATAAATCCTTTTTCATGAAAAATATGAAATATTCCTAACAAATTATTTACAGTTAAACAGCAAATAAATGTGTTACAGATACACAATGTAATACAGTTCCTTTTGTTGTGACTGACAACTTGTTATTTCTTATAATTGTGTCAGGGCTCCTTTTGTCCTGTCAGGATGTTTAGGTCATTGTTACTACAGAAGTAATAGGTAAAAACTGGGACTTCAACATCCAGGTAATTTGGTAATCCAATCATAGGATCAATTATCTTGACAGATGTACACACATAGCACCTTGCTGTATACTGTATTACTTGTATATCAAAAATATAGACAAGAAATATTTTGATTTCACTGTTAAATAATTTACATATATATATATACATGAAATTCTATCTATCTATCTACTTTCTATCTATCTGTCCGTCCGTCCATCCATCCATCCACTATCTATCTATCTATCTATCTATCTATCTATCTATCTATCTATCTATCTATCTATCTATCTATCTATCTATCTATCCATCCATCCATCCATCCATCCATCCATCCATCCAACAATCTGTTTTACCATAAAATTCTAATAATGATTTAGTGTTTTAAAGTGATAATAAAAAAGGAGACACGATTCATGTTGGAAAAATGTCTCAAGAAAAAATTCACAAGTTACGTTATACACAGGAAAAAAAAGACCCTCCTTCAACATGTCCAATACAGTTAACTATATGTCATTTTATGAAAACAACAATTAACAAACAAATAATTAAAACTCAAAACTGATTGCCATTATATAATAATATTGAATTATTATTGAAATTAATCATTACATCACTACAAGATTGATATATTGGTACTTAAATCTCTTTTTATTTCAATATACATTATTTTTTTCCTAATTTTAAAATAAGCTCACTCAATATCATGTCTATCCTATAAATAAATACATGTAAGTTTAAACTTATTTTAGTTCATCAATGGAAATAAATCATTAATGTGTCTTTTTTTATCAGGTGATACATGGTTTGAACAGACTGTCAGACACTTTAAAAACATTATGAATATCTTTGAATATATTAACTATGCAAATTACACAGACTTGCCAACATTGAAAAATTTTCATGGGAGAGATTCTAAATTGAAGTAAGAATTAATAAGAAAATTTAAAATTTTCATGTGGGAAATATGCATTTTTTTTAAAGAAATTTTTTAAAAAATTACATAAAAAATAGGGGATTTTGCCATTTCTGGGGACCTCGTCAAGTATGATTACAATTAATTTAGAAATGATATACTGTAAACTTCTTTAATTCTTCTAAAATTTTGTGACTTTTCAATTTTCCTCATTTCACTGCCCTTAACTTTTGTGATTTTATATTTGTTCAACAGAAAAGATTCTGGATTCCAGAGTATATTTTCACTGCCTTTAAATTTTGTGATTTTTCACCACACAGATTTAAAGGGGTTAACAGTACTGATTATATTATTTTTGTTTGTAAATGTCAGGTTGGGTAATAAACACTTCAATTAATTAAGTATTCACCCCATATAGTTTTATTTGATTTATCTCAAAAATTAAATATTTGGATTCCAATAAATGTATTTATTATTTATTGATTCAGAATATTTATCAACAATATATATGCAAATATAATTCTATACACACAATAATAAAAAATTACTTACTTACTTTTATCAGTTAAACAGTGCAAATAAAAGATGTGTAAGAATAAAAAACAGAAAATTCAACTATTGCTAGAATGTGGTCATCTTCAATTTTTAAATGATGTTGGACAATTTTTCTTAATGATGTCACTGGTTTAGATACTCTAACCAATGAAATTAACGAGAAGTTGAAACTGTTTATATTATTATATGCAGATGATACCATTGTATTTGCAGAATCAGCTACAGAATTGCAAACATCACTTAATACAGTTTTAGAATATTGTAATACACAGAAACTTAAAATCAATATCAATAAAACAAAGGTCGTTATATTTTCTAAAGGTTGATTATCAAAACATGAGTTCAAATTGAATGGTGAAATTTTACAGATTGTGAAAGATTTTACATATTAGGGGGTAGTATTTTCCAGGGCAGGTTTGTTTTCTAGCACTGTTAAGAAGAATGTAAATAAAGGACTAAAAGCTATGTACAAAGTATTATGTAAAAGTCACTTACACAATTTACCTATAAGATGTCAGTAAAATGTGATAAAATGGTTAAACCTATTTTATTGTATGGAAGAGAGATGTGGGTTTTTGTTAATACAATTGAAATTGAATATGTTCATTTGAAGTTTTGTCAAATATTACTTAATTTGAAAAAATCCACACCAAATTACATGATTTATGGTGAATGAGGAATACATCCTCTGTCCATTGATATCAAACACAGAAAGGTCAATTTGGGAGCTACCTTATGCACAGGTGATTGATGCCTTATTTTGAGTAAACATATATGTTATCACTTTGATTCTAAATGTCTTAGGTGTCTAAAAAGTATTTTAGATTATTGTGGATTTAGTGATATATTTCTTCTACAAAATAATCTGAATAAAAAATGGTTAATTGATCAGTTTCAACAGTCATGTGAAAGTGAGATGTTCAATTCTCCTAAATGTATTACATATAGAATTTTGAAAGATTTCAAATTTGAAAATTATTTAGATGCACTGGATAAAAAGGATAGGATTCTCTTTTGTAAATTTAGAACAGTGAATCACAAACTGCCTATTGAAATGGCAGGGGATAGAAAGAAATAATAGAATTTGTACACTTTGTAACTTAAATAATTTTGGTGATGAATTTCATTAAATTTTTAAGTATCCATCATTATCCAAGTAAATCACCTTCCTTTCTAATTATCACATGGCTTCATAGTTAACCCACCAGGAAAGACGGGTTAGACACAAATTTCTAACAGAAATGAAGGGCCTAGAACCTTGAAATTTCTTTTAAAAAAGGATATGGAAAAGAAAATTTAAATTGGGCAGTTTTCTTGCCTTTTTTATCTGCCAGCATATGTGATTTTTTGTATACATGTACATACACATACACTATACACTATACATTTGACTACATTTACATTACCGATATATATATTATTCCTCAAATATATTTTTTGTCAATTTTGATGGATATTTTTCTAACTGGTAATAGATGTCTAAATTACTTGTGATCCCCTCTATACTAGGTCCTCTACTTTGAATTCTAGTTTTATATATGTATAATTTTGTTAGTAAAATAATTTAAATTTAATTCAATGATCTAAACTTGCTTACAGCTTATATAAGCCTATTTTAACAGATTATTGTGTTGTTCTACACTTCTTAACAGATATGTACTTTAGTTTTTAGGACTTATATCAGATTATAGAAAACATTATTTTATTTATTTTATTTTATTTTATTTTATTTTATTTTATTTTATTTTATTTTATTTTATTTTATTTTATTTTATTTTATTTTATTTTATTTTATTTTATTTTATTTTATTTTATTTTATTTTATTTTATTTTATTTTATTTTATTTTTATTTTATTTTATTTTATTTTATTTTATTTTATTTTATTTATTTTTTTTTTTTTTTTAAACACAATATACAGCGATTTTTTTTTTCTAATTTGCAAATTTTGATTGGATCATAAGCTGGCACTATCAGTTATCCATTGGTCCTTTGAGAGGGTACCATTGGGGTATAAATAATTGTGACACTGGGGTCTGAGCACTATACTGACCACTTGAGATTTAAGACAAAAGTTATCACACAGACTAAAGAGAAGATATCACTGGCAAGTACATTTAGTATTTACTTCAATAACATTTTTGTTTGATTTATCATAACTGATTTACAGTTTAAGATTAAGACTATTTCTTGATAAGTTTGTACAGATTTTCTGTATAAACTGTTATTCTCTAAAGAACAATCAGCTGTTTACTACAATCTCTGGTGGGTTAATTATGAAGCCATGTGATAATTAGAAAGGAAGGCGATTTACGTTATTATGTATATTATTTTACGTTTGTTGTCTGTGTTAACTGGGGAAGGAGGGAAAGTAACAGAACAATATTTTATTCCTGTGTTATCTGATAAATATAAAATATTACAAGTTGTAAATACAAGGTGCATATAAATACCGGAATTACCACTAATTACCAAAATACAAATAAATTGCCCAAGTTACCAGATATTATCGAAATTACCATTAAAATGGTAGATAATCATGTTATTTATCAGAAAAAATGATTTATTCTATAATGTATTTACTTTTAGTATAATTATTTTAAAGTAAAACTGACATGTCAATAAAATCTTCTTGGTGATATTAGTTGTTTTTCTCATTTGACAAAGTTTCTTGTTCAGTTTTATATGTAAATCCTCGAAATTCGATAAATAAAGGAGATTCAGATTTGTTCATCACTAATCCATGAATATCACTAATTGTGCTCTTTCACTTTAGCATAATGACATTAAAAGTCATATATTATAAAATAAATAATTGTCTTTCTGATAAATAACACCATTATCTATCATATAATTGCTGAAATTAATACTATTTGCTGAAATTATCAAATAGATTGCTGAAATTATTAATATTCTGACCAAAATTGCCACTAAAATGATAGATAATGATGTTATTTATCAGAAAAAATGGTTTATTTTATAATATTTACTTTTAATGTTATTATTTTAGGGTTAAAAAAGTGCATTTAATAATATTCATGGAATCGTGCAAACCCTGATCACATTTATATTTATGTGTGAAATTGAAGAAGATAAGTAAAAAAAAAGATGCACAAATTTTTAAATTGTAAAATTTAATTTTAAATATTAATAACTTAATCAAATTGAATAGGTTTAGGATTTAAAAAATAATTGGTCTGTTTGTAAACCTGTCCAACAAAAAAGCCAACTATATATTGCAATTAATAGATTCAATTCAGTTTTGGCATATTTCATATATAAATTAACAAACACACATAAAACATAAGTAAACAAACCTCAAAATGTAAATAAGTTAGAAAACTAAACAAAGCTGGTGGAGAAAAGGAGATCAAGATCAGGGTTTGTTCATCACAAATCTATCAATTTTATATACTCTTTTACTTTAAAATCAAGATGTAAAAATTTTTTTAATTATATTTATTTCTGATAAATAACATTAATAAGCTATCATATTTGGGTAACATTTCTGGTAATTTGGATAACATTTCTGGTCATTTGGGTAACATTTCTGGTCATTTGGGTAACATTTCTGGTAATTTCAGTAACATCCCATTAATTTCTGTAACTTTTCTGGCAATTTCGGTAACATTTCTGGAAATTTTGACAAATAGTAATTTCTGTATTTATATGCACCTCTCTTTTAATATATGAATTGCTAATTAATATTAAAAGTACTTTTATTTATTCTTTAATGATGAAATTAATTTTAGTTGATATCTTACATCAATGATGTATAAAGCTCATATATCTAACTTACATCAGTGATATATAAAGCTCATATATCTAACTTACATCAGTGATATATAAAGCTCATATATCTAACTTACATCAGTGATATACAAAGCTCATATCTAACTTACATCAGTGATATACAAAGCTCATATCTAACTTACATCAGCGATATATAAACCTCATATATCTAACTTACATCAGTGATATATAAAGCTCATATATCTAACTTACATCAGCGATATATAAAGCTCATATATCTAACTTACATCAGTGATATACAAAGCTCATATCTAACTTACATCAGCGATATATAAAGCTCATATATCTAACTTACATCAGTGATATATAAAGCTCATATATCTAACTTACATCAGTGATATATAAAGCTCATATATCTAACTTACATCAGTGATATACAAAGCTCATATCTAACTTACATCAGTGATATACAAAGCTCATATCTAACTTACATCAGCGATATATATAAAGCTCATATATCTAACTTACATCAGTGATATATAAAGCTCATATATCTAACTTACATCAGTGATATACAAAGCTCATATCTAACTTACATCAGTGATATATAAAGCTCATATATCTAACTTACATCAGTGATATACAAAGCTCATATCTAACTTACATCAGCGATATATAAAGCTCATATATCTAACTTACATCAGCGATATATAAAGCTCATATCTAACTTACATCAGCGATATATAAAGCTCATATCTAACTTACATCAGTGATATATAAAGCTCATATATCTAACTTACATCAGTGATATACAAAGCTCATATCTAACTTACATCAGCGATATATAAAGCTCATATATCTAACTTACATCAGTGATATATAAAGCTCATATATCTAACTTACATCAGCGATATATAAAGCTCATATATCTAACTTACATCAGTGATATACAAAGCTCATATCTAACTTACATCAGTGATATACAAAGCTCATATCTAACTTACATCAGCGATATATAAAGCTCATATATCTAACTTACATCAGTGATATATAAAGCTCATATATCTAACTTACATCAGTGATATACAAAGCTCATATCTAACTTACATCAGCGATATATAAAGCTCATATATCTAACTTACATCAGCGATATATAAAGCTCATATCTAACTTACATCAGCGATATATAAAGCTCATATCTAACTTACATCAGTGATATATAAAGCTCATATATCTAACTTACATCAGTGATATACAAAGCTCATATCTAACTTACATCAGCGATATATAAAGCTCATATATCTAACTTACATCAGTGATATACAAAGCTCATATCTAACTTACATCAGTGATATATAAAGCTAATATATCTAACTTACATCAGCGATATAGCTGTGGGATATGATTTATCTTGATGTATATTTTAAAGTTCATTTCTTTTATAATAACTAAAAACTACAAAGTAAAGGCAAAAAACAAAAAATTAAAAGTATTTTTTCTATAAAAAGAAGAGAATTTTATATTCATTTACATTGTCAGATTTTATGATATTTGAGTGAAAATGAAAGTTACCATATGATGTAGTGTGGGGATTTTGGGAGATGATTCTACATAAGTTGATGCCTAACGTAAACCTTTAACAGAAATGCATGATAAATAATAATTTATAAATTTATAAATAATTTTTTACCTTACGATGTTAGTCTTTTCAGCAGTAGAGGGTAGGGAAGATTCTAAATGATGCTGTATGTTATTCCCTTTATGTCAATATGACAGAAATTATCAACAAAAATAACACATATTTCTGATTAAGACTTACTATATCAGAAATAACAAATAATATCAAAAGATTTCCATGTTTGTTTAATGAAAGTGAATATGAATGTCTTTTTACACAACTGAAATTTCTTTTTTATGTCCCTACCATACATATACATGTACTGTATTATATATCTCTGTTATTGATATCACAATGTCACTCTTTATGTATCTCTGACTCTACTATCACAATGTCACTCTTTATGTATCTCTGACTCTACTATATCTCGTATATCTGTTATTTACATCACAATGTCACTCTTCATGTATCTCTGACTCTACTATATCTATCTCATGTATCTGTTATTAACACCACTATGTCACTCTTCGTGTATTTCTGACTACTATTCATATCTCATATATCTCTGTCATTTCCATCACAATGTCGCTCTTCAAGTATTTCTGACTTTACTATATCTATCTCATATATCTCTGTTATTTACATCACAATGTCACTTTACATGTATCTCTGAATCTACTATATTTGTCTCATGTATCTGTTACCACTATGTCACTCTTCATGTATTTCTGACTAATATTCCTATCTCATATATGTCTGTTATTTCCATCACAATGTCACTCTTCAGGTATTTCTGACTTTCCTACATGTATATCTATCTCATATATCTCTGTTATTTACATCACAATGTCACTGTACATGTATCTCTGAATCTACCATATTTCTCTCATGTATCTGTTATTAACATCACAATGTCGCTCTTCATGTATTCCTGACTCTATTATATCTATCTCATGAATCTGTTATTTACATCACAATGTCACTCTACTATTCCTATCTCATGTATCTCTAATGTACCAGCACATTATAACTCTTCATGTATCTCTGAGTTTAATATATCTATCTCATGTATCTCTTATTAACATCACAATGTCATGTATCTCTGACTCTACTATATCTATCTCATATATCATTGTTATTTACATCACAATGTCACTCATCATGTATTTCTGACTCTACTATATCTATCTAATGTATCTGTTATTAACATCACAATGTCACTTTACATGTATCTGTGACTCTACTATATCTATCTCATATATCTGTTTTTTTACTTCACAATGTCACTTGTCATATATTTCTGAGTCTACTATATCTATCTCATATATCTCTGTTATTTACATTACAATGTCACTCTTCATGTATTTCTGACTCTACTATATCTATCTCATGTATCTGTTATTAACACCACTATGTCACTCTTCATGTATTTCTGACTACTATTCATATCTCATATATCTCTGTCATTTCCATCACAATGTCGCTCTTCAAGTATTTCTGACTTTACTATATCTATATCATATATCTCTGTTATTTCCATCACAATGTCGCTCTTCAGATATTTCTGATTTACTATATCTATCTCATATATCTCTGTTATTTCCATCACAATGTCACTCTTCATGTATTTCTGAATCTACTATATTTATCTCATGTATCTGTTATTAACACCACTATGTCACTTTTCGCGTATTTCTGACTACTATTCATATCTCATATATCTCTGTCATTTCCATCACAATGTCGCTCTTCAGGTATTTCTGACTTTACTATATCTATCTCATATATCTCTGTTATTTACATGACAATGTCACTTTACATGTATCTCTGAATCTACTATATTTGTCTCATGTATCTGTTACCACTATGTCACTCTTCATGTATTTCTGACTAATATTCCTATCTCATATATGTCTGTTATTTCCATCACAATGTCACTCTTCAGGTATTTCTGACTTTACTATATCTATCTCATATATCTCTGTTATTTACATCACAATGTCACTTTACATGTATCTCTGAATCTACTATATTTGTCTCATGTATCTGTTACCACTATGTCACTCTTCATGTATTTCTGACTAATATTCCTATCTCATATATGTCTGTTATTTCCATCACAATGTCACTCTTCAGGTATTTCTGACTTTACTATATCTATCTCATATATCTCTGTTATTTACATCACAATGTCACTTTACATGTATCTCTGAATCTACTATATTTATCTCATGTATCTGTTACCACTATGTCACTCTTCATGTATTTCTGACTAATATTCCTATCTCATATATCTCTGTTATTTCCATCACAATGTCACTCTTCAGGTATTTCTGACTTTACTATATCTATCTCATATATCTCTGTTATTTACATCACAATGTCACTGTACATGTATCTCTGAATCTACCATATTTCTCTCATGTATCTGTTATTAACATCACAATGTCACTTTACATGTATCTCTGACTCTACTATATTTATCTCATGTATCTCTTATTAACATCACAATGTCACTCTTCATGTATTCCTGACTTTATTATATCTATCTCATGAATCTGTTATTTACATCACAATGTCACTCTACTATTCCTATCTCATGTATTTCTAATGTACCAGCACATTATAACTCTTCATGTATCTCTGAGTCTACTATGTCTATCTCATGTATCTCTTATTAACATCACAATGTCATGTATCTCTGACTCTACTATATCTGTCTCATATATCATTGTTATTTACATCACAATGTCACTCATCATGTATTTCTGACTCTACTATATCTATCTATCTAATGTATCAGTATTAACATCACAATGTCACTTTACATGTATCTGTGACTCTACTATATCTATCTCATCTATCTTGTCATATATTTCTGAGTCTACTATATCTATCTTATATATCTCTGTTATTTACATAACAATGTCACTTTACATGTATCTCTGACTCTACTATATTTATCTCATGTATCTGCTATTTCCATCACAATGTCACTCTTCATGTATCTCTAAGTCTACTATATCTATCTCATATATCTGTTATTAACATCACAATGTCACATTTCATGTATCACTTAGTCTACTATATCTATCTCATATTTCTCTGTTATTTCCATTACAATGTCACTTATCATATATTTCTGACTCTACTATATCCATCTCGTATATCTGTATTAACATCACAATGTCACTCATCAGGTATTTCTGCCTCTATTAGTCTATTTCATTTCATGTATCTGTTATTAACATCACTTTGTGACTATTCATGTATCTCTGAATCTACTATATCTATCTCATGTATCTGTTATTAACATCATGACTCTACTATATATCTATCTTATATATCTCTGTTATTTATATAACAATGTAACTTTATATGTATCTCTGACCCTACTATATCTATCTAATGTATCTGTTATTTATTTCTGACTCTATTATATCTATCTCATGTATTTGGTATTTCCATCACAATGTCACTCGTCATGTATCTCTGAGTCTACTATATCTATCTCATATAACTCTGTTATTTCCATTACAATGTCACTCTTCATGTATTTCTGACTCTATTATATCTATCACAATGTTATTTTTCATGTATTTTTTACTCTACTATATCTATCTCATGTTCCTGTTATTTACATCACAATGTCACTTTACATGTATCTCTGACTCTACTATATCTATCTCATATATCTCTGGTATTTCCATCACAATCTCACTTGTTATGTATTTCTGACTCTACTATATCTATTTAATATATGTCTTGTTATTTACACCACAATGTAACTTTACATGTATCTCTGACTCTACTATGTCTATCTCATGTATCATGTTATTAACATCACTTTGTGACTCTTCATGTATCTACTATATCTATGTCATATATCTGTCATTGACATCACAATGTCACTCTTCATGTATTTTTTATTTATCTCATGTACCTCTGTTACTTACATCACAATGTAACCTGTCATATATTTCTGACTCTACTCTATCTATATCAGATTTTTCTGTTATTTACATCATGATGTCACTCTTCATGTATTTCTGACTCTTCTATATCTATCTCATTTACATCACAATGTCACTCTTCATGTATTTCTGACTACTATTCCTATCTCAAATATCTCTTATTACCATTACAATGTCACTGTTCATGTATTTCTGAGTCTACTATATCTATCTCATGTATCTGTTATTAACACCACAACGCCACTCTTCATGTATTTCTGATTCTATTGTATCAATCTCATATATCTGTCAGTTATATCACAATGTTGCTCTTCATGTATCTTTGGCTCTACTATATCTATCCCATGTATCTGTTATTAACATCACTTTGTGACTCTACATGTATTTCTAACTTTACTATAATTATCTGATATATCTCTGTTATTTACATCACAATGTCACTCTTCATGTATCTCTGAATCTAATATATCTATCTCATATATCTCTGTTATTTCCATCACAATGTCGCTCTTCATGTATCTCTGAATCTACTATATCTATCTCATGTATCTGTTATTTAAATCACAATGTCACTCTTCATGTATTTCTGACTGTACTATATCTATCTCATATTTCTCTGTTATTTCCATTACAATGTCACTTATCGTATATTTCTGACTCTACTCTATCTATCTCAGATTTCTCTGTTGTTTACCTCACAATGTCACTCTTCATGTATTTCTGACTTTACTATAATTATCTGATACATCTTTGTTATTTACATCACAATGTCACTCTTCATGTATTTCTGACTCTACTATATCTATCTAATATATTTGTTATTTACATCACAATGTCGCTCTACGTGTATCCACTGTCTACTGTATAACAGGGTTCTCCTTAAGAGCCGGCAGCCGGTGATCTATGCCGCCTACTTTCACGTTATTTGCCTTCCAAAATCAGATGGAGCTTTTGAAATCTGTCGGTCATACCGACAAAACCAGTAAATTTGAGTTAAGTTCGGTGAAATTCGTCAAATAATCGGTCCAATGTTTGCTTCATCCAATCCAGATTTTTTGTGGAAACGCTATCTCATGTATCTCTGTCTCTATTATTTTTTTCTATATATCCATTATCTACATTGCAATGTCGTTTTTATGTATCTCTGTCTCTATTAAATTTTTTTTATAATATATCTCCATTATCTACATTGCAATGTCGTTTTTCATGTATCTCTGTCTCTATTATATTTCTCCTATATATCTCCTTTATCTATATTGCAATGTCACTTTTCATGTATCTCTGTCTCTATTATATTTTTTCTATATATCTCCATTATCTACATTGCAATGTCGTTTTTCATGTATCTCTGTCTCTCCTATATATCTTCGTTATCTACATTGCAATGTCACTTTTAATGTATCTCTGTCTCTATTATATTTTTTCTATATATCTCCATTATCTACATTGCAATGTCATTTTTCATGTATTTCTGTCTCTATTATATTTTTTCTATATATCTCCATTATCTACATTGCAATGTTGTTTTTTATGTATCTCTGTCTCTATTATATTTTTTTCTATATATTTCCATTATCTACATTGCAATGTCACTTTTCATGTATCTCTGTCTCTATCTCTCCTATATATCTTCATTATCTACATTGCAATCTCACTTTTCATGTATTTCTGTCTCTACTATATCTCTCCTATTATCCATTATCTACATTGCAAAGTCATTTTTCATATATCTCTCTGTCTGTTAAATCTCTCCAATATCTCTGTTGTCTACGGTACATCGCACAGTCACTTTTCATGTTTCTCAGTCTCAATTTATATCTTTGTTATCTACATTGCATGTATCTCTGTCTCTGTTTTATACCTCCTATTTATCTGTACTATCTATATTGTAATTTTCATGTATGTCTCTATTATCTGTTGTCTACATTGCATGTATCTCTGTCTCTGTTTTATACCTCCTATTTATCTGTACTATCTATATTGTAATTTTCATGTATGTCTCTGTTATCTGTTGTCTACATTGCAATGTCACATGTATCTCACAACTCTACTATATACATGTCATTTGTTGTACAATGTTTTTCTTTGCTTCATCTCAACAGCCACTGACTGATTATTTACAATACCAATGTAATACTTCAACTGCTTCCCTATTTTTTATATAAGTCATTGTCAACAAAGTGTTATATCATGGCTTTAACTTTTGTCATTCATTAAGCACTAACTGGTCTGTTACCACATATATGTTGGTCACTGATTATGCTAAGAACACTTGCTGAAGAATGTTGAGAATGCTGATTCTCTCCAAAATAATCATTGACTTATCCTAAACAGTTGTCAGATTTTGACACAAACATGGCAAAGCCCATGTCCCCCGTGTTTCATATAGTGTATACAATGCTTTAAACTCCTCAGGAGCCTATAGTTATTATTCTAGCAAATTTCTTTCTTAATTTTTCAGAGATCAGAAGAATAGCAGATTCTTCAATACAAGAAAATAAACTTCCTTACATACTCACATAAAAAGAACAATAACTTGCTACAGTGTATGTTTGGCTAGAGAGCAGAAAAACCATCAGCAAGATGGAACACAATGACTGCATGATTGGATCATTTAACAGTCCTGTCCACAGTCTTCCACTAGAGTCCAGTCCAACACCTTTGAGTTTTGTGAGAGGGACAAGACCTTTGAACCTTGATTTTCCAAAAGAGTCAAGCCCCACACCTTTGAAATTGCACAATAATTCAAACAGTTCCAGGCATTTGTATCTTACAAGGTCAAAACTCAAACAACTAAAAGAACTTCGGAGTACAAAATGCCCAGTACATGGTCAGTTTGTCCACAGAATGCAACTTAGTGGCAAAATCTCTAAACATGACAACAAGAAAACTGCCAGGGGATTCAAAAAGATTTTTTATACACCAAAATTGAAGAAATCCAATCCACTGTCTCCAGAGGTTTGTAAGACAAGACAAGTGTCTCAAAGAATGACTAGAGCTAGAAGGAAACTACTGGAATTGCAAGATGAGGAAAAACCAACTACATCAAACAAAACACCTAGGTCTAGATCCAAAAGCAAACCAGCAGTTGCTAGAGTAAGACCAGTAACAAGATCACAGAGATTTCGCGTTGTTAAACCTAACCAATCATCTGATTTTGTTTACTTTCCTATACTGCAATCACCTTCAATGCGAAGACGACCAAAATCAGCATCTAAAACAAGAAAAGTCGAAGAAAAGATGACCAGAAAGAACAATGGTTTCATTCAGAAAATCAGAAATTTTGCAAGTAACATCAAAAGTACTATTGGTAAAAAAGACACCCATAAAAAAGGTGAACCTATAGACATATCTAATTCTTCCCATGTTCAAAATGCCAGTGATGTACAGTGGGTTGAACTGAACTCATCCAAACCAAGTACAAATCAAGACATATACAGATATACAGGAACCACAGAGGAAGATCTGAACGCAACGTTGCAGCCTGTCTCCTGCTTTGGTAGACACAAAGTCACAATTACTAAGTCTACAAAAGGTAAACACACAAGACAGAAGAGGGTCCCAACACCTTATAAGAGAAAGCTAGCAAAGGAAATCAAGAAAATAGGGACACCTATCAAACCTAGAAACCTTCTGATCCTACCAACATCTAACCCCTCTGAGATTCCTCCAAATATTGCCATGAAGCCAACAGACAGTGGCACTCTTGCTTGTCAAATCACAAAACCGCAGATATCTACACAATATCTACAGCCACCACAAAAGCCAAACAGGTACTCTTTGTCTTGTGTCAATCAGAAATTACCACAAGTCAATGATCAAGGAGCAAAGACAGGCACCATGACCTCACCACCCCCCATCTTAGGCACCTCAACATGTACTACAGAGAAGTTGACCTCAGTAAAGACATCACAAAGTAGCAAATTAGCTACACAACCTGTAGGTTCTACAACATCTGCCACAATGAGAAGGCCTGTATCTGATTCAGATGCCATAAAGCAAAGGACACTGTCGGAAATGTCAACAAATCCAAAACCAAGGTACATGATGGAAGTTGCAACAAAGAAAGTGACGACAGTGGTTACCACTCAGAGATTGATATCTACAGGAGTAAAGAAATATGTCACACAACCATCCTCTGTAAAGGATATATCTCTAGCAACTCAAATACAACAGCAAACAAATAGTGCAACTAATCCTCTATTACAAATGAACCCTAAGAGAATTCCCATGACACATACTGATGTACATATGACAGGTGAACCCATAGTCAGGAAAATCATCAACACAGGAAGAAACATAGCTAGGACACATGGTGTTTACTATTCATCTACTCCTGTAAAATCTATATCTTCTGTTTTAACACATGCCAGTAAAACTGCAAACTCAACATCCATGCCCGATAGATTGACTGGAACAGTGACTAAATCATGGAGAAAGTCAGCTACTACTCAACAAAAAGTATGGATGCCATGTCAGTCATCTAGCTCAACAGAAACGGGGGAGAGTGATCATACCATATTTAGGGAAACTACTCCTGCAATCATCCCATCTACTGTTCAGTCAGGCCATGTTACAAAGGTTGTTGGCATATCTCCTGTACCAGCAATGACAAAAGAGACAAAAGTCAGAGAGACACCGAAAAAAGCACAAAAGATAATGGAGCACATGGAGGTACAGACTTCACCAGTGAAAGTTAACATTGCTAACAGACATGGGACACCTATGATAGTGCAGAAGATAATAGATCACACAAATACCATAGCAACACCAGACGCTATTGAAATTATTACAGGGCAAGATAAAGTAATCCAGAAGAATATAGAACATGCAAAGACAACTCCAATTGCCAAGGAGCAAGACTTACCTAGGAGAGAGCAGAAAACACTGAACCATGCAAGGACTCCGACATCAGAGGAAGATAAGACCAAAAGGCAAGAAATTCCTTCAGAAGAGCATGTGAGGATACAAACATCACCATTGACAGTGAAAATGGCCGAGGGGCAAAATACACATAAAGTGGTGCAGATAAATGTACAACATGCAAAGACACAGACAACACCAGTGACAAGTAAAGTCACCATAAGACACGATATTCCTCGAACAGTGCACAGAACTTTGGAGGATGCAAAAACTCAGACATCACCAATGATAGTTAATATGAGTAGAGGACAGGCAGTGCAGAAAACCAAACAGCATGCAAAAACCCAGACCACACCTGGTACAGAGAATGCTACTGAGGAGCAAGATGTAAACAAGGCTGGAGGACATGCTCATGCATCATCAGCAGTAAAGGTAGATAAAAGCTCAGAGATACCTGTTGTAGAACAGAGGATCACAGACATTGGTGAGGTACAGAGATCATCTACTGAAGTTAACGTTACTAGAAGCCAAGTGATACCTATGTCAGGACAAAGGACTAACAAGGGACTGAACACTATGGCTGCAACAACACTACAGTCTGCACACACCGTGACATCATCAGCACTTAGTCCTGTATTGCTTAATTCTGTACAACAGTCATGTTCTTCTGATGGAGTTGAGCAGGCAAAGTTTGTTAAATCATCAGGAAAAGCGTCAATGCCAATGATGAAAATGGGTGTCAAATCAACTATGACATATAAACACATTGGTGCATATCAGGATCACAACCAGACACTTGGTTTCTATCAACTGCCAGGCATATATCCAATCAGTTATCAGACAGTTCACCTACAACCTATTCAACAAGCAGGAATGCAACAGATTCCATTGTATGTGGACAGTAATTTGCAGAAGCAAGTGCCACAGTATCTTGGATGGAACCAGAGTTTCCTGTTGACTTACAATGCCAAACAGTTTACTCCCTACAGAACTAATATTAAAACAAATTACAGGAACAACTCAGCTCAGCAACAACAGCAGAGTAGAGACATGATTTTGAGGACCAAGCAGCCTGTGTACAATACTTGTGATCCAGTTCTCACTCAGACAACATATGGCACAAATACGTCGAGTGATTACACTTATCTAGGAAACATTGGCCAGACATTAGTTAACAGAAATACAGTTCCCAAGCCCATGGATCTCAGTGTTGATATACAGAAAGTATTTGACATCAGCAACAGCAAGTCCACAACAAGCATTGTATGTGAACCTGTGTTTAAGAGTGCAAATACTGGTAACAAAACAAGCCAGTGTATGTATGACACTTCCTCAAAAGAATCAAGAATGAATGACAGTGTTGCTTCAAACAGTTTACCACAATTGACTGAAAGTGATCTTGCAGAGTTATCCCTCCTTGAAAACAAAAGCTACAAACCTGTTACTTCTCTACTGAATCTGACACCAGTGCCTGAGAACTTGCCAGATGTGATTTTTGACAGTGTTGTACAGGAATGGGACTCTTCCACAAATCATGGACAAACTGTTCAAAATCAGGACAAAAGGAATGGTTCAGATGATGCAAAGGAAAAAGACATGGCTAGTTCCATAAATAGTAAAATTGACAACATGAGTCAGAACCAAAGCAATGGGAGTAAACTCTGCCTCACAATTCCAAGTATAAGCCAGCACAAAGAATTCCTGGAGGACAAGTTGGATCATGATTTGCGTTTATCCAGTTCAGTTTCAAGTTCCAATCTGGATTCAAGTTCAATAATTCTAGATTCAAGCACATCTTCAGATGATACAAGTAGAAAGAGATTATTTCAAGTAACAAACACATCATCAATAATTGAACCCAGTACAAAACGTCAGAAATTGGAAGACAGATTGATTCCATTACCTAATATTCTGGACAGTGGAAGTACTAAAGAGACAAGACTGCCCAGTAGTGATTCTTATGACAAACTATATAGTGTTGAGCCAGCATGGACAAAAGACTGTGGTCTCTGTCACCAAGTGGAAAAGGTGTTGAAAATAAGACCCTACTATTTGAAAGGTAACACATCTGTCAGATATTTGAAGCACCTTTTGAGAATTACAGACTATACCAATATGGATGATGTAGTGACATCTGTAGACAAATTTTTGGAATCAATTGAATTAAATTCTCCTGCCAAACCACATCTTCTTGCCAGAGACATATTGTGGAGAATTTTCACCATTGGAGATTTGTATGGCAAGAGAGTCAACACCCTCGATTCTGTAGTCATGGATATTGTAAAGGAAAAGGTCATGGCTTTCACAAAGTGTTCTGAAGATGTGTGGCAGGGGAAGTGTGTTCCCTTCATGAACACGAGTATTTGGAGATTGTTCAATCATAAGATGAAACAGGCTAGTATCAGAGCAGTGTTGAACCATAAATGTCAAATGTGAACAGGATATATACCCTCAATACATTCTAACTCAATGTTTATGTCAGATGTGAACAGGATATATAGCCAGTATCAAGACATTCTAACTCAATGTTTATGTCAGATGTGAACAGGATATATAGCCAGTATCAATACATTCTAACTCAATGTTTATGTCAGATGTGAACAGGATATATAGCCGGTATCAAGACATTCTAACTCAATGTCAGATGTGAACAGGATAAGCCTCAATGTTCAATGTCAGATGTGAACAGGATATATAGCTGTATCAGTATTCTAATATGTCATTCTAACAGGATATATCAGTATCAAAGACATTTTCGATGTCAGATGTGAACAGGATATATAGCCTGTATCAAGACATTCTAACTCAATGTCAGATGTGAACAGGATATATAGCCTGTATCAAGACATTCTAACTCAATGTTTATGTCAGATGTGAACAGGATATACATCCTTATCAAGACATATTCTAAATCAGTGTTTTACTCTTGTTTACATGTAAACATGCCATCACATAAAAGAATCTGAATTATGACTGAATCATGATTGTCACACATAAATATTTGTGTCACATAAATCTGTGACATTATTGAACCCAGTACAAATATATACCACATATATACCACACTATATGTCACCATAGCAGAGGAAACTCAGGATGACGTATATATATCATGTGTCCATGGTTACAGCCATATTACATTCTTTAACTTTCAAACATAAGACGATTTTTATATTTTTCTAATTAGATATTTATTAATTAATGTTGTTAGTTTTATATGAACATTATATTTGTTCTTTGTGATGCATATTTTAATCCTTAATAGATGCTAATTGATATAATAGTTGCTCATATTTTTATCATTTTCCTAAGAGGATAATGTTTGTATTCATTTACTAGACAGAAGATGACAATGTGTTTATTTACTTTATGCCACAAGTAAGTCAAATAATTATAATAGATGCTAATTTTCAAAAAATTTTGACAAGATTTCAAAATGACACTATTTGTTTTTATTAACTTCTGACTCCTGATCTAAGTTTTGATTTTTTTGCATGTCTTTTTTATATTGTAATTCGTACAACATTTGTACAATGTTGTCATACATACTCTTGTTAACTTATATACCCCTTTCTTACCTTTGTGTTTGTGCTTTTTGTACAGGTAATCATTATTTTCATCAATTTTCACACAATTTTATACATCAGATAAATCATTTATGATCATTATTTCTGCGCTGATTTTACATAAATTATGCTTGTAGTGGGTGATTACTGAAATTTCTTATTGGTGTGTGTGTGTGTGAGAGTTCTTGTTACCGGTGTATATATTGTTATATTTTCAATGTGTAATCAGTTTGTTTTCAGTGTTTAACATTAAATGTTTTTAGACTTAGTATCTTATCATTGTCATTATCATATCAACATTACACAAATCATATAGGATATCTTAACTATGTGCATAATTGAATCTTCAGTGTTCCAAATTGCACGAAAATGTGAATTTGAGCCTTCTGTAAAGTAAATCACTTGTTTACTTATTTTATGTTCAAAACTATCAAAAAGTCATGAAATCGAGTTTTTCTACAGAGAGTGTTATCATTAGATAACCTGTTTGTTTTGTAAATTTGACTTGTATATTGGAAATGTTTTATCAACACAATTACCCTTAACAATCTATATGCTATTTCTCTACAGTAGTTAATTAGTCAGTCAGGTAGACAGACTAACTACATGTAATATTTTGTATTGGTTATAGTTATATAGAGTAGTAAACTCTTCAATTACCTTGAAAATGAAAATATGCATAGGGCTTTTATCATTTGTTTTCATGAAAATGTTTTTGCAAATGGGAATTTGTTTTTTATGTTCTTAATAAAATATCATCACAGAAATTTATTTGTGTTTTCTTTTAAATTAGTAATTAGTTTTTCATGTGACAGAATGATAAGATCAATAATGATCAATCAAATTCCATATTGGTAGAAATATGCCAATGCCAAAATGTGTTATGTTATATGGTAAAAATCATGCCAGTTGGTAGTCATCAATTGAGACAAATGCTTGTCAGAGTTTGATACACAGAAATGACAGACTGGTAACAGTCCTGGGTACAGTTATCAAGACTTTTTGACCTGTCCGACATGTGAAATATTATCTGTATAATGTGTTGGAACAGTCCCTGTATACAGATGTCCACCCAATCTGCCACTGAAATGTGGTCTCTCAAAAGAGGTTTTATTCAACGTATGTGGTATCTCAAGATAGGTGGTCCTTTAAGTATCTAATACAAGGGGAAATTTAAACTAAATAGTCCTGGTCATAAATTTTGACAAGATTAAGATCACTGAAGTTTACTACAAGAATAGCAGTCACTCGTAAAAATGAGATGTTACTACAGCATCATGCATTAAGTTTATGAACAAACATTATTTTCCGCTTACTTTTTATGTAAAACAATCTTTTTGAAAGTTTTCACTGACTTCATTTTTAAGTCTTTTATTAGATTTTTAAAAATTAAAAATTAATTAAATTATTTGAACCTAGTTATCAATTAGGAAGTTACATACATTTATTCTTGCTTTTTCTTAAATCACTCCAAGAAAATTCTAAAAAAATATATATATTGTATCTGGAAATTTTAGTATCACAGAATAATCAGTGATTTATGAGATGAAATTACATCTATTAAGACGTTGGAGAGCAATTGGTAAAAGACCATACCCTAGAGAATTAATTTTACATAGAATGTAATGGGAACTTATGATTGCTGTAGTTGTAATCTTTCACTCATATGGAGATGTCACCAATTGAGCAGTGAGGGTTCTTTAGCGTGCCGACACTTACTGTGACATAAACACTGCTGTACAATCAAACCCAGATTTATTGAAATCAAAGAGGAATTCATTTTCCTTTTTATTAAACAAGGATTTCAAAATAATTGGGTCATTATAGTAGTAATGACATTTATCACAGAAATCATTTTAATCAAAGCAGGATTTCAATATAATTGGGTATGACGGTACATGTTAGATGATATAAAAGATGTGGATTGAAGATGAAAAAACAATACATAATTGTCAAAAGCCTAATGCTACAGACACAAATTAAATTATTTGTAAAAAAAACTTCAATTGAAAGATATGTATACATGTATAATTTCAAAAGCAAAACAGGTTTTCATGTCATATGTCAAATTTTCAGTGTCAACATTATTATCATCATCAGAATTTCAGGGTTAAAATTGTTTTCTTAAATGTACTCTGAAATAAAGTTTACATTTACAAAATGCTGTGAATAATTTATGCAGGCTTTTAACTTTCTGAACAATTTAATCAGAAACCAAAAATCACCAATATAAAACTAGTAGTGGTTGAAACTCCACAAATAACATATTATGTGGTTTTTACCGTCTCATCCAAAGACAGGAAAAGCCAGTTGCCTCCGCAAAGGCTCGAATCCATGACCCTCCAGTTGCAAATTGAGCACTCTACCAAGGAGTCACAACAGCTTTCCATCATGAGGTAACATGAACTGTATTGGTGTTTTGTATTTTTCATTTACAGAGAGACATCATTTGACATAGGTGAAGTGTCCTTTGTTTTGACCTATGCTTTGGTTTTGTGTCAAAGCAATGATAATTCTGTAACATGAACTACAATCATTTTTTCTTTTTTTCATTTTGCTTTGCTTTCAGTCAAGAATTTTTCATTTATATGAGGCAATTAGTCACAACCTGAGCAAGTCGTAGGTCTGATTCATATCTAGACCGATATATTTATTAATCTAATTTAAAAAATACAAATCCCTCCCATTTTCTGATATGTCGCATATAGGATTCAATGCAATCTGCTATTGGGCCATATGTGGATGACCTCTTATAGGTGTAATGTTCGATCTATGAAATTCTGACTTACAAAATTGAATGGCAAAGTGATGTAATTGATTCTATAAAAAAGGAAACCATCAGACCACAAAATTACATCTTTGATGATTATGTACTTTCGTACTTTGAGTGCTTAGTGTTGATTAAATGTTTATATCTCTTTGCCATTTGATTGCTTACAAGATTGTGTAAGTAGCTTTTTCATTGGTAAAATGACACACTTATGAGATCATCCGTACATAGCAGATTGCATTAGATCCTCTACATAAAATTCCAAACACTGAATATTAGTTAAATATCTAAGCAAGTGTCCAGACTCACAGTTATCAAGCAACATATTATATTGTCCAATTCACATACCGCTAAGATGGTAGGGTGGAGTAACCAGATAGTGGGTACAAAGGCAGTTAGCGAGTACATAGGCAGATAGCTGGTATATAGGCAGTCTAATTAATAACCAATCTCTAATCGGACCTGTTTTCTGATATGTTGCATATCTAGGATCTAACGCAATCTGCTATGGGGTCAAGCATGGATGAGCTTGTAGGTGTGTTATTTTCGACCAATGAAAAAGTGACTATAAACAACACTGAGCCCCAAATCCAGTACAACAGATAGTGGGTACATAGGCGGACAGTTGGTACATCTGAAGTTAGTGAGTGTATCTGCAAACAATGGATACATCTGCAGATAGCAGGTACATTGGCGGATAGTGAGCACATGTACATAGGTAGATAGTGAGTACATAGGCAGATAGCTGGTACATATGCAGATACTGAGTACATACAGATAGCAGGTACATAGACAGTTAGTGGGTATATAGACAGATACTGGGTACATAGGCAGATAATAAGTACATAGACAGATACTGGGTACATAGGCAGATAATAAGTACATAGGCAGATATTGAATACAAAAGCAATTAAAGAGAACATTGGCAGATAGTGGGTACATAGACAGATAGTGTGTACATTGACAGATAGCAGGTACATAGGCAGTTAGTGGGTACATAAGCATACAGTGAATACATAGGCAAATAGTGGGTACATAGGCAGATAGTGAGTACATAAGTAGCTAGTGAGTACTTAGGCAGATACAGTAAAACTCACTTACAACGTATTTCAAGGGACCCTATTTTTCAATTGGTTATAAGAAAAGTTTGTTTTATAGTTATGGTTACAGGTTATGATGTAATTTGTTAAGAAAAAAAATGACTCTAAACAAAAACTTTCCGAGGAAGTAAAAGAAAACAGAGACCTTTTGTCACTTTTATTTACACAACTTATTTAATCAGAGAGTAAGCCTACTTATGCTCGGCAAAACTGTCAAGAATTGACTTTTGTTTTTATGATGATAATCACTTCATTATAATACTAAAATATATGTTGATTTGGGCATCACGGGACCTAGAAGTTGCTTTGTTATAGACAAAAATTCGTTATACAGAAATTCATTATAAATTTGTTTTTCAACTAAGAATATACAGAGGTGCTGTCGGGGATTATTTATTGATTCGTTATGTGCATGGATATATACAAACCAAGTTCGTTATATTCAAGTTTTACTGTAATGGGTACATAGGAAGACAGTGGGTACATAGAAAGATAAAGGGTACATAGACAGATAGTGGGTACATAGGAAGATAGTGGGTACATAGGAAGATAGTGGGTACATAGACAGATAACGGGTACATAGACAGATAGTGGGTACATAGACAGATAGTGGGTACATAGGCAGATAGTGGGTACATAGGCAGATAACGGGTACATAGGCAGATAACGGGTACATAGACAGATAACGGGTACATAGGCAGATAACGGGTACATAGGCAGATAACGGGTACATAGGCAGATAACAGGTACATAGACAGATAACGGGTACATAGACAGATAATGGGTACATAGGCAGATAACGGGTACATAGGCAGATAACAGGTACATAGACAGATAACGGGTACATAGACAGATAACGGGCATATAGGATGATTAGTAGTTGATACCAGAGAAAAACTCCCTAAATGTTGTATACCGTACCAAATCAAATTAATGGAGGAACTTAATATAAAACAAAATATCAAACACAGTAACAATCAGCTCTAGTTTTTCGTTCTTTATTAAAAAACACAAGTTATAGTTGTTTATCTCTTTACAACTGAGTAGTTCAATTATTGAATTGTTTAAATGAACATCAATTTTATTGTAGTATAAGGAATTGTAATAGCTCACTGTAAACTGTATTTTAAAACACTAAATGACAAATTGTCTTACAAGCACCTATACCTTAAGTCTATGTCATCAACTGCCACTGTAATGTCTATTTTAATTTTTTTTCTCATATCAGTAATATGTCTCTATAAAACTGGAAAAACAACTAGTAAGCATGCGGAAGCATTGTATTCATTTTGACTTCCATCTGAAAGAGACAAATAAAGTGTAAATTAAAATTTAGAATGTCCAAAAAGGCACAGATAGCAAACATTTAAAGGAGCAACACACACACACACATATCACCATGTTGATGTTATAAATATTATGGTGCTACCCCTATGAATATTATGGTGCTACCCCATTAAATATCATGGTGCTACCACTATAAATATTATGGTGCTACCCATATAAATATTATGGTGCTGCCCATATAAATATTACACTGCTACCCCTATAAATATTACACAGATACCCCTATAAATATTATACTGCAATCCCAATAAATATCATGGTGCTACTACTATAAATATTATGATGCTACCCCTATAAATATTATGGTGCTGCCCCTCTAAATATTACAATGCTACCCCTATAAATATTACAATGCTACCCCTATAAATATTATGGTGTTACCCCAATAAATATCATAGTGCTACCCCTATAAATATTATGGTGCTACCCCTATAAATATTATGGTGCTATCCCTATAAATTTTATGGTTCTACCACTATAAATACTATGGTGCTACCCCAATAAATATTATGGTGCTACTCCTATAAATATTCTGGTGCTATCCCGTTAGATATTACAGTGCTATTCCTATAAATATAATTGTGCTGCCTCTAAAAATATTACACTAGTACCCCTATAAATATTACACTACTACCCCTATAAATATTACACTGCTACCCTTATAATTATTATGGTGCTGCCATTATAAATATTATGGTGCTGCCCCTTTGAATATTATGGTGGTGCCCCTATAGATATTACAGTGCTGCCCCTATAAATATTATGGTGCTACCCCTATAAACATTATGGTGCTGGTGCTACTCCTATAAATATTACGTTGCTGCCCCTATCAATATTTCAATGATGTCCCTATAACTATAATGGTACTGCCCCTATAAATATTACACTGCTACCCGTATAAATATTATGGTGCAACCCCAATAAATATCATGGTGCTACCACTATAAATATTATGGTGATACCAATATAAATAGCATGGTGCTGCCCCTATAAATATTACAATGCTACCCCTATAAATATTATGGTGCTGCCCCTATAAATATTATGGTCCTTCCCCAATAAATATTATGGTGCTGTCCCTATAAATATTACAATGCTACCCATATAAATATTATGGTGCTACCCAAATAAATATCATGGTGCTACCCCTTTAAATATTATGGTTCTACCACTATAAATATTATGGTGCTACCCCAATAAATATGACAATGCTACCCCTATAAATTTTATGGTGTTACCCCAATAAATATTATGGTGCTACTCCTATAAATATTCTGGTGCTACCCCATTAGATAGTACAGTGCTATTCCTATAAATATAATGGTGCTGCATCTATAAATATTACACTACTACCCCTATAAATATTACACTGCTACCCTTATAATTATTATGGTGCTACCCTTATAAATATTATGGTGCAGCCCCTTTGAATATTATGGTGGTGCCCCTATAGATATTACAGAGCTGCCCCTATAAATATTACAATGCTGCCCCTATAAATATTATGGTGCTGCCCCTATAGATATTATGGTGCTGCCCTATAAATACCTTAGTGCTGCCCCTATAGATATTATGGTGCTGCCTATAAATATTACAGTGCTGCCCCTATAAATATTACGGTGCTGCCCCTATAAATATTCTGTATGACTTTATATGAGATGTCTAAAGCATAATCTGCCTCATTATGTTACTAGAGCTCTAATAATTTTACACTTGCATCTTGTGACAGATTTACTGTATTCCATCTAGGTATCTATATTTACAAACATATTTGGGCCTATACCTATATTCACCATTCATCTGATAATAAATTTATGCATTTACAGCTATCTATTTCAAGGATTTCTCTGACAAATGTTTATGGAACAGTGATTACAATAAAAATTTCCTGGATCTAATGTTACTCCATTATAAGACATTTCACTAGTAACTCTAAATTCCATCTGTGCTTTTAATTCAAAAAATTGGATTTCATAAAATTGGTAATTAAATATTTTATTGAAAATTTTGAAGATCACAATTTTCAATTTGGTCTAAGCTTGATTTGTGACCTTGAACCTGCAAATGAGAATAAACAAGATGTGTTTGTGAAAAACAATACCCCCGGACCTAACAATTTTCTATGCTGGCAAAATATTGCAATATCCTACATTTTGACCTCCATTCCCCAGGGGCATGTGATGTCAATGAAGTGTGAGCAACTCTTAGATGAACTTACTGTCTAAATTTGGTTACTGTATCACAATCCAAACTTGAAATATTGCACTTTACATGTAAGAGGGACAGAATTGTGGACAGACAGATGAACAGACAGACAGACAATCCAAATGCTAGATCCCCCCAATGGACCTTTCAGACTGGAGGCATAAAAACAAAAGATAACATAATACCTGGTGAGCCTTAATTGTTTCTGTCCAATCCTGTTTTCCAATCTCTGGAATGGCCTTTTGTAATACTTTTAAAGCATTTGCAGAATTTTGCTTAAAAGTCTTGAACACATTTTCCACATTCACCTAGAAAAAGAACATGTGAAGATAAATTCTTCAGTTGATATTCCAGTCACATCAAATGGAATAATAACATAATACTTGGGGCATCCAAGATCTGAATGTCTCCCAAATGGCTATAACAGAATTAAACATATCTGTACTATGAAATTTTCATACCTTTAAACCTAAAAATGTTGTTGAGAAAATTGGTAAATATGAAATGGTCTTGTGTTAATCAGTCCCTGTTCAAAGCAAGGCATCGCAGACGATACTAATCCCCTCGTGGCAGAATCATGATGATTAACGTGAATTATGAATCGAACAGGAGAAAAATAAAAAAAATTTACAGAGGGGAATGACTCCGTGAAATCAGAAGCAAGAGTTACGGTTCTTACACACTACACTCTGCCTCAATGTGGTCTTGACGTGTATGAAGTTTTATGAAATTATCCTGCATGGTTATGCTACAGATAAATATAGTAGTACGTATGTACAGATCCCTATATTAGCGACTCGTTGTGAGGGGATAATAAGATACAGTAAGTCATAATAATGTGAAATTTGAAAGGTCAGTTGATGCTTACTCAAGTTATCATCTAGAAACTAAACATTTTGACAATTTTCAAAGAATTCAAAGAGCCTTAGTTTTAACTCATGAATGGTAACAGTAATGTCGGCCAAATTAAAATCCAATACATATTCTACAGTCCCTGATCCAGTTTCAAAAAAATTCAAAGAATATGATGAATGTCTTACAGCTTCTTCATCATCTTTCCAGCTGTCGTAGTCAGTCACCAAAGCTAAAGATGCGTAGCATAAACCCATTTCTTTTGCCAGAATCACCTGTAACAAAACAAAATCTACCTTGAAATGACCCGTATTATTCTAGGTCGCTATTGGGGGGAGAACTGGAAACAGTAATATGACTTATGAAAATTATCTTTGTATGATCTATAAATTATTTTTGTAAATCATCGCAAATGAGACACTATACAGGGTTATATTCCAAGCACTTTTTTTATTGTGAACAAACTTTGACTGAAAGCAAATAATGCTGCGAGTATACAACCTAAATGATGATAAAATGTTTTTATTGCTGTATAATCTACAATGAGAATAACCACATTATTACAGAAAAGTAGGGTTACGAGAGGACTAATGAGTAAATTTTATGATTAGAGAGAATATTGCTGACCATACATGTAGGTTCATGAGAATATCTCCTATGGGATCTATCATCTTTTCATTTTCAAATGTTATGTGGCTTAACCTGGGGACAGTTCCTACCCAGTTTGGTTAAAATTGCCCCATTGATTCTTAAGAAGAAGATTAAAAGTTAACAATGCACAAAAGACAAAAGATGACCACAATAGGTCACCAAGAGACTGGCTCAGGTGAGCTAAAATGGTACACATGTTTGATGTAACAATTATATATATTTTGCCTTTACTAACATCCTGTTCTGTCTAGAACAATATTTGTAAGTTCTAGTGTTGTTTTAAAAGTTGCTTTTAAACTATACAGAGATTTCACCTACTACATGTGAAGAGTCTTAAAGTTATGTCATGGCTGTATGCTAACACAATAAACATTCTGTAATGTTTAACATGACACTGGACTTTCACCTTTAGTCTTATACAAAAGACATGTCAGTTTCACTCCTAATACAGATCAACTGGCAAATAGTCAACATCTCTCTCTCTCTCTCTCTCTCTCTCTCTCTCACACACACACACACACACACACATCGGACTATAAAGGTCATTCAAACACAACCTTTCAATTTTTATGATGAAATAACCTCTTTATAAAGGTTACCTGTCTATAACATCAACTTTTGAATGTTGCCTTGAGTAGCCTTAATAGACCAGTTTGACTGTACATTCTTTTTTTAAGCATTAAAGGTTCTATGTTTCATTTCAGTGAAAGTATAAACAGTAGTAAATAAAGTGTCATAAATACTGACTTCTGCTATGTACTAATGTCAAGTCACTTAGGTGCACCTCACTTTGAAGATGATAAATAATCAATCTCTTGAACTCTATAAATGGGGAGAAAATCAAAGAAATCGTACGAAAAATGAATAAAAATGACAATGTGTAAAAAAAAAAGTCAAAAATACAATTAAAAATTTATTTTCCAAATTCTACTAAATTAACAAACTTTAATCATACATCTATGTAGATCACTCAGATGCAATTAGTTTTTTAATTCATGCTACAGTTCTGGAGATGAAGATTTTCAAAGAGGGTACCCCCTGAAGCCTATTTGCCCCACCCTGGATCCACCCCTGGGCAGATCTGGCCAAACTGAGCAACTTGGTATAAGACCTTCAGTACTTACTTCCTATAAAGTTTCATCAAAATCCTTCATCGCTTTTTGAGAAAAAGTCGAAAGTGTGAAAAGTTAACGGACAGACAGGCGGTACGACAGACAGACAGACAAAAGGTAATCAGAAAAGCTCACCTGAACCTTTGTTTCAGGTGAACTTCATTTCAAGTGAGCTAAAAAAGTAAATACAGGAAAAGGTGGCTAAAATGATGCGATGTTCTCACTTCCAACTTTGATATTCTGTCTTCAACTGAATATTCTACTGCTATTTACCTCTGGTACAGTGGTCATATTTATACAGTCAGCTCCCCATGAGTGCCACAGTTTGCTCTCAGCTCGAGATGAAAATCTGGGTCCTTCAATTGTTAATATTGTACCACTCTCATGACATTTTATCTTTAGTTCTTTCGCACAATTATACAAAATCTGAAAAAAATGTACATGTATTGCAATCCAATTTGTTAGATATAAAATAAAGAGGTGGATACAACATACATCTGTTTATTTTATACATATTGATGTAAAATAGATCATTGCAGAAAAATACTGGTGTTTTGATTTACAGATTTCTGATAACACTCCTAAAGTAATCTTGAGGTTACTTCTTCTTTTGTCCAAATCATGGTGTCACCAAAATCACTTAATAATGTGATACTGATTAATTAATTAATACTTTGTGAAATTACAACTTATAAAGTATTAATATTTCAAAGTTCAGGTTGTGAAATGATTACAACTAAGAAAGTATTCAAATTTTGGGATTTAAATTTCTAAAATGAAAGTAAAAAGTAACGGTCATGGTCAAAAGATAAAGATTTGTTTTGATTGCCATTTAAAACTGGTTGCCATCATGTGATTCAAATTTTTTTTCACTGTACCAATTAATATAAAGAAAAACCTGATTTAGTGACCACCTGTGTATAAAGACCACCTGGTCACAAAGACCATTTTTGCTGTCCCCAATAGTACCATTTGTGTACAAATCAACCTCTATATAAAGACCATCTCCCTATAAGGACTGGTTTTCTTGTGTCCTAAGGAGGTCATTGTATACAAGTTTCACTGTAAACAATTCTGATATATACAGTAGAATCTTGTTTTCTCCTTCGGACTGCCCCATTTACTTCGAAACATCCAAAATTTGAGATAACTGAAATTTTCAATTCACATATTTTCTATTCCTTGCAGACAATGAAAAAATGAACATAGCCTACTGATCAATTAAAATTACATTAAAGCAATTATTAGTGACTCACTTTCCTTGAGTTCATAACAGGAGTTGATTGTTTGGTGTTTAAAAAACTGTTTTGCATTAATTAGACAAGAAAATCTGACTAGAAAATACCACTAAAGAACTACAGTAATTACCACTAAAGAACTATAGTAATTACCACTAAGGAACTACAGTAATTACCACTAAAGAACTACAGTAATTACCACTAAAGAACTATGGTAATTACCACTAAGGAACTACAGAAATTACCACTAAAGATTTACGGTAATTACCACTAAAGAACTACGGTAATTACCACTAAAGAACTATGGTAATTACCACTAAAGAACTACAGTAATTACCACCAAAGAACTATGATGATTACCACTAATGAACTACAGTAATTACTACTAAAGAACTTCGGTAATTGACCTAAAATATTCGGTAATTACTACTAAAGAACTTCGGTAATATGCATAATTTTCAAAATTATAAATGGGCGTGATATTTACCTCTCTTGTTCTTTTACAAAATGGCTGGGCCATTGGTAAATGACAGATTCCTTTAGGTGCTACATCAGACCCATCAAAAAATGTCTGAATACGTTTCTGTGTTCTAAGTGTAAAAAAGAAGAATTTAATCAACAATATATTTCAAGTGAAAAGAATTAATTCAAGTGGAACAGATGGTAAAAACTATGCACACTACAGCATGAACATCCTAAGCAGTTAATGGATTCATGGGAACATTTTAAAAGATACATTAATTTTTTGTCCTTTTTGGAGCCCCTATGACCACTAGCCCCTTTTTGTTTATAAATGTTTGCATATTAACATGGGATAGTTCCTGCAACTTTAATTAAAATCATTGTTTCTTGAGAAGTCAAAATATGTAAGGGTTTACAATGGACAAAGCACAACTTACAATAACAGACAAGACAATTGCATTGGGTCATCATAAGCTTATGGCTCATGTGACCTGAAAAAAAAATTTGTGTTTACCAGTAAATTATTCATTTACATAAATCTATTTGTATATATATATATATATATATATATATATATGTGTGTGTGTGTGTGTAATTAATTTCTATATATAGTGCTGTAATATAAAATACCTGTGATATTGGTCTACTGTGATATAGCAATGTATGATGAAATAAACAAGTACCAACAAAAACTTGTATCATATGAACACTTTTCTTAAATCAATCACTGATCCATACACAACTATACTAAATTCATAGTTACACTTCAACAAAATCTAAATGATAAATAAAAAAAACTTAAGCATTTTGATCCTTGAAAGTAGATTAGAAAACAAAGCAAGTAAAAAACATACATAAATCTGAAATGTGACCAATTGAATAGTTCGATCATTATGATAATTCAAAGAAAATTAAAAAACGTCTAACTGATTTAACCTAGTGAAAATGCTACTGAATAAAGATAACTATTGTAAACCAACCCACAAATATCAATAACTCAAAGTCCGGTCTGTGATCGTATATAGTTTTATTCTCAGGCACAGCAAGAGTACACGCAATGGTACAAATGTTTCGGAACAATCAGAGAGGTATGGTGGTTGTTCTCATCTAGGCGGTTTTCCCGCTGGGCTCCCTCGTTCTCCAGAACTCCAGTGGACCTTATATTCAATTGTCAGTTTTGACCAACGCAAACACTAAAGTTCTAGAAACTTCTAAAGAGTTAAATGCATCTCAATTTGGGAGAATATGGGCGCCTTCCGAAATCATCAAAAACTGTCATAAAGCAACCTTTGGTAACTTTTTTACTCTATCATTCTTCAGTAAAACTTCAGTACTCTTATATTCATTATCATTAACATCATATCTTGGTTTACCAAAACTGATGATGACAGATTATTTTGACCTTTTTAACATGCAGCTTCAATTGCAGCTGAAATTGTTAATGGTCGTTGACAAAGTTGTTTATCCAAAAACAGTTATTATAATAATGCTAAAGTCATATTACCTAATAATTATGGCTGGAGTAATTTTGAATTTGGATTTTTAATATCTAAATTACTTTGTCAACATATTTACTTGACCGAATTATGAAATCATGTAAATTTTAGCTGCCCGTATTTTCCCCCCCAAATACATATTATACACTTCAACTATTTCAAGTCACACCTATTATATTTAACGTATATTAATTCCTAAAAGATTTAAGTCTCCCGAACCTCATATTTGTTACAAACCGTCCCTATCCCTTGAAATTTTTACTAAATGGTAAAAATTTATTCTTTATAAATACTTTCCAATTATAATTAGTAACTTTTTATAAAATTTCCCCCATTGGGTGTGGCGTGTAAGTTATATCACTATTCATATAAGAGTTTTTACTGTTAATCATGAAATGAATAAGTTGTGACTGGATTTTATCGATAAAAAATTTCAAATCTGGGAGTAATAACAATTAAACTTGTGACTTAGATTTCTCTCATTAATCCACTATCAATTGAGACGCTGATTTTCCAACAGTTTCATAAAACTCGAGATCTGATTAATATTAAATAAAAATGTGATCTGGATAAAAATATGTGATTGCGGTTAAAATTTTATTTTTTCCCACAAATTTAAAAAAAATATTACCATCGCATTATAAAGCGATATAAACGGTTTTCAATAACATAGAAGTTTATGCATAATTCAATTCAAATAATCATTGTCGCAACACAATAATAGTTCAATTAGTAAAGTTCCTTATGTAAAGTTAATTATGCTCAATTATCATCATATCAATAATACATTTTAATAATTCTTTTTTAACTACTTTTAAACATATTCATGGAAAGTCAGCTCCATGCACGGAAAGTCCTCTGTTCCTTATGCATATTCTGTGAAATCATGGAAAGTCCTCTCATCTTTTAATATATTCACTGAAAGTCTCCCGTCCTTTGCGTAAATTCTTGTTTCTTTAAATAATAATAAAGTTTTAGACTTCTTTAAATTATTTATTGTTTTGTTTTATTCGAATTACACTGTGATTATTACTTACAGTTCTTATATAGTCTTCAGTAAGTCGAAATGTTAGTGTTCTTTTGTTACTGGTGAACATTAAACTGGTATCGGGCTTCTGGAATTCGCAGCCAAGTGGTCTAATCCACTTCGAAGTTTTCGATCGACGATTTATTATTATCGTTAAAACTTCATTGCAGCGTTCAAATCACCTTTGTTTCTGGGGTCTTGATACAGTATCATAGGTTTATTTCATGGTTATCGTGTTTGTATTTCCTTTATTACACAGGAATGTACCTCTGGATATTACATTTTTGTAGTTTGGTTGATGTGTTTTCATTGTCTCCTTGACCATTTTGTTTCGTGTTTTCTTGTTGCTTTTTATTATCTTGATGTATGGTGTTCGGTTTTTCAACTGTTTTAATTCTGGTTTGATCCAGTTATTGGATATTAAGTCTATGTCAGTATTTATCCTTAAGGGTACATACATGCAAAGTTTTTCCATGTCTGGAATATTCTTATGTCGTGTTTTATCCTTAAGGTTACATACTTGCAAAGTTTCTTATCTGGATATGCGTTCGGTTCTTGTTCAGTATTGAATGTCTTCTTTGTATAACTGGCTGTGTTTCTTGACGTTTGTTGTCATCTTTTCTGTTATAAGGGGGGATTGCGAATGTAATTACATCTGCTGTTAGGACACTGTGTATTTAATGCATGATCGACTGTATTGTTACTTGGTGCTCCTGGTATGTGCAGGTTGATTCTGGTTTCTTAGAAGTCTTGAAAGATTTTGGGAAGAACTCAAATCCTCTTTTCTCTCATTACTTGACCATCTAACATTAGGATATATCTTTCATTTTGACAGAAGATACTGAATGCCTATTTCTACCATTTTACTTATTATTCTTTTTCCCACATTTTACCATATAAATTATTAAAGTATACTACTGGCACTATTGGTATGAGGAAAGTATTGTCAGTTTTTTTTTTTAACCCAAAAATCATCTCTTCTGTCATTGGTAGTTGCATTTTCTTTAGTGTTTAGTTCATTTATCAATTTATCTAAATTAATTTCTTTTACTGGTTTTATGTCCTAGGAATTTTAATCTTATCATTCCGTGGGAAATTTTGTTTATAGCTCCAAAACAAACCTTACTTCATCTTTTCTTATACTTAATCAACTAATGATTTTCAAAGGATCCTTAAGTTAAAAATTACTCTTTCTTATAAAGTGTTAAGGTGTGTTAAAGTCATATCCCCGGTAGATAGCTTGACAATTTTGTTCCAAATGTAGAATGTTCTAGACGGTGGCAATGTTTCTCTAATTACATTGATTTCTTTATCTCACATGAATCATGAAATTTTGTAACTTTTCAGCAATGATTACCAATTTCCTTCTGTAAACATACTGTCCTCAGAGGAAGAATTGGCATTATCTTATGTTCAGGTCGTGGGTTTACTCAGTTTCTGTGTTCGATTTTGGTCGTGGTTTCCTGAAAATATAGAGAAATCACACAAGTCTGTTCTGGTTTGAAACAGTATAGAATAGGTCTGTCAAAAAGAACAATATCTTATCGAGAGGGTTATTGAACATTTTTCATAACTCCTGTTGAGTCAAAAGTGCAAATTGTGTTTTCTCTTTAATTTACCGCTAAGGACTTCTGACGGGCTAAGTCATATTTTGGAGAAGTATCTGAGGGTTCATTTCATATGTGGCTATGCCAAGTTATGTATCTTGTAAAATTTTCTAAGGCATCTTGTTGTGTCAAACAAAGGTTACTGACACAATAACTACAATGTTTTCGTCTTTGACAATATTGTAGCACAAGTCAATGTTTTGATACAGGTCCCAAAGATCTTTTGCCAGGGTCAAAAGGTCAAAGCAAACGTGGATTCAGTTGATTTTTGTTGATTGATAAAGTAATAGCCGAAACTGTAAAGGTTGTATAACAGATGGACGCGGAGGTTTTTTTTTGTTGTACCAATGACAACATGCTTCAGTTGGATTTCAAGATGTAATGTAATTTGTTTTGGGAGCCAGTTTTAACCAGATTCTTAACATGATCTAAAGCTCTATATATATTGCGATATAATTATCAAATTGCTATTTTGTTTTTCGTCGTTTTGAATCTGTCACATTTTCTTTCTTTGAACTAGTGTTTTCAAGTCGTCAAAAGTGTCAGTTTATGGGTTTTTCGATTTTACTGAATACTTTTATGTCGATTGTCTTATTGGTAATGGTCAAACTTGCATTTAAAACATGTTTCATACCATGTCTGATTTTTCATTAAAGTTTTGATATTCTTTGAAATGGATGAGAGTTCATCCTCACACTTACTGTGCCAAAAGAGCCAAGAAGGAGTCTTTACCTACGGACAGGTAAAGACTTCTATTATCTAATCGTTTTCCAGTCTGTTTTTCTAAAGTGTCAAAAATGTCATTTGAAGTTCCTTTTCAAAAGTGTCTTGGAATATTGTTCAATTTGTTTAATTTCAGATCTAACTGTTCAAAAACTTTGCTTTCGATAAATTCAGGTTAACTATTGTGAATTTCTTAGCTACATCTTAAGTATTCATCTAGGTCTGATATTGTTTTGCGTTTAATTTATTAAGTATAATTCTATATGGAGTTTACAGGAATATGAAGTGATAATGCTCATCGTCCATTCTGGATATTTGAGGTTGTTATCTCGATTTAGTTTTTTTCGAATTTGATAATTTTCTCTTGTTCAGCAATGTTGTGCCGTGGTATGCTCGACGGCGTCAAATGTATATGAAGTATCAAGTGGCAGTATCATATTTTCTTCCTCTTCCGCTGGAAGAGAATAAAGGAAATTTGTTTTACTTGTCTGAAGGGAAAGTAACATCTAGATAGCAATGTCATGTAATTTCTGTTATTTGTTCCCTATCGCAATTATTGTATGTTCCTGTGCTTCGTACCCAATTCTTTTCTTTTTTGTCATTTCCAACCATTTTATTTGTCTAATGAGGGTTCTGTGTTTAGTTTGGTAATTCATTGATTATCACCCTTTACTATCTTAATAAGAGAGGGGGTTGTCAGATATTCATTAACTTCTTGTCCTATCACATCGCTTTTATAAGAGTTTCTTTTTTGAATTCTCTTGTAAATGGGTAATTTTTTTTTTTTTCTTTTTTTGCACTAACGGGCGTAATTGTTTAACTGTGATTTTTATCAAACAGTCTGTTTATTTCGCGTTACGCTACTTACTAATGAGGTGTTAAGTGTGATAATGTTTTTGAATCAAAGTATATAGCTGTGTGGGTTTTTACTGTACACAGGTTGGCCATTTTCTGCCTTTTACTCTTTTTGGTAAATCTAAAGGTTTAAGCTTTTTCCATTTGTATTCTTCCCCATCCCCATATAATAATCTTTATGTTTAGGATCCATTCTGATTACAAAATTCTCTACGGTATTAATTCCCAAAAAATTACAGATTAATTTCCTGTTTCCTGTTGTCAATCCTTTAAGTTAGATTCTATCTGAAAGAAAAAATCAACATAATGAACATCGACCTTTACATTTCCAAATGTACATCCTTCCGAGCTGGTATGCTTATCCCATTCCCAAGGTGAAATCCTAAATTCCTGATAAAGCTTATTGGCCACCCCCTTCTTTGCACGGTTTTGGACAATTTCTTAACACTCATTGTTGGAAATTTTGATATAAGTTCATATTTCTTCGTTTCTTGAGAAGGGGGCGGTGATCTTGCATGCCTTACTTCCTCACAAATAGTCCTTTTCCTATCCATAATTTTTTCTTCTAGTCCTTATATTTTCTTTATAGTTAGTTCTTATTGCTATAATTGATTTTATTTACGAAGGTTTTACTATGGTCTAATTCTTTCTTCTACATGCAGTGTCCTTATTAATTCCTAATTAATTCTTAAGGAATTCTTGGTTAAGTGGTCTTTTACTTTTTAAACTTGCTGTTCTGTACTTAGTTTTATATATATTTACACTTTATTTCTTCTCGGTAGTTCTAACTTATTAATTCATCATAATTCTATCTTCAACTAATATATCTATTCTACTTTGCTCTATTATTTGCTCAATTATTTCCCTAACTATTTCTGCCATAGAAATACGAGGAGATTTGAAGTCTTCTTTCTTGTTAATTGTTATTCCTGTTAATAACAAATGTAGGGTCTTATAGTCTGGAGATTTCTCATTGTGTGACACAATGTTATTAAACATATCTAAATTGTTTCTACTCATTTTGTCGAAAATGTTGTATTTAACGTAATTAATTATCCACTTTTATAGTAGGGTCCATTTCATTCTACAATCCTTTTTTGAACTCTTAATTTCATTATTTCGGTATCTTCTGTATCCTTACTTATTTCTTTGTTTTTGTCTGATTGTCTTGTCTGTTAACTTTTCTCTATCATCTAACTTTTGTGTTTCTGTATATTCTTTTTAATTCTGCTACCAGGGGGACATATCAATCCTACTATCTGAAGTCCATCTCGAATTTTGCCTAGATCACTTTACAATATCTTGATTTTCATTCCTTTCAATTTCGTTCATCTGAAGAGTCCTGAATCTGGAGGTACTACATATCGTTGTGATTTCTTATCGGGTCTATTTATTTTGTCTTGGAGGTATCTCTCCATTCATCTAAATTAGCTAAACCTCAGATTGTCGAGCCATGTGTCCTTAGGTGTTGTGCCTGTCGAAAACTGATTCTTTAACTATATAAAACTTAGAGGTCCTTTTTCTTGAATAATTCTGTAATAAGGTGTCCATTTAGTTTCTAAATTTACTGGTTTTTCTTTGATTTCTTAATATATACTAGAATTGTCCTACCTTGAAATTAAATTCTTGACTACCCCTATCTGCATATTGCTTTTGTCTTTATCTTAGCGTCTTCTAAATTTTTGTGTACTAACGTTTAAAAGCTTTATGTTGCTGCCTGTAATGCTACTTGATATTTGGTCTTCTCCCATTATTATTTTCTTACTAAGGATTTATAATTGTATCTAATGGATAAATACTACATCACCTATTTGTATAGTAAGTAGAAAGGGTGATACCTTGGTCGATTCACTTGGTATGAAATCTAATTGCTGCTAAATTTGACTGATTCTAATATAAATCCCAAGTCTGAACATCATTCAGATATTTTCTTAAGCCATTACATTACATGCGTAAAGTTACTATGAAATTCATTCTACCTTGCCATTAACTTTGATGACTATAATAAGATGTTGTTATATGATCTAGTGTTTAACCCTTTAAGTGTTTCTTGCTACAGCCTTTATTCACGTTTTTCTGGACCATTATCTTGTTTATATCTGAATTGTGGGCAACCATATCTTGGTAATAGTTCTTCTATATATAAGATGGACTATATTATCAGCTGTTTTATTTTGGTACACTTATATGCTTTCTGGCCATCAGAATATAAATCTAATGAATGAGGACAATGTACTTGTTGCCTGATAAGGTGGGTTTTGGGATATGGTCCTGACAAATCTAGGACAATTTTTGCGAAAGGATAAGGTGATATGTCCAGTTCCTTTAAGAGGTGGATGCTGTGTATTCTTTTGGCTTCTTAGTTTGACATGTTACACATTGATCTACATATTTGTGCAAACTTTTGATTACATTTTTGGAAAATAGTATTTGCGTCGTAATGATGTTCATAATGTTTTTATCTACTGCATTATGTCCTACAAAATCATGATGTTAGTTTAATGACAATGTTTTTCTAATTTTTCAGGTTTTGTACAATCTAAGTTTTGGATCTTCTGAATCTTGTGTGTTCGAGATAAAAAATATAACAAACCATCTATTACTATTAAACTATTTTGTTCCCCTTTTGTGTGGGCACTACCTTTTGTCTAATTTTATCTTTAAGTTTTGCTATATTTTTCATCATTTTCTTGTTCTGTCCTATTTATATCTATATTCCCTGAAGATCTCTATAAACGGCATTTTGACTAAGTCATCTGGTGGATCTATCTTACAACTAGCGTATTTCTTGGGAGTGAAACTTACTTCTGGAAATTTAATGCACCTATTCCTAAAAATCATCATCTATTTCTTCGTCTGGCACTCTGACATCTGATTCAGTTAATGTCGTAGATGTTTCTTGATCTGTCTGAGGATTCTGACAACAATATCAGCACAACAGTTCAATCACCTTCTATATACTCTATCTTACAGTTGTTAACCTGCGTTACTGAGAGCCCATTGTTGTATTTTCTTATTTTGGCATAGGTGAATCTTAATAAAAACTTCAATGGCGGTGATCTGTAGTGACTACAAAAAAAAACACAAAAAAAAAAAAAAAATAAAAAAAAAAAAAAAAAAAAAAAAAAAAAAAAAAAAAAAAAAAAAAAAAACAAAAAACTGTGCATCATGTTAAATGATAAGTCTAATTTCTTGCGAGCAAAAGCATATTCCAAAACATTCTTTTTCTATTGATGACCATTTTTTCATGAGATTTGTCTTAATATTTGTGAGACAAATAATAGATAGGTTTTTTCTTCCCCAGTATCTGTAAGCTGTGTGTAGACAAGCACCTACAACAGTATTTTTTTTCACCCCCAATAACTAGCATCTGTGTATAAACACATTATGGTGTGTTTGTATCAGGGTTAGCTAACAAGGCTTTTACTACTGTTAAACTGTTCTTTGAGAGAAAATCAAAAGCCTAATTTGGCAAAGTTCTTTTCGACCATTGAATATCTAGAATTTTTTCTTAGGTTAACTCAATCAAAGGTTCTGCCTATCTTTGAGAAATTTTGGATTGAACCTCCTATAATAACTACACATGCCAATTAATTCCCCCTATATTTCTCTTTACATTCTTTGGTACAGGTAATGTTCATATAGCTTTCACTTTCATTTTTCATTAGGTTGTACTCCATGTTTCACTAACAATGAAACCTAAATTTTCTATTTTCTTTCTGAAAGAAATACATTTCTTCAACTTAATTTTTTATAATCATGTTGCCTGATCTTATCAAAACACTATTTGGAATATGCCTAATGTTGGTCATTATGAGTCTGTTGAAAAATATTTAGATGTCATCTAAGATAAAGCTGTGGCAAAGTCTCTCACATTTCTGTAATACTATGTTCATGAGTGCTTGAAGATAGCTGAGGAGACATTACTTAACACCAAAGGGCATTACTATTAAACTGAAATAACTCCTTTGTGACCAGTAAAAGCTGTTTTTTCTTTTACTCATCTTCATCCATTTGTACATGCCAATTCCACTATTTAAGATCTAAAACTAGTGAAATGTTTGGCCTTTCCCAACCTAGCTAAGATGTCATCAATCAATGAGTAATGGAAATCGATTTTGGTAATATCACTATTATTATTTATGCGATCTAAAGTCCTACACACAATACTTTTAGATCCGTCTTTCATTCCAACCTACAAATAAATGGGAAAAGCCCATGTTGACCTTGACCTTTCTATGTAATACCGTGCATCTAACATTTCATCTCACTGCCATTGTCAATCTCTTGTCGTTTGATTAGAGGTGTTCTATACGGCCTATTTCTGATTGGTGGGATGGTCCCTGTATCTTATTTTCAACTTTCACTGTACTTAGTGTGACCTACACTGCATCCAGTTTTTTTGCAATGAAATATCTTTGTTTTCTTGTACAGACTAAAAAATACTTCTTATATACTCGGGAAGGTGCGTCCAATAACTTTAAGAGGAGTACTACATCTCCTACTGTATTCTTCCGGACTTAAAGCTCGTTGATTTCTACTTTGTATTTCATCTATTTCTAAAGCTCTACTTTTTCCTAACACTTGACTCTTTGTTTTACCTAATAAAATTTATTAGTTTTGATTAACTACTAATACTGGGACTGTTTCTATTCGCTGTTACTTATCCTATTGATTCTTGAAACTACAAGTCCCCCCTGGGTCATTCTAAAAGACATCCATCATTTGATGCTTTGGATTTTCAAAATTTTCTTTATTTCTACTGTTAAATGCTTCTATTTGTCCTAACAAAACATAGTGTCTTACCTCTGTGGTCTTAATGTAGTTGTTTTGATTCTCTTACTATGGGATGTTATTGTGAGTATCAATCTTCAAATTTGGTACATAGGTTCTCCCTATTCTTAAGGCAACCTAAAGTCAAAGTTTTAGTCTTACTACCATTTTGTCTTAACCATACCTTACCAATGGAGTAAAGTTTCTAATGTCAAACCATCGGTGACATAAAAACTTATGATTCATGGTCATTTTTATTCCATCGTAAATTTATTATTTACTGCACCTATTACTTTAGTGATTGACCATTCACCTGCCCTATTGATTTTGGTTTTTCCTTTGACAACCTTAACCTTGATTGGAAGAATTTGGAAGCACATTTTACTAAAATTAATGATATCTGCTGCTTTAATGTATCTACTTAAAGTCCTAAATTTTGTTTTTGAATCCATAGTACACTATGAACTTGGATTCCCGCCAATTTGAATTTCCAATAGTTTCTATCTAATTTACTACTAGAGTTATCCTACTTACTTTTTCGTAATATTGTTACTACAACTCTTCCTAACGGCTTCCTTATAAGAAGAGGCCTTTTAGTTTTCTGGGGGGGCTGTTCCCTATGATATATCCCTATACTGAGACCATGTGATTGGTCTATTCGCTGGGTGGAGTTTTCTGAAGTTTTGTCTCACCTTACTACAGGTGGTGCAGGGATGGCTAACTGTTTATTTTGACTGAGACGTATTTATCTCGATATTGGGGGGTGCTGGAAGTGCTAACATCTGCGGTGGTTTCTGGTAATGCTAATGTTTGATCAATCTGAACTGAGTTTGCTGGTATGTAAATTGTGGAGGTCGAAAGTTTGAAGTTTTGCATATTCCGATAAGTATTGTGTCTGTAAACTGCGAGGTGGAGGATCGTCATTTTGTCTATATTGATAGTTTTTATTTGTTCTACCCCCTGCCGACGGATTTGTTTGGTTCTGGTCCCTGATTATTCTGCCATATAGGTACTCCAGTTTGCGTGGGTTTTAATGTTTCGATTTGGACAATGTCTCTTTTGAGGTGACCTATTCTGTGACATTCCCAAACATTCTGTCGCCTATATACCCAATATGCGGACAGATTGAGTGAATTCTTGCTATTTGGACTAATTGCTTGGACTCTCTTGGATTTGATATTTTATCCTTGGAGTTTGCTGTGATTGTTGTTTTCTAGCGTTTATGAACCCTAACCTGTTACTTATATTATTTGCTAATGATATTTGGTAATAGTCATCGTCACTATCGTCACTGTGTCTGTCTCGTCAGGCTGCATTTATGTCTAACATTTTTTAGGGCAAATTTTGAGTAGAGTGACCTTTTCTTAAACATTTCTTACATAGGTTATTTCTTAGTGATCTACTTTCCATTGGTTGTATGTCTCCTGTCTTCTTTTTCAGTTTTTAAATCTAAAACACATTTGTGTTGTGCCGTTTTCTAACGTCCAATGCAATTTGAATCCTAACATTTTGTTCTGCGTGTCGCAATCTTAACTGCGGCTTCTAAGTTGTAGGTTCTTCTTATTCAATTTCATTTTTGATGTAATCAAAAGTCACCCCTTACAAAATAATGTCTAGTCAACTGTTGTTCTACTAGTCTTTCTTTTGTGCTTTTGTTTTTATAGTTGCTCTGGTTCGTATTAACATCCTCAGATGCTATGTATTATTCTTTCCCCAAACTTTAGGTACTGACCTCGTCTGTCTCTTGTTTTTATGATTTCTTAACTTAATTTATATGCCTGTCTTTTAGTTTGTCACTTGCCCCAAAATTTTTCTTTTAATAATTTTCTTGAGGTCCCCCCACTAGCTACATTTTCGTTATTTTCTTGTTCTATGAAATACCATCCATAATGAGTAATCCGCTACCGCCCACCTATTATGACATGTTACCAATGCTATTATACCGGCATTTTCTGTACATTTAATTTCAACTAAAATTTGCATATCTTTCTCCTATGTCCTTGATATCCATGCCTGAAGGTCTGCCGGTTTACCCGAAATAGTTCTTAATTACCTGATTGTACAGGTACTGCCATTGCCACTTGCCATGTTAGAGAATTGTCTCAAAAATATTATCAAAACATCTCTTTTTTCATCATGATCACGCTTTGTTTTCAGGTATCCCCAGACACTCTACAAAATGGTGGTTCTCTATTTCCTACTCCCCCCGATATTCTGTAGTTAACCTGATACTACTACTTTCGTTTTGTTTAGTTACGTCAGAGCTGACCTGAATGCTTTTGTTTTCGTTATATTTCTATTTTCAGTTTCATTTTGTATGTCTCGTTCTGATCTGAGTGGTTGGACCTAAGTATTTATTTATGTGATCTAACAATTAAATTATCCTCACATTTCTCCTAAAGCCGTAGCCATACTAACTGAATTTATAGTTCTTACATATTTTCCTCTGCCATTATTATTACTGTTTTTTAATTTTTGTATTGTATTTCAAATTGTTAAATTTTGTGTTTAACTTATTTTGTTAAATGTTTACAAAAATAAGTGTTGATATTATTGCCTAAATTAAATTAAACAGTTCTAGTTTTTGTTGTAAGATAGAGTTATCTGGTAAATTTAAAATTTATATTACATTAAGTTTTAAGTATTAGAGTTTGTCGAAAAAAGAAGAGGTTCCCAATTTCGTGGTCAACAATAATAAGGTACTAAGAAAAGTAAAAGTCTTACCTGTTCGTTACAAGTCTTGTGTTGTTCCCAGTCTTTTCTATCAGGGCAAAAGGCACCAAAATCGATATTTGTATAACCACACCCACAAAATATCAATAAACTCAAATGCAAGGTCCGGTCTGTGATCGAATAGTTTTATTCTCATCACAGCAGAGTACAGCAATGGTAACAAATTGTTTCAAACAATTCAGGAGCGAGTTATATGGTGGTGGTTCTCTTAGGGCGGTTTCCGCTGGTCTCCCTTCGTTTCCAGAACTCCAGTGCTTATATACATTTGTACAGTTTTTGACCAACGCAAAACACGAAAGTGTCTAGGAACTTCTAGAGAGTTAATTGCATCTACATTGGGAGAATATGGGCGCCGTCATCATCAACATCCTTCATAATGCCAACCTTTGGTAACCTTTGTAACACTATCATTCTTAGTACAACGTCAGTACTTTATATTCATTATCATTAACATCAAAATCCGTGTTTACCACAATGATGATGACAGATATTTGACCTTTTAACATGCAGCTTCAATTGTGATGACATTTGGTAAAGGTGTTGACAAGTTGTTGTTTATTCCAAAACAGTATATGTATAATAAATGCTAAGTCATATTACTAAAATATTATGCTGAGTAATTTTGAATTTTGAATTTTATAGTCTAATTAAACTTTGTCACCATATATGACTTGACCTAATTAGAAATTCATGTAATTTTAGCTGCCCGTATTTTCCCAAATACAATATAATACTCATCAACTATTTCAAGTCACACCAAGGTATTCACGTATATAATTTCCTAAAAGATTTATCTCCCGTACCTCATATTGTTACACTATCAAATGTATATAAACTTCATCTTACTGTAAAAATTTACAGAAACAACTATATTTTGTCATCACTGATTAGATGTTTATTTTGAATCTTACTACTGAGTGAAACTGACCATTTAAGTGTATATCACAATTGTTGAACTTCACTTTATTACATATGTGCATGTACATGTACACATGTAAAATGGTTTTATTATGAATTTATCTATCACATATTTACAATCATTTGTGCATTGCTTGCCTACTACTAGATGTAGATCTATAAAGTATCAACACACATCTGTCTGTAAAGTAATAACACACATCTGTCTGTAAAGTATCAACACACACCTGTCTATTCAGTAACAACACACCCCTGTCTGTAAAGTATCAACACACACCTGTCTATTAAGTATCAGCACACACCTGTCTATCAAGTATCAACACACACCTGTCTGTAAAGTATCAACACACACCTGTCTGTAAAGTATCAACACACACCTGTCTGTAAAGTATCAACACACACCTGTCTGTAAAGTATCAACACACACCTGTCTATTCAGTAACAACACACACCTGTCTGTAAAGTATCAACACACACCTGTCTGTAAAGTAACAACACACACCTGTCTGTAAAGTATCAAAACACCAAAAACAAACCCGCTCTGTACAGTTATCAAAACACACTTGTCCTATTCAGAGTAATCAACACACCACCTGGACTGGTAATGTATCAACACACACCTGTCTGTAAAGTATCAACACACACCTGTCTATTAAGTATCAACACACATCTAGCTGTAAAGTATCAACACACACCTGTCTGTAAAGTATCTAAACACACCTGTCTGTAAAGTATCAACACACACCTGTCTATTAAGTATCAACACACACCTGTCTGTAAAGTATCAATACACATTTGTCTATTAAGTATCAACACACACCTGTCTGTAAAGTATCAACACACATTTGTCTATTAAGTATCAACACACACCTGTCTATTAAGTAACACAACACAAACAGTCCATAAAGTATCAACACACACCTGTCTATTAAGTATCAACACACACCCTGTCTATTTATTAATATAACACACACCTGTCTTTCAACACACATTTGTCTATTAAGTATCAACACACACCTGTCCCATAAGTATCAACACACACCAGTCTATTAAGTATCAACACACATCTGTCTGTAAAGTATCAACACACACCTGTCTATTAAGTAACAACACACACCTGTCTATTAAGTAACAACACACACCTGTCTGTAAAGTATCTAAACACACCTGTCTGTAAAGTATCTAAACACACCTGTCTGTAAAGTATCAACACACACCTGTCTGTAAAGTATCAACACACACCTGTCTGTAAAGTATCTAAACACACCTGTCTGTAAAGTATCAACACACACCTGTCTATTTAGTATCAACACACACCTGTCTGTAAAGTATCAAAACACACCTGTCCATTAAGTATCAACACACACCTGTCCATTAAGTGTATCAACACACACCTGTCTATTAAGTATCAACACACACCTGTCTACTAAGTAACAACACACACCTGTTCATTAAGTATCAACACACACCTGTCCATTAAGTATCAACACACACCTGTCCATTAAGTATTAACACACACCTGTCTGTAAAGTATCAACACAAATCTGTCTGTAAAGTATCAACACACACCTGTCTATTAAGTATCAACACACACCTGTCTATTATGTATCAACACACACCTGTCCATTAAGTATTAACACACACCTGTCTGTAAAGTATCAACACAAATCTGTCTATAAAGTATCAACACACACCTGTCCATTAAGTATCAACACACACCTGTCCATTAAGTATTAACACACACCTGTCTATAAACTGATCTATGACAACTAGGTGCCCTGGTCCTATATCCTTCTGTAGGGAACCACATGCTGTAGTTACAAGTAGATGTGTACATCCCTCCTCCTTCAGAGCCCAAATATTGGCTCTAAAATTGACATTTGTAGGCATTATGGAGTGACCACGTCCATGTCTGAAATAAAAAGAACAAATCTTTCTTCAATCATAAAAAATTCTGATAAACATCATCAGACCATTATGCTGAAAGTGAAAAAAACATTACATGGATCATACGACTAATATCCAAACATTCATTGTATAACATGTATAGACATACCACTGATATCCTAACATTCAGTGTGTATAACGTGTATAGACATACCACTGATATCCTAACATTCAGTGTATAACATGTATAGATATACCACTGATATCCTAACATTCACAGTGTATAACGTGTATAGACATACCACTAATATCCTAACATTCACAGTGTATAACGTGTATAGACATACCACTAATATCCTAACATTCACAGTGTATAACGTGTATAGACATACCACTGATATCCTAACATTCACAGTGTATAACGTGTATAGACATACCACTGATACATTAATGTCACAGTGTATAACATGTATAGACATACCATTGATATCCTAACATTCAGTGTATAACGTGTATAGACATACCACTGATATCCTAACATTCAGTGTCTTATAAAATTCTAATAACGTGTCATACCACTAATATCCACATTCAGGTTGTATAAAAAAAAAAAAATAAATAATCAAACGTTGTATACGACATACCACACTGTATCCTAACACTTTCAAGTGTATAACGTGTATAGACATACCACTAATATCCTAACATTCAGTGTATAACGTGTATAGACATACCACTAATATCCTAACATTCAGTGTGTATAACGTGTATAGACATACCACTAATATCCTAACATTCAGTGTGTATAACGTGTATAGACATACCACTGATATCCTAACATTCAGTGTGTATAACATTTATAGACATACCACTGATATCCAAACATTCAGTGTATAACGTGTATAGACATACCATTGATATCCTACCATTCACAGTGTATAACGTGTATAGACATACCACTGATATCCTAACATTCAGTGTATAATGTGTATAGACATACCACTAATATCTTAATATCACAGTGTATAACATGTATATACATACCACTGATATCCTAACATTCAGTGTATAATGTATATAGACATACCACTGATATCCTAACATTCAGTGTGTATAACGTGTATAGATACCACTGATATCCTAACATTCACAGTGTATAACGTGTATAGACATACCACTGATATCCTAACATTCACAGTGTATAACGTGTATAGACATACCACTGATATCCTAACATTCACAGTGTATAACGTGTATAGACATACCACTGATATCCTAACATTCACAGTGTTTAAACGTAGTATAGGACATACCAACTAGATATCCTAACATTCAGTGTATACTGTGTATAGACAACATGAGTATCATTAACATTCAGTGTGTATAACGTGTTTATAGTACAATACCACTGATATCCTAACATTCAGTGTATAACGTGTATAGAGATACCACTGATATCCTAACATTCACAGTTTGTATAAACTGTATAGCAAATACCACTGTTACCTTTATAACATTCAGTGTGTATAACGTGTATAGACATACCACTGATATCCTAACATTCACAGTGTATAACGTGTATAGACATACCACTGATATCCTAACATTCACAGTGTATAACGTGTATAGACATACCACTGATATCCTAACATTCACAGTGTATAACGTGTATAGACATACCACTGATATCCTAACATTCAGTGTATAATGTGTATAGACATACCACTGATATCCTAACATTCAGTGTGTATAACGTGTATAGACATACCACTGATATCCTAACATTCACAGTGTATAACGTGTATAGATATACCACTGATATCCTAACATTCACAGTGTATAACGGTGTATAGACATTCCACTGATATCCTAACAATTCAGTGTTATAACTGTAATAGACTCCATACCACTCTGATATCCTAACATTCAGTGTGTATAACGTGTATAGATATACCACTGATATCCTAACATTCAGTGTGTATAACGTGTATAGACATACCACTGATATCCTAACATTCAGTGTGTATAACGTGTATAGACATACCACTGATATCCTAACATTCAGTGTGTATAACGTGTATAGACATACCACTGATATCCTAACATTCAGTGTGTATATCGTTGTAATAAGACTTACCACTGATATCCTAACATTCAGTGTATAACGTGTATAGACATACCACTGATATCCTAACATTCAGTGTATAATGTGTATAGACATACCACTGATATCCTAACAATCAGAGTGTATAACGTGTATAGACATACCACTGATATCCTAACATTCAGTGTGTATAACGTGTATAGACATACCACTGATATCCTAACAATTTCAGTGTATAACGTTGTATGAGTCATACCACTAAAAAGAAAAAAAAATAATTAAGAAACAAACATTTGTTATCCTAACATTCACAGTGTATAACGTGTATAGACATACCACTGATATCCTAACATTCACAGTGTATAACGTGTATAGACATACCACTGATATCCTAACATCACAGTGTATAACGTGTATAGACATACCACTTGAGATCCAATCAACATTCTGTGTGTGTATAACACGTTGTATAAGACATATCCACTGATATCCTAACATTCACAGTGTATAACGTGTATAGACATACCACTGATATCCTAACATTCAGTGTATAACGTGTATAGACATACCACTGATATCCTAACATTCAGTGTATAATGTGTATAGACATACCACTGATATCCTAACAATCAGAGTGTATAAACGAATGTAATAGAACATACCACTGATATCCTAACATTCAGTGTGTATAACGTGTATAGACATACCACTGATATCCTAACATTCAGTGTATAACGTGTATAGACATACCACTGATATCCTAACATTCACAGTGTATAACGTGTATAGACATACCACTGATATCCTAAATTTCACAGCGTATTAACGTGTTATAGGACTTCACCACTTGATATCCTAAACATTCACTAGAGTATAACGTGTATAAGACATTACCACATGATATCCTAACATTCAGTGTGTATAACGTGTATAGACATACCACTGATATCCTAACATTCACAGTGTATAACGTGTATAGACATACCACTGATATCCTAACATTCAGTGTATAACGTGTATAGACATACCACTGATATCCTAACATTCACAGTGTATAACGTGTTTTATGACATACCACTGATATCCTAACATCACACAGTGTATAACGTGTATAGACATACCACTGATATCCTAACATTCAGTGTATAAAATTGTGTATAGACATACCACTGATATCCTAACATTCACAGTGTATAACGTGTATAGACATACCACTGATATCCTAACATTCAGTGTATAATGTGTATAGACATACCACTGATATCCTAACATTCAGTGTATAACGTGTATAGACATACCACTGATATCCTAACATTCAGTGTATAACGTGTATAGACATACCACTGATATCCTAACATTCAGTTGCTATAATGTGGTATACGACATAGCGAACTGATATCTTAATATCAGGTTAAAATCGTGTATAGACATAACACTGATATCCAACATTTCAGTGTATAGTTATAAGTGTAGTAGACATACCGACTGATATCCTAACTTTCAGTGTAATAACGAGTAATACACATAGCCCCCCCCCACTGAGGGTCACTGATATCCTAACATTCACAGTGTATAACGTGTATAGACATACCACTGATATCCTAACATTCAGTGTATAACGTTGTATAGGACAGACCATGATATCCTAACATTTCAGTGTATTCTTGTAGTATAGACATACCACTGTTTACCTAACATTCAGTGTAATATAAACTTGTTATAGGACATACCACTGATATCCTAACATTCAGTGTATAACGTGTATAGACATACCACTGATATCCTAACATTCAGTGTATATAATATGTATAGACATACCACTAATATCTTTCTCATTTAATTTGTATTGTAGGATGCACATACACCTCCTCTTTCTCTCTCACATTTTTCCACTTTCCTTTCTTTCATATATGTCTTTTTCACACTTTCTCTCATTTACTTTTAGTCATTCCCTGTCTAACATTTTCTCCTTTGAATTTTATGTTGACAATTTCACATGCAACCTGTTATTCTTAGATAAGTATTTTAGATCAAGCATTACCTTGCCAGCAAAACACATGGTACACCTTCAATGATACCAGTCTTCAGCCCCCCCCCCCCCCCCCCCCCCCCCCCCCCCCCCCCCCCCCCCCCCCCCCCCCCCCCCCCCCCCCCCCCCCCCCCCCCCCCCCCCCCCCCCCCCTTCAGAGAATCTGATGGCTAAAATAAATCAATAATAAACAGAAACTATCAATCAATGTGACTGACTTTTAATGAGACAAAAATATTTGTTGTTGCTGCCATGTTGACTTATATGAGGACATCACATGATACAACTACAGGTAGAGTACCATATGTAAAACTTATTGATAAATGTGAATACAGCAATAGATCTTAAATAAATCATATCGTGACAAGGAACATTGACCTTACAGTCTCTTATCACAGAACTTGTGATGTCTTCAAGCTAGCACTGATGTGAATGCAGAGAGGGATGTTATATAATATTATGACAAGGAACATTGAACTTACAGTCTCTTATCACAGAACTTGTGATGTCTTCAACCTAGCACTGATGTGATGCAGAGAGGGATCTTAAATATATCTCACCATGACAAGGAACATTGAACTTACAGTCTCTATCACAGAACTTGTGACATCTTCTGCCCAGCACACAATAATAGTTGTCATCATTTGTGTTAACAGTTCTAAGGTCTGACCAAGACACAACAAATGTTCTAATACATATCAGTATATATATTTAATTATACTTGATGACTTGAACATAATTACATTGACTTAAAACAACACAGACAACTAAAGAGGCCATAATTTATCATTTTTATGAATTGATTGAACATCAACGCAGTTATGTTATGGTAAGTTGTTTATTGGGAACAAGTCAAATCACATTTTGCAGTATGAGGTTAATAACACATTATATTGACGCAAAATTACACAAACATGTATATGTGCATTTCAGCAACATAAACTCAACTTAAAGATTGAAATTTCCATTTCACACTTTTATTCATATATTTTTGTTTTTTAAATTGATGAAAATATAGTAACAATTTGCTGAAAAATTTGGTCTACAAGACTTATTGAAATATTTGCTATTAAAGTTCAGTTCAGCATCCTTTACGAATTTTAAGATATTATAAATTTGCTTTAGAATGTTACTTTTCAATTATTTTTTACCATTATACATTAAAAGCGATAGACTGGACTGTTAAAAATCCTTGTGCATGATTAATATACAAATGTGTTTTAGTCAAGTTTCCCTTATTATGTATTGGCAAGATTTGTCTGTGAAGTTGGACATAGAAGTTGCATCATTCCTCATTCACATGATCTTGACTGATGAGAAAATCTGGCAGTCTTTGAAGTTGGGAAAATATTTTTACATTTACGGTATTGACCTAGAGATTTATGGCTACTGATTGGAAGTATAGTGTTAGGGTACAATACTGCCCTGTCGCATAGACATTTAATATGATGAAACAAATGTTTATAAGCACAAGATTTTAGAATCATATCGCTGATCTATGTAGTGTGTTGCATAATAAATAAGCCATCAGTACACATGTTAGGCCAAATGTCTGGTACCTGATTTTTAGTTACTTTTTTTTGTAAAACCTAATTTTACCGAATTAAAAAGTATGCAGTACGCTGAGTGTATTATACCTCATTTAAACTTACGATTGCCATCAACTCGTTTCAGTTTTTTCAGTACTCTAATTATTTCTGTAAGGTTTTATAATTTTATATTAAAAACTCACAAGACATTTTATAGCCAGGTTTTATCAATTTTATATTAAAATTCACAAGGCATACTATAGTCAGGTTTTATCAAGTTTATAATCAAACTCACAGGACATACTAAAGTCAGGTTTTATCAAGTTTATAATCAAACTCACAGGACATACTAAAGTCAGGTTTTATCAAGTTTATAATCAAACTCACAGGACATACTAAAGTCAGGTTTTATCAAGTTTATAATCAAACTCACAGGACATATGGTACATACTATAGTCAGGTTTTATCAAGTTTATAATCAAACTCAAGACTTATGGTACATTACTATAGTCAGGTTTATCAAGTTTATAATCAAACTCACAGGGACATTATGGTAGGACATACTATAGTCCAGGTTTTATCAGTTTATAATCAAAAACTCACAGGACATAATGGTACATACTTATAGTCAGGTTTTTATCAAGTTTATAAATCAAACTCACAGGACAATGGTATGGGAATCATTACTATAGTCAGGTTTTATCAAGTTTATAATCAAACCTCACAGGACATATGGTACATTACTATAGCCAGGTTTGATCAAGTTTATAATCAAACTCACAGGACATATGGTACATACTATAGCCAGGTTTTATCAAGTTTATAATCAAACTCACAGGACATATGGTACATACTATAGCCAGGTTTGATCAAGTTTATAATCAAACTCACAGGACATATGGTACATACTATAGTCAGGTTTTATCAAGTTTATATTAAAACTCACAAGACATATTATAGCCAGGTTTTATCAAGTTTATAATCAAACTCACAGGAGGATATGGTACATACTATAGTCAGGTTTTATCAGTTTATAATCAAATCACTCAGACATATGATACATACTATAGTCAGGTTTTATCAAGTTTATAATCAAACTCACAGGACATATGGTACATACTATAGTCAGGTTTTATCAAGTTTATAATCAAACTCACAGGACATATGGTACATACTATAGTCAGTGTTTTAATCAAGTTTATAATCAAACTCACAGGACATCTGGTACTTACTTATAGTTAAGGTTTTATCAAGTTTATAATCAAACTCACAGGACATACTATAGTCAGGTTTTATCAAGTTTATAATCAAACTCACAGGACATATGGTACATACTATAGCCAGGTTTGATCAAGTTTATAATCAAACTCACAGGACATATGGTACTATACTATTAGCCAGGTTTTATTCAAGTTTATAATCAAAACTCACAGGACAATATGGTACAAATACTATAGCCAAGGTTTGATCAAGTTTATAATCAAACTCACAGGACTATATGGTACATTACTATAGCCAAGGTTTGATCAGTTTTTATAATCAAACTCACAGGACATATGGTACATACTATAGTCAGGTTTTATCAAGTTTATATTAAAACTCACAAGACATATTATAGCCAGGTTTTATCAAGTTTATAATCAAACTCACAGGACATATGGTACATACTATAGTCAGGTTTTATCAAGTTTATAATCAAACTCACAGGACATATGGTACATACTATAGTCAGGTTTTATCAAGTTTATAATCAAACTCACAGGACATATGGTACATACTATAGCACAGGTTTTTATCAAGATTATAATCAAACTCACAGGACATTATGGGTACATACTATAGTCTGGTTTTATCAAGTTTATAATCAAACTCACAGGACATATGGTAATACTATAGCCAGGTTTTATCACGTTTTATAATCAAACTCACAGGACATATGGTACATACTATAGCCAGGTTTTATCACAGTTTATAATCAAATATCACAGGACATATGGTACTATACTATAGCCAGGTTTTATCAAGTTTATAATCAACTCACAGGGACATATGGTAAATACTATAAGCCAGGTTTGATCAAGTTTATAAATCAAACTCACAGGACATATGGTACATTACTATAGGCAAGGTTGATCAAGTTTATAATCAAACTCACAGGGACTTTTCATATGGTACAATACTATAGCCAGGTTTTATCAAGTTTATAATCAAACTCACAGGACATATGGTACATACTATAGTCAGGTTTGATCAAGTTTATAATCAAACTCACAGGACATATGGTACATACTATAGCCAGGTTTGATCAAGTTTATAATCAAACTCACAGGAATATACAATACTATAGCCCCCAGGTTTTATCAAGTTTATAATCAAGAATCACAAGGACCTATGGTACATACTATTGTAAGGTTTTTATTCAAGTTTATAACTCAAACTCACAGGACATATGGTACATACTATAGCAGGTTTTTTATCAAGTTTTATAATCAAACTCACAGGACATTTGGTACATACTATAGCCAGGTTTGATCAAGTTTATTATCAAACTCACAGGGACATATGGTACATACTATACACAAGTACTTGATCAAGTTTATAATCAAACTCACAGGACATATGGTACATACTATAGCCAGGTTTGATCAAGTTTATAATCAAACTCACAGGACATATGGTACATACTATAGTCAGGTTTTATCAAGTTTATATTTAAAACTCACAAGACATATTATAGCCAGGTTTTATCAAGTTTATAATCAAACTCACAGGACATATGGTACATACTATAGTCAGGTTTTATCAAGTTTATAATCAAACTCACAGGACATATGATACATACTATAGTCAGGTTTGATCAAGTTTATAATCAAACTCACAGGACATATGGTACATACTATAGTCAGGTTTGATCAAGTTTATAATCAAACTCACAGGACATATGCGTAACATACTTAATAGCCAGGTTTGATCAAGTTTATAATCAAACTCAACAGGACATTATGGTAACATACTATATGTCAGGTTTTACAGTTTATAATCAAACCTACAGGACATATGGTACATACTATAGCAGTAGGTTTTATCAAGTTTTATAATCAAAAACTCACAGGACATATGGTATACTATAGTCAAGTTTTATCAAAGTTTATAAAACTCACAGGACATATGGTACATACTATAGCCAGGTTTTATCAAGTTTATAATCAAACTCACAGGACATATGGTACATACTATAGCCAGGTTTGATCAAGTTTATAATCAAACTCACAGGACATATGGTACATACTATAGCCAGGTTTGATCAAGTTTATAATCAAACTCACAGGACATATGGTACATACTATAGCCAGTTTTATCAAGTTTATAATCAAACTCACAGGAATATGGTACATACTATAGCCAGGTTTTATCAAGTTTATAATCAAACTCACAGGACATATGGTACATACTATAGCCAGGTTTTATCAAGTTTATAATCAAACTCACAGGACATATGGTACATACTATAGCCAGGTTTTATCAAGTTTATAATCAAACTCACAGGGACATGTGTGGTACATACTATAGCCAGGTTTTTTATCAAGTTTATAATCAAACGACACAGGACAATGTGGTATCATACTATTAGCCAGGTTTTATCAAGTTTTAATCAAACTCACAGGGAAATGTAGGTACAACTATAGCCAGGTTTTATCAAGTTTATAATCAAAACTCACAGGACATGTGGTACATACTATAAGCCAGGTTTTATCATAGTTTATAAATCAAACTCACAGGACATATGGTACAATACTATAAACATAGTTTATAATTCAAACTCACAGGACATATGGTACATACTATAGTCAGGTTTTATCAAGTTTATAATCAAACTCACAGGACATATGGTACATATCTATAAGTCAGGTTTTTATCAAGTTTATTAATCAAACTCACAGGAACATATGGATACATACTATAGTCAGGTTTTTATCAAGTTTATAATCAAACTCACAGGACATATGGGGTACATACTATAGTCAGGTTTTATCAAGTTTATAATCAAACTCACAGGACATATGGTACATACTATAGCCAGGTTTTATCAAGTTTATAATCAAACTCACAGGACATATGGTACATACTATAGTCAGGTTTTATCAAGTTTATAATCAAACTCACAGGACATATGGTACATACTAATAGTCAGGTTTTATCAAGTTTATAATCAAACTCCACAGGGACATATGGTACCATACTATAGTCAGGTTTTATCAAGTTTATAATCAAACTTCACAGGACATATGGTACATACTATAGTCAGGTTTTATCAAGTTTATATCAAAACTCACAGGACATATAGGTACACTACTATAGCCAGGTTTTATCAAGTTTATAATCAAAACTCACAGGACATTATGGTACATATAGTCAGGTTTTATCAAGTTTATAATCAAAACTCACAGGACATATGGTACATATATAGCCAGGTTTTATCAAGTTTTATAATCAAACTCAACAGGACATATGGTTACATACTTATAGCCAGGTTTTATCAGAGTTTATAATCAAACTCACAGGACATATGGTACGATACTATAGCCAGGTTTTATCAAGTTTTAATCAAACTCACAGGACATATCGTACATACTATAAAGAGCAGGTTTTATCAAGTTTATATGAATCAAACTCACAGGACATGTGGTACATACTATAGCCAGGTTTTATCAAGTTTATAATCAAACTCACAGGACATGTGGTACATACTATAGCCAGGTTTTATCAAGTTTATAATCAAACTCACAGGACATGTGGTACATACTATAGCCAGGTTTTATCAAGTTTATAATCAAACTCACAGGACATGTGGTACATACTATAGCCAGGTTTTATCAAGTTTATAATCAAACTCACAGGACATGTGGTACATACTATAGCCAGGTTTTATCAAGTTTATAATCAAACTCACAGGACATATGGTACATACTATAGCCAGGTTTTATCAAGTTTATAATCAAACTCACAGGACATATGGGTACATACTATAGTCAGAGGTTTTATCAAGTTTATAATCAAACTCACAGGACATATGGTACATACTATAAGCCAGGTATTTATCAAGTTTATTATCAAACTCACAGGACAATATGGTACTACTTATAGCCAGGTTTTATCAAGTTTATAATCAAACTCACAGGACATATGGTACATACTATAGTTCAGGTTTTATCAAGTTTATAATCAAACTCACAGGACATATGGTACATACTATAGCCAGGTTTTATCAAGTTTATAATCAAACTCACAGGACATATGGTACATACTATAGCCAGGTTTTATCAAGTTTATAATCAAACTCACAGGACATATGGTACATACTATAGCCAGGTTTTATCAAGTTTATAATCAAAACTAGACAGGACATATGGTGTACATACTATAGCCAAGGTTTGATCAAGTTTATAATCAAACTCACAGGACATATTTGTGTACATACTATAGTCAGGTTTTATCAATGTTTATAATCAAACTCACAGGACATTGGTACATACTATAGCCCGAGTTTTATCAAGTTTATAATCAAACTCACAGGGACATATGGTCCACATACTATAGTCAGCTTTTATTTCAAGTTTACTAATCCAAACTCACAGGAACATATGGTACATACTATAGCCAGGTTTTATCAAGTTTATAATCAAAACTCACAGGACATATGGTACGATTACTATAGTCAGGTTTTGATCTAGGTTATAATCAAACTCACAGGACATATGATACATACTATAGTAAGGTTTGATCAAGTTTATAATCAAACTCACAGGACATATGGTACATACTATAGCCAGGTTTGATCAAGTTTATAATCAAACTCACAGGACATATGGTACATACTATAGCCAGGTTTGATCAAGTTTATAATCAAACATCACTCAGGATCATATGGTACATACTATAGCCAGGTTTTGATCAAGTTTATAAATCAAACTCACGAGGACATAATTGTACATATAACTATAGCCAGGTTTTATCAAGTTTTATAATCAAACTCACAGGACATATGGTACATACTATAGCCAGGTGTTTATCAGTTTATAATCCAAACTCACAGGGACATATGGTACATTACTAAAGTCAGGTTTTGATCAAGTTTATAATCAAATTCACAAGGACTCATATATAATGTACATACACGATAGCCAGGTTTGATCAAGTTTATAATCAAACTCACAGGACTCTATGGTACATACTATAGCCAGGTTGATCAAGTTTATAATCAAACTCACAGGACATATGGTACATACTATAACCAGGTTTTATAAAGTTTATAATCAAAATCACGGAACATGTGGTACATTCTTATAGCCAGGTTTATCAAGTTTTATTAATCAAACTCACAGGACATATGGTACATACTATAGCCAGGTTTTGTTATCAAGTTTATAATTCAAAACTCACAGGACATGTGGGTACATACTAATAGCCAGGTTTGGATCAAGTTTTATATATCAAACTCACAGGACATGTTGGTAACATACTATAGCCAGGTTTGGATCAAGTTTATAAATCAAAACTCACTGGACATATGGTACATTACTATAGCCAGGGTGTTGATCAAGTTTATAATCAAACTCACAGGACATATGGTACATATCTATAAGCCAGGTTTGATCATGTTTATAATCAAACTCACAGGACATATGGTAACATACTATAGTCCAGGTTTTATCAAGTTTATAATCAAACCACAGGACATATGGTACATACTATAGTCAGGTGTTTATCAAGTTTATAATCAAAACTCACAGGGACATAGAGGTACATACTATAGTCAGGTTTTTATCAAGTTTATAATCAAACTCACAGGACATATGGTACATACTATAGCCAGGTTTTATCAAGTTTATAATCAAACTCACAGGACATATGGTACATACTATAGCCAGGTTTGATCAAGTTTATATTAACATTGTTTTTGCAAATAATTACCTCTCCAAATGGTGTGGTCACCTTCTTCTCTTCTCCATCTTTCAGGATTTCAGGATCTGAGAGTCCTGACCCACCAATTATACCAATCTAATTTTAAAATAAAAAAATCAACAATAACTCAACAAATTGTGAGCAGCGAAACCTGTAGTTAGCCATAAATATAAAATTTAGTAACCATGGAAACAAAAAAATAAAAATAAAATTCTCAAGTGTCATAAATCAAGTGTCATACACATGAAATCAAAGGAAATAATACTCTGTATAATCTTACTGGTCCTGGATATAGCTGTCTAGTCCAATACCTACCTTTTGTGAATGGACGGCTGGTGTTTATGTTCAAAAACTGGAGTTAAGCAATGGTGAGCATGGTCAGCATCTAGATGGGTGACCATATGATGTTCTCAGAGACTCCCTATCCACATTACGATTGGTGGCAGCAAGAGAACCTGAAATCCTAGATGTACAGCTGGAGGTCATTGTGTAAGCTGCAGATTTTAGGTTGAACCTATGGACACCCAATTACCAAACTATTTTTTCTTAAGTTTGATCAAGATCTACCGGTATTACAAATTCCCTAACTTATACAAATGTACATTTAAGCGTGGAAAAGATTTTGGGGGATAAATATATGGAAGAGTGCAAAGACACACATTCAAAACCCAGACAAAGGGAATCCTATATATATCCCCTTCTTTAGAAAGGTGGTGGTTGTTGTGGTGTAAAAATTCTGTAAATGCCACATATCATACTTGAACGACTTTCACATGAACATTTCTGCTTTCCCACTTTTACTCATCATATAAGATATCTCATCTGCTTGATTCAAATGATAAGTAGTTGTGCTACAATTTCATCTACCCTCATATTTTGTCAGGTAAAACTAGTTTCCTATATGTAAAGTAACCTAGAATGTGTCAGGTAAGTGTAGTCAGTGTTCTACAAAGGTAACCTAAAAGCAATCATGTGTACACCAATTGTTCAACGGCAACCAGCATTTGTATGTCATATATAACTTGTTTATCACAAAAGAGTATTCAAAAGTATAAAGCTAGACTGCTTTATGTATTGTATCAATGTAGTGTCAAATTTACACCAAGTACATGTATGTGTCTAGTTCATGAATTTAAATGTTGTTAAAGCAGCATTAGCGGTGGCTAGGGCCTGATTTTTTCTTTAAGTGATAATATATCCTTGTATAAAGATATAAAGTTCTCATTAATTACACATGCACATATTGGCTTAGTTAAAAGTTTTACAAATTTGACAATAGTAAGTAATATTAGTGGGCATGTATAGAAAAAAAACAAATGGTATTGTGGGCAATACTCATACCGACCTTACATCGGAAAGTTTGTAGACATACGTAGTCATTTGTTTTTATCCTAATGGGATAAAACGTATTTCAAGTAAATCCAATCTACCTGAATTTAGTAATTTTATTTATCTATTTGAAGAAAACACAAAATAAAATGCTAAAATAGTTGAATTGTGGCACTTGGAAATAACGGTCTTGGCATGTGTTGATGTTAAATAGAATCTATGAACATCTAGACAGCCCAGTGCTCACAGTGTGGTTTTCAAATAGTGAAATACTAGCCACATATTACATCTAGACAGCCCAGTGCTCACAGTGTGGTTTTCAAATAATGAAATACTAGCCACATATTACATCTAGACAGTCCAGTGCTCACAGTGTGGTTTTCAAATAGTGAAATACTAGCCACATATTACATCTAGACAGCCCAGTGCTCACAGTGTGGTTTTCAAATACTAGCCACATATTACATCTAGACAGCTAGACAGTGTGGTTTTCAAATACTGAAATGCTCACATCTAGACAGTGTGGTGTGGTTCAAATACTGAAATACTAGCCACATATTACATCTAGACAGCCCAATGCTCACAGTGTGGTTTTCATATAATGAAATACTAGCCACATATAACATCTAGACAGCCCAATGCTCACAGTGTGGTTTTCATATAATGAAATACTAGCCACATATAACATCTAGACAGTCCAGTGCTCACACAGTGTGGTTTTCAAATAGTGAAATACTAGCCACATATTACATCTAGACAGCCCAGTGCTCACAGTGTGGTTTTCAAATACTAGCCACATATTACATCTAGACAGCCCAATGCTCACAGTGTGGTTTTCAAATACTGAAATACTAGCCACATATTACATCTAGACAGCCCAATGCTCACAGTGTGGTTTTCAAATAATGAAATACTAGCCACATATTACATCTAGACAGTCCAGTGCTCACAGTGTGGTTTTCAAATAGTGAAATACTAGCCACATATTACATCTAGACAGCCCAATGCTCACAGTGTGGTTTTCAAATACTGAAATACTAGCCACATATTACATCTAGACAGCCCAATGGTCACAGTGTGGTTTTCAAATAGTGAAATACTAGCCACATATTACATCTAGACAGTCCAGTGCTCACAGTGTGGTTTTCATATAGTGAAATACTAGCCACATATAACATCTAGACAGTCCAGTGCTCACAGTGTGGTTTTCAAATAGTGAAATACTAGCCACATATAACATCTAGACAGCCCAGTGCTCACAGTGTGGTTTTCATATAGTGAAATACTAGCCACATATAACATCTAGACAGTCCAGTGCTCACAGTGTGGTTTTCAAATAGTGAAATACTAGCCACATATAACATCTAGACAGTCCAATGCTCACAGTGTGGTTTTCAAATAGTGAAATACTAGGCACATATAACATCTAGACAGCCCAATGCTCACAGTGTGGTTTTCAAATAGTGAAATACTAGCCACATATAACATCTAGACAGCCCAATGCTCACAGTGTGGTTTTCAAATAGTGAAATACTAGCCACATATAACATCTAGACAGTCCAGTGCTCACAGTGTGGTTTTCAAATAGTGAAATACTAGGCACATATTACATCTAGACAGCCCAGTACTCACAGTGTGGTTTTCAAATAATGAAATACTAGCCACATATTACATCTAGACAGCCCAGTACTCACAGTGTGGTTTTCAAATAGTGAAAGACTAGCCACATGACAGGGCTCTACAATACTAAAAAACATCACTCTTCATTTGGCCAGTGAACCAGAAAATTTACTAGCCAGCCAGGAACTTTTACATACATATATATATATATATATATATATATATATATATATATATATATATATATATATATATTTATATATATATATATACTATATATATGTAAATGTGTGTGTGTGTTTGTTCATGTGTTATGTAACATTTTATTGTTTCAATCCATTTAAAACAAGGTTATTATCTGCATGTTGACCTTTTTGTGCATTTTTTATCAATTCAGGAGTGTTGATATGCCTATATTTTTCATATTTGTTGCTCTAATATTGAGGCAACCTTAAACTCATATTTTATATCATATTATACTGTATCAATGGTTTACTGTGTTTAATGACTAATTGTTTTAAACAGTTAAAATGAAATCCCTGTAAAGTATGTTCAAGTATAGAATTGCTAAACAAAAACTTGTCTTAAATGACTAACAACTGTACACTTCACTTCTGTAACTTGCAAATCACCATTATTTAGTGACTTTTATACAACTTCAACATTCTCATCTGTAAGAGGAGGATTTCAACTTTAAAGATTGGTTATATATAGTTGATCATTTACAAAATCTGTCATGTCGGTCATACAAATGTAATACATTGTAAAAATCTTGTTATGTTTTAGTGCATGTACACCTGAACTGGGCAGCAACCTGTCATATAGGACCGTCATCTCCCCCTGAAGGCTCTCTATTATCATAGAAACAAAGTAGTGACAGTAAAAATATCCTTCAGCAATCAACTGACATATGTTAAACCTAGTGCCTTATCACAGCAGGTGTGTCACAAGAAACCTGACTTAATCCACAGAGCAGGTCAATAGAATATGTGAACCACAAGGTGTTATTACATAACCAAGCACCAGCTTATATAGATCAAAGTATGAATGTTAAATACACTTACACATGTAGAATATTATCAGCCATTCGATAAATATATTCAGAATGTCCATGACAGACCTAAAACTACATAGGAAAAATCTACACTTTGTATTTATTACTCATCAAGATATTAAAGGGAGAGGTGACTCTTAAACCCCAAAACAAAAGAAAAAAACAAGAGGCACAAGAGGGTCTCAATCGCTCACCTGAGAACCATCTTCAAATGTGAAAAGATAACCAAGAACAATATGTACATGTAGGCTGATTTGGCCAAGAAACATAAATAACGCTGTTTAAAGAAATTCATCAAAGATTCTAGAAATTAAATTTTGGCAAAATTCTTGCACAAAAACTTCACCTAATTACAATTAAAACACATTAAATGAATGCATCAAAGAGAATGCATGGGGAGATAATTGAGGACATCATGCAAAATTAATGAAAAAGTCTTAAAAGACCTCAAAAACACGTCAAAAATTAATATTCCCATTTCTATGAAAAATACAAACTTGAATCATACATCCATGTAGATCACTCAGAAACAATCCGTTTTCAGTTCATGTAGTGGTTCTGGAGTAAAGAGGGGTACCTTTTGGGACCTATTATGCCCCACCCTGGACCCATCCCTGGGTCAATCTGGCTGAAAACTATAAACTTGGTACAGATCCTTGAGTACTTGCTTCCTGTAAAGTTTTGTCAAAATTCCTTCAGTAGTTTTGAAACAAACACTGAAAGTGTGAAAAATGCATCTCCCCTCTTTTTTGCAGTATTAAAATATTCATTAAAAAATTTAGAAATCAAAACCTGGCAAGATTCTTGCACAAAATCGTTTTTTCACCTAATTACAAGTATAACACTAAGTGAATGTGAATGCAAGGCAAGGCTCACCCTGGACTCTGAAAACTATGGGCCAAAAAATTAGCCAACCAAGATATTTATAAGCCAACTGAAATTTGGATTAGCTACTTCCACCAAAAATAGGTTTTCAAACTTAAGTAACCAGGTGGTGACAAGTGAAAACTACATACATGTACATGTTTATTTGCCATAATGTGGTACTTTATTTTTTACAATTCTGGAGGTTTGCTTGATTGGAAAATTTCAGCACAATTGTTTTTCTAACTAATCATGCCTTAGTAACTGATGCTGCCAAATATGGTTGTCTGTGATCTAGCTACATGTATATATATCTTTCCTTTTATAATGACAGTATGATACACACAAAACAGGTCACTAAGAATCACAAACATATTAGCCAGAAAATTAGCCAATTACTATATTTTTAGCTAATCTTGAAAAAACTAGTCAATGGTATCATTGGCTAATGATAGGGTAAGCCCTGTAAGGGAACATAATTGAGGAAATCATACAAAAATGAATGAAAATGACAAAGTATGAAAAGACCTCATAAACACATCAAAAATTAATATTCCCATTTCTATGAAAAATATAAACTTGACTCATACATCCATGTAGATCACTCAGAAACAATCTGTTTTTCAATTCATGTAGTGGTTCTGTAGTAGATTTTAAAGAGGAGTACCTTTTGGGACTTATTCTGCTCCACCCTGGACCTATCCCTGGGTCAATCTGGCTGAAAAGTAGAAACTTGGTAAAGAACCTTGAGCACTTGCTTCCTGTAAAGTTTTGTCAAAATTCCTTCAGAAGTTTTAAAACAAAAGCTGATAATGTGAAAAATGTACCCCTCCCCTCTTTTTTGCAGTCTTCAAAAAATCATTAAAAATGTTAGAAATAAAATTTTGGCAAAATTCTTGCACAAAAAACATTTCTTCACCTAACTACAAGTAAAACACTAAGTGAATGCATCAAAGTGAATGCAAGGGGAGATAATTGAGGAAATCAATAAAAAATGAATGAAAATGACAAAGTTTTATAGGACCTCAGAAACGCGTCAAAAATTAATACATTTATATTCTGATTTTTATGAAAAATACAAACTTGAATCATACATCCATGTAGATCACTCACAAACAATCGAAATTGTTAATTTTCAGATGTTTTTTAGCTGGTGGGATAATGACAAGCTTGGACATAGAATTTTCATTTTTAAACAAACTTTCATCAAATTATTTACAAAAAATGCATACTGATCTATCTAATTTGGTTTTCCATTTGCTAATTAGATCTATTGTAATTCACTAATTGAGTTCATTTGTGCTAGTACATTAAAGTCATTCTAAACCAATTAGGAGATGAACAACAGAGAGGAAAGTCTTACTGGTGTGGTCCCGAAGTACCTACTGAACCAAAACACCATCCAGTTATCTCAGGCAATTAAGAGGCCCTGTAAAGGAGCTTACCTTTAATTTACCTGTAGAATTTCAAAGATATTTTGAATGCTCACATAAAACCAGCGATATATATATATACATAGGCGTTGGAACCGGGGGGGGGGGGGGCTAGGAGGGGGGGCTTAGCCCCCCCACTTTTTTGCAAATATAGACATAGGACATAGACGTTTCTGGCGTGTGTATGTGTTTTAAGTTGGTTTAGCCCCCCCACTTTCAATTTGCTTTCGACGCTGATGATGATATATATATATATATATATATATATATATATATATAGCTGATAAAACTATTGCAACTAATGAAGAGATAAATGTAAGAAAAATATTGTAAAAATATAAATATATATATATAATGTTGCTGTTTATCTGAAGCATTTTCACTTTGGGTCATCTCAAGTATATTACATATGGTACTGCATTTATCTTTTTTTTTATAATTTCAAATACATCAAATGACATTTAATGCTCTTGAAATGTCTGATTTAAAATGTTGTAATTGTTAGGTTTTAATTTCTGTTTGCAACAACAGTTTATGTGCATATTACTTATTAGATTTTGTTCTTCTTTTTCTGTATGATAAACTATAGGCCTACCATGTAGAATAATATGATTTCTAAGGTCAAGTTCAAAACATGTGAAAATTCTATTGAATGATAAGGTATATACATTTTTTTGCAAATGGCTGTAGATCCTACAATGTATATTGAAATGCATTAACAAACAAGCAATTGGCCGGAGCCACATGACAATTTACTACCCCTCTCTTTGCGTGAAGTCATATGAACGCACGTGTAATCGCTTGGGATATTTATCTTCCGTGATGAGATTCAGTGTTATCAAAGTCTAATATATACATATATAAAAATTCAGTTAATGTTTGCTAACAACCTTACCTTCACTTTACATGACATGGTTTATTCACAGAATTCTTAACCACCTTTATCGCCTTCCGACTTTGTGTAGATGTAATTTACTGTAAGCTGCTCAATAGTTAGCTCCCCTTCTAGTTTCGATTTTGAGAAAATAGGCACATTGAACGGATTGGTCGCGGTAAATACGAAATAACGATGGAGGGCGGAGGAAATCAATACAATTTTTTAAAAAGCGAGTGCTGATATGTGGTGCCATGTTGTTAATCGGATTCCAGAGATAAAAATAAATCAGATAAATATCCGTGGATGGACGACAGTTCATTTAAACGAATTTCCTAACAAAAATATGAACCTACAACTGAAGCGTATTTATACTAGCAGCGATATATAAACTATATATCGCTGATACTAGCATAGCCAGGTCTATGATACGCAGTCACCGACACTGACGTAAACTTTAGTCAAATCGGGAGTATACACCTAGCCAATAACTCTTAAGATATAGGAGAATGTTTCTTAGTTAAAATGTTTATTGTAGGGGTTTTTGTATCAATCTGTACCTATCATTTAACTGCTAATACGAAGACTACTGTGGAGTGCCCGCCATTTTGTCCAAAATATGCCTTAAATTTTGTCACTTGGTGATGAAAGTCACACGACAGAGAGTGGTCTGTGAAGGGATCTCGGTGTCTCGGTTTACCCTACACCATGACCGAGTTCAGCTGAATCAGTGCTCGATATTCAGTCAACTCGTACCCTGCCTAACTCGTACAAGAGTCGAAACTATACGCGTACGAGTTCGTTATAAATAATCGGCCCTGATAAATAGTAGTTCATAAGGCCATTATTTGTTTAAGATTCACCGTTCAAAAAATTATGTGGATGAGCTCATGAGGATTGTCAAGACTCACTTCATTCAGTTTTTAATATTTTGGATAATTTATTCCCTGTTTGAGGTGTTTTCTGATATTAAAAATTCATTTTTCCAATAGCCTATACATTAATTTCCTAATATCAAAAATTAATTTCTTAATTCAAAAAAAAAAATCAATTTCTAATATTTAACAATCATTTATTACTATTAGAAAATACAACCAATTTTTAATATTGATTTTTTTTTTAATATTAAAAAATGTTGATTTCTATGCCTCACTTATGCTCATCACAGACGTGTTTGTCTATGTTCACATTCAATTAATCAAAAGCATTTTTACATCTCGAGGATACATGTATGTGATGAAAACTGAAGTGATTTTTTTAATATCAAAATATCAACTGATTATTTTTTTATAATTGATGTACCACTTATGTTCATCACTAGCTCACTTATCTTTACTCCAATCAAATTGTTTATACAACTCGAAGATATATAACATAAGTGGAATTTTTTTTTTAAATAGAGAAAAATTTCCATTCTGGCTTCCTGATAAGCCATTGGGGGTTTATTGCCCATTTTCAAATATTTAAAAAATTATATTTTGATATAAAAATAAGGAATAAATTCCACTTTGGCATGCTAGCAAGCCATTAAACAATTTTATTTATATAAATTAATAAGGAATAGATTCCACTTAAATTCAACTTACTAGGGAGCTATTTGGGAATTTATTCCCTATTATTTAATGTTGATGAAATGATTTTTTATTAATATAAAAGATTTATTATTTTTTATTAGAAAATAAGCAACAAATTCCACTTTGGTTCAGTAGCAAACAAAAGCGAAATTTATTCCTTATTTATTGACATTAAAAAATACCAATTTGTACTATATATGTCCTTAAGCACCTGTGGAGCAGTGATGCCGGTATTTTGCAATTATATGGTTTTAGGATGGGAATATTTTCAAATCATTATAACATCACATCTGCTCTGATGACCTAAAAATAAATGAAATTGCAAAGTCTGAAAATACATAAAAATTTATTTTCAAATTTCTACGAATAGCACAAACTTGAACTATATATCCATGCAGATCATTCAGATATAATCAGGTGTTTAATTCCTCAAGTAGTTTTGGGGGAGAAGAGTTTCAAAGAGGGCTATCCTCTGTAACCTATTTCTTATAAAAATGATTAAATCGCTGGTTATTCATGTTCAGACAACTTTTTTTTAAAGAGGAATATACATTTACATCTGAGCATTTAATTTTAGACAGGTCATATTATATTATGACTGGAAGCTTAATAATGGTCTATCAGCTGTCAAATTTTAGAAATTATCCTGAAAAGGTGTGTCTGGGAAAATCTGCAGTGATGCATGTAATGTAAAACAATTTTAGATACTATAATTATGTTGCCCCTCAGCCCCCACCTCCCTTTGAAAAAAATTGGAATCAAAGAGTGAGTAAGTGAGGGATCAATATATACCACATTATTTGTTGACATTACTTAGGTACGATGTAAGATACATCTTGCTGATAAAAGTCAGTGCTACTGAGTGGCCGAGTGGTTAGCGCATCACACTTTGAACCATAATGTCTCTCACTTCTGGTAATTCCTGGTTAGATCCCTGTTAGAAGCAAAGCTGATTTTTGTGAGAAAGTTTACCATTTAACTTGAGGACAGCTGGTAACCAGGTTCTTTCCTCCGTCATTAAAAACTTGCTTCCAGTATCATATAACAGCTGAAAAAAAATGTTGTGTGGCATATACCACCATTCAAACAAACAAAAAGACTACAGTAAGAGTTGATACATGTATATACAAACAAAAGACAACAGTTAGAGTTGATACATGTATATACAAACAAACAAAAGACTACAGTGAGAGTTGATACATGTATATACAAACAAACAAAAGACTACAGTAAGAGTTGATACATGTATATACAAACAAACAAAAGACTACAGTAAGAGTTGATACATGTATATACAAACAAACAAAAGACTACAGTAAGAGTTGATACATGTATATACAAACAAACAAAAGACTACAGTAAGAGTTGATACATGTATATACAAACAAAAGACAACAGTTAGAGTTGATACATGTATATACAAACAAACAAAAGACTACAGTGAGAGTTGATACATGTATATACAAACAAACAAAAGACTACAGTAAGAGTTGATACATGTATATACAAACAAACAAAATACTACAGTAAGAGTTGATACATGTATATACAAACAAACAAAAGACTACAGTAAGAGTTGATACATGTATATACAAACAAAAGACTACAGTAAGAGTTGATACATGTATATACAAACAAACAAAAGACTACAGTAAGAGTTGATACATGTATATACAAACAAACAAAAGACTACAGTAAGAGTTGATACATGTATATACAAACAAACAAAAGACTACAGTAAGAGTTGACATTTGTACAATGTTTAACAGTGGCCTAGCAAGTTAGAGGTTTTGGATTGGAATCTGGGTCTGACCTACAACTATTTTGTTTCTTCTGTTTTTTATATTTTTTGCCAAACTCGACAGGTTCTCAGTTATATGGTGGTAGCCTTTTGCAAATTCATTGATTAAATCGTCCAGTGGGGACATCAACCGATGCTAACGCGAGATGAGAGATTTCATGCATTTAAGTCTGACTCTCTATTAACAATCAATGAAGCTGTATCTCACTATAAGTACCATAAGATGCCAGTAAGATGCATATCACCACATTTAATGCCATTAATATTTCACTATAAGTACTGTAAGATGCCAGTAAGATGCATATAACCACATTTAATGCCATTGATATCTCACTATAAGTACTGTAAGATGCTAGTAAGATGCATATCAACACATTTAATGCCATTGATTTCTCACTATAAGTACTGTAAGATGCCAATAAGATGCATATCACCACATTTAATGCCATTGATATCTCACTATAAGTACTATAAAATGCTAGTAAGATGCATATCACCACATTTAATGCCATTGATATCTCACTATAAGTACTGTAAGATGCTAGTAAGATGCATATCAACACATTTAATGCCATTGATTTCTCACTATAAGTACTGTAAGATGCATATCACCACATTTAATGCCATTGATATCTCACTATAAGTACTATAAGATGCTAGTAAGATGCATATCACCACATTTAATGCCATTGATATCTCACTATAAGTACTGTGAGATGCTAGTAAGATGCATATCACCACATTTAATGCCATTGATATCTCACTATAAGTACTGTAAGATGCCAGTAAGATGCATATCACCACATTTAATGCCATTGCTATCTCACTATAAGTACTGTAAGATGCCAGTAAGATGCATATCACCACATTTAATGCCATTGATATCTCACTATAAGTACCAGAAGATGCCACTAAGATGCATATCACCACATTTAATGCCATTGCTATCTCACTATAAGTACAGTAAGATGCATATCACCACATTTAATGCCATTGATATCTCACTATAAGTACTGTAAGATGCTAGTAAGATGCATATCATCATATTTAATGCCATTGATATCTCACTATAAGTACTGTGAGATGCTAGTAAGATGCATATCAACACATTTAATGCCATTGATATCTCACTATAAGTACTGTAAGATGCCAGTAAGATGCATATCACCACATTTAATGCCATTGCTATCTCACTATAAGTACTGTAAGATGCCAGTAAGATGCATATCACCACATTTAATGCCATTGATATCTCACTATAAGTACTGTAAGATGCCAGTAAGATGCATATCATCATATTTAATGCCATTGATATCTCACTATAAGTACTGTGAGATGCTAGTAAGATGTATATCACCACATTTAATGCCATTGCTATCTCACTATAAGTACTGTAAGATGCCAGTAAGATGCATATCATCATATTTAATGCCATTGATATCTCACTATAAGTACCGGAAGATAGTAGTAAGATGCATATCACTACATTTAATGCCATTAATAAGCATTTATCAGTTCTGACTTAAGTCACTGATATTTATCTCCATAGATATATTGTAAATACGCCTATATAAAGATTTATATATAAGTTCTCCCTCTAGTCAGTGAGATTCATCTCACTATGAGTTATGACAATATCTGACATGGTATTTATCAGTTTTCACATCAGTTAGTGAGAAATAGTGTGAAATATCTTGCCACAAGTATTGTCAGTATGTAATATCGATTAGATGCATCTTACTACATGTAATGCCAGCATTTGACATAGCATTTATCAGTTCTCACTTTAGTCTGTGAGATGCATCTGACTATGAGTAATGCCAATATTTCACAAAATATTTGTCAATTATCATTTAATGAGAAATAAAATGATTTATCTCACTACAGGTACTGTCAGTATATAATATCAGTGAGAAGCATATCACTATAGATTATGCCAATATGTATGTCCGATTGTATTGTCAATAGTCCCATAGTTATATAGTCTAGTCACTGAAAAGTATCTCACTGTAAAATATTAGACATGGTTTAAGTTATTTCTCACTTTAGTCAGTGAGATATATCTCACTATAGGTACTGTTTGTATAAATTGTCAGTAATCTTCATCTCAGTACTTGTAATGGCAGTATTGGACAAAGCAATTAATAGTTCTCACTTTAGAGATTTATCTCACCATATGTATTGTCAGTAGGCCAATGTTGAAAGTTTTATATAAGCTTTCTATCTAGTCCCTGAGATGTATCACTATGAATAATGCAAATGTGACATGGTTTAAGTCATTTCATACTTAAGTTAATAAATAGCTAGGAAACCATTGAAAAATGTTTTCACCTATTTTCCAATATCAAAAAAAGTTTATATCAATAGATAAGAAATAAACCCTACGTCAACTTGCTAGTGAGACAGAGATAAAGACAGACAGAAACACAGAGACAGACAGGGAAAGACATGGGCAGAAAGGCAAAGACATATAGATAGAGACAGGCAGACACCAGAGAGACAGAGAAAGACATAGGCAGAAAGAAAAAAACAGACAGACACAGACAGCCAGGAGACAGACATACACAGCCTAGAGATGGACATGTCTGAGACACAAAAACAGACAGACAGAGACAAAGACAGATAGACACAGAGACAAAGACAGATAGACACAGAGACATAGACAGACAGACACAGACAAACAAGGACAGACACACTGAGACAGAAAGAAACAGAAAAAGGCAGACAGAGACAAAGATGGACAGACACAGAGTGAAAGAGACAAAGACAGACAGACACAAAGACAGGCAGACAGAGAGAGAAATACATGTGCAGACAACAGACATAGACAAAGAAAGACAGAGAGAAAGACAACCAAAAAGAAAGACAATAACAGGCAGAGAGAAAGACAAGGACAGAGACAAAGACATCAGACAGAGAGAGAGAGAGAGACAGATGGAGACAGGAAGACAGAAAAATACAGGCAGAGACAAAGACAGATAAGGACAGAAACAAAGACAAGACACATAAACAGAAAAAGGCAGACAGAAAGACAGAGAAAAAGAGAGAAAGACATGGGCAAAGAGACAAAGACAGACAGATAGAGACAGACTGACACATACAGAGATAAAGACAATACAGACAAAGGCAGAGACAGAGAAAAAGACAGACAAATATAGGCAGAGACAAAGACAGAGAAAAGGACAGAAACAACAGGAAACAGAAAGACATTCACAGGCATAGCAGATAGCAGAGACAGACAAAAAGACAGAGACATAGACAAAGAGAGACTGACACACATACATTGGAAGAAAGACGAAGACAGACAGAGAAAGGCAGATACAAACAGAGATAAAAACAATACAGACAGAGATAAGACATAGAGACAAAGACAGAGACAAAACCAGACAGATAATGATAGAGAGACAAAGACAGACAGAGTGAGAAAGCAGAGACAGAAAAAATACAGAAGACAGAAAGATACAGACACACAGAGACAGTGAAAGATAAAGACAAAGGCAGAGAGAAAGACAAGCAGAGACAGAAAGACAGACATGGAGACAGACAGACAGAGAGATGGAGACAAAGACAGACACACAAAAAACAGAGACAGGCAGACAAAGAAACAGACAGTTAAATAAAGAGACAGAGAAAAACATGGGCAGAGAGACAAAGACAGATAGACAGACAGAAAGAAGGACAGACACATACAGAGAAAGACAATATAGACAATGACAGACAGACAGAGATTAAGACAGACAGAAACAAAGACAGACAGACAATGATAGAAACACAAAGACAGACAGAGACAAGCAAAAAGACAGAAATAAAAACAGAAGACAGACAAAGAAACAGTCAAAGATAGAGAGACAAAGACAGACAGATAGACAAGCAAAAAGACAAATAAAAACAAGACAAAGAGAGACAAAGGCAGACAGAGAGAAAGAAACAAGCAGAGAGAAATAGACAGAAAGACAGACACACAAGGACAGATAAACACAGAAACAGACAAACACAAAGACAGGAAGCGACACAGATAAGAGGCACATGTCTTATCAACCGCATCATCCAAGGATAAAATCATTTTATCGTCTAACTTTTTGACGATGTTCCGTCATTTTCTCCGAGAATTGGAAATCGGGCGGTTAAAGTTTCGTTTTCTGAGATTGTTGAGGGGTTGTGGGAGATCACAAAGCTTTGCCGAATCCCTTTTATACCATGTGGAGCCCTCAAACGACAGTCTGGATCGAGTTTATTTTCATAGATGTTGTTCATGGTTTTTTATTATCTAGAAATAAACAAATGAACCTCGAGGCATTGAGATGGGAGACCTTAAGACGATTCCTGGGTGGGCAGGTGGAGAAGAAATGCCACCGGGGATAGATAAAAATAACGTAGCGTCCGAAGAAGAAACCGACGCGTTACGGGAAAGATGGAAAAGGGAAAGATCTAAAGGGGGGTTCAAGCCAATTTGAAATTTAGATCATCAATTAAGGGTGATTTATGGATGAGGGGGGAGGGGGGCAACTAGTTTCTATAAACATATAAAAAAAGTCCCAAATTTTAAGCAGTGAGCACTTTGGAAGATAAATATGGCGTACTTGTCGCTCGAACATTGGGCGTGATTGAAGAACTCCCCAAAAACAACTCGAGAAAGTATCAACCGATACCAATAAACTCGAAGAAATATATGAAATGACCGACCTGAGCGACAAAACACGTGTCAAAATAATCAACGATGGAATTGAAAGATTGTCCTAGTCCATACAAACCTTTAACTCGGAACTTCCGATGAGAGAATTATTTGGACTCGATGAAGCCTTGATGACCAATCAAGGACATTTAACCGTCAAAAAGAGTCGACTTGGAAATAAGTATAAGAGGGTGGGAAGAAGATTTAAAAAATAATAATCCCGATAACAAAGATCGCATCAAGAGGGAGATCAATACAGCGAAAGATGAGTTAAACGGTGTGAAAGAAAGCATAGAGATACAAAATTGACAACTAAAATCGAATCTTGCTACCATACGAGAAAGTATACACGATTTATTAAATGAACATCGCCCTTGAGAAAGAGAATCCCGAATTTGTTCAGAGAACATGGCGTTACAATTTTTTTCTATTCTAACTGCCCTTGGAATGACGATAGGATTTTGGTGGAACTACTAATGCCAGGAACGACGGTCAATCCGCCCGCACCTCCACCACCGCTAGCGCCGCCATCCGACCAAGGAGGATTGAAAGAATGGCTGAAAAAACAGTTGGATGCAATCGGAAAGCTGTTAATGAAGCTAGCATTTAATTTTGGAGCCGCTTCACCGGGAATATTGGGAAACATAGTTTCATGGTTATCATCCACATTCGTGGGTGTTGGGAATGATGATCGTCGGATTTTTGTTAATGAAACTCAATGAAGGCAAGAAAATACATTAACGCCAGCGAAAAGATGGCGGACTTTTGGTCTTCGTGGTCTCTCTCCTTTTTGACGTTTACGGCGTCTGGGGGCCGAAGGCCGATAGTGACGTCTGAATGTTGAAGGTCCGTAGCACTTTGGTGCCCATAATCCCTTCATTCGAATTAACGCCTATGGTAGCAAGGTAGGAGACTCTTAAATTGGGGGGGGGGGGGTAGGTTCATTTCACTATTATGACCGAGTTTTGCATCATTGGGAGCGATGACAATCTCGTTCTTATAGTCCTCGATGTGTTCTCCGACCTTCAACTCCATGTTGCTGTGAGCCATATACAAGCCTGGATAAAAAACGAAATTGACTTTACTTTTCGCATACCTCAAAGTTTTTCGTATCGGTCGATTACTGTGGGTAGATAAAAAACCACCCAAAATACTCCATACATAGGTTCTGATGGATTGTCGATTCGAACTTCTCCTGGGAGCGTATACCAATCGATTGATTTGTCGAGGATGAAAGTCATCCACTTCATTTTGTAGACTCGGAATGCGGTTCCCTTAATCTTCCAAGCTGTCTCCGGCAGAACTCCAAACACTCTACAGATTATTTTATAGGCAGATTTATCGACACAATTTTTATAGATTAAAATCGGGGTCACTCAGCAATGGACAGAACATCTTCAAAATTCTTCAAATCTGAAAATAAATGTGGAATTTGAAGACCTCTCATTAGATCATTATCCAATATGGCCGCCCCATAGACTTCCGTTTCCGGTCATGGACACGCCTCCGAGCTCAACGATTGGCTCTTTCTACCAGTCACCATGGCAACGTGACCTCACTTCCAGTATTACCTCATTTCGGATTATGACATCACAGACGGCTCCCTAGCGCGCCATTTAAATTGACCAATCAGAAACCAGGATTCTGATGACATCATCAGTGGTGTTTAAATTCAAATGGCGCCAACATATACCTATAACTACTGGTATCAATAACTCATCCGTGATCGTATAGATTTAATTTAACACCAAGTGAGGTAACAGTAGCTTGTGTCAAAATGACAATCTCTACTGATCACTCTGGAAGCTCTAAAACCCTGATGCTTATATACGGATGTATGGGGCACCGTTTTACTTTTTAATACCAGTTAGTGATAACACTCTTTGGAATAGGTGATATCACTTATTCAATAAGTGAAATAATACCGAATAAGTGATATCATCAATTCAAATAAGTTATATCTCCTATCTGAAAGAGTGTTATCGCCTATTCGAAAGAGTGATATCACTTATATGAATAAGTAACATCACTTGATGTTCAGCAATGGAGCGGAGGAATACTGGCGTTGTGCATATCAAAATCTGTCAAAGTTTCATCTTCCATAACCTTTTTACACCATCATAACGAGTACAAGTTTAGTACATTATATTATTTAACATTACAATCAAAAGTGACAAAACTTGTTTACCAAGGATGACGATGACCGATATTGACCTATTTAAAATTGCAACAATTATCAAAAATAATTTCTATATTTGTTTTTAATTCTTATAATTAAACTTGAATGAAATGTGTTGACAAGTTGTTTGTCCAAACCATGGATTTCAGTGTGTAACTAACTGAGGAGAGTTGTCATCAAGTTGCTCCGGGGATGTCACTTTTCTTTCTGCAAGATTTTCCCTCCATTTTCCAATATATGACAATAAAAAATGATATGTGACAATGTGCAGTCCGACTTCTGTCTCGATCGGGAACATCTCTGTGACATCTTAGTGTACCACAATGCAATCCATAATGTGATAATATTGGAGAGGTATTTGTCTGGAACAGTGCTTCAGGTCTTCCATAGGGATTCTCTGTGTACACTATCAAAGACAAAGTCGAAGTCCAGGAAGATAATGTACAACTACAATTTTCATTCTAGAGATTTCTTAATGATAAAGTGGATTGTGGCAATTTGGTCAGTATATTACCTTGTTTAAATTTAGCTTGATTGTCACCAAGTGTTGGTCTACACATACTAGTGGCAGTTGGTCAGTATATGACCTATTCTAAATCTAGCTTGATGGTCACTAAAGTATTGGTCTACACACACTTGTGGCAAATTGGTCAGTATATGACCTTTTCTAAATTTAGCTTGATGGTCACCAAAGTGTTGGTCTTACACATCCTGTCTATCTATCAAGCAACATACATTATTATATATTTAATACTTTCGCTAGTATTGACAGGAGAATTATTCCTCTGTACCTCTAGACTTCCCATTTTTCAGATAATATTCTCTTTCGCTTGTGGACCGAGAGAGATGTCAAGCTCACATTTGATGATAATACATGAGCTTCTATCTCTAGATGATGGCTGCTCAGTAGTCCCTCAAAGTGTCCTTCCAGTCTGCCTTTTATGCCCCATTGTTTCCAGAGTACATGTATTGCCATTCTATGGTGTCTGACTCGTGTCATCTCGAATGTCACCACGAAAATTCACCAATAAACGACTTTTCGTCTAGAAAACACGCTAATTAGCGACTTTTCAATTGGCTAGGTGAAAAGTAAAAAACTTGCTAATAAGCAAGTTTTCGCCCAGGAAACTCACTAATTAGAGGTTTTTGCACCCCGAAAAGTCGCTTATTAGCGAGTTTTCGACTTTTCACCACGCCAAGCGAAAAATCGCTAATTATAGAGTTTTCGGCATGAAAAGTCGAAATGGCACAAGTCAGCCACCATATTATTCATAACTTTCACTAGTTTTATGGATCAACTTTCTTTCCTGACAATATGCGATGATGGTTCGGTGTTCTGCTGCAGCGGCTGCTTCTGTTGCTAGATCTGCATACTGCATCTTCTCTTCATTGATATGCTTCTTTACCTCCTTATGTCTTTGACTAAAATTCTGCTCAGTCTTGCTGTCTTCAACCTTGTGGTGCACACAGTGATTTATCCTTCAAACGTTTTTCATAATGTTTAATCCGAGGCTTGTTTTTCTTTTTCTTTTTTCCAATGTTTACTTCCAACAATGTTATGAAGGTCTTAAACGCATTCAATTTTTCTTCCATAGCATGTCTTCAATTCCAAGATTTCGATCTTGGTCTTTATATCCTGTTGGTATTTCTGTTGAAAATGGCATGCCATGAAGAAAATTCTACATTGGACTATCATCTCAACTCGACGTTGTCATACTATTGAACAACTGGTTCAGTTTCACTACAGCTAGGTGGTGGTCTGAGGCGGAGTATGCTACTTGCGAAACCCACACACCCAACGACCACCTTCTGAATTTGGCTATGACCGAATTTGTGCGTGTTACCTGATTCCAAAGTTGTGTTATGGATCTCTTCAATAATTAACGAATAAGGTTTCTACATTCTCTAAACTGTTGTTCGTATAAATTTGCCAGATGTTGAACTTTCTCATTATTCCTACTTCACCACAATCCATCGTTGTCCTAAATCCAGTGTTATCTTCACACCCTATCACACTTAACTCGTCCAAAAGTATTACCACTTATTTTTCTGCTGTCCATAATGTTCTGCAGCATCTCATAAAATTCCACCCTGAACACTTCATCAGCCTGTTTGTTGGTGCATAGCATATGACAGTCAGCATTACCCTAACATGTTTTTTTTTAACTTGTACAAGTATTGCCCTCATTCACTGGTTTCCGGCCTTTCAATGCCTTGGCCACATTAGGTACCTTCATAATCCCTGTTCATCTTATATGATGTACATCTTTATCCTTGTTTCCAGATTATATGATGGTCATATTTGTGAATAATCTCGTTTATTCTTTCCAGATTCTTTCTATCTGGACCCAGTTGCATAACAGGTTGTTAAATTTAACGTGACGTTAACCAATGTTAAACCAATGGGCTAACTGTATGTTAAATTTAACGACACATTGTGCAACTGGGTCCTGGTTTTTAAGTTTAAACTCATTTATTTTACAATGATTAAGTTCTGTCAACTTGAATATATATCATTGGCTCTGATATTAGCTTTAGGGGTCCTTAGTGTAGGAGGATACCGGAGTACCCGAAAAAAAACACGTGTCCAACTCGGCGACTGCCATGCCATCTTCCATGTCCAACCTAAGGATCGAACACTGGTGTCATTTGTAAGAATAGAGTGCACTAACCACTGTGCTATCCAGACCCTGTCTCCAAATACCTGTAGTTTGTAGCTCCCCATCTCTTTAGTAATGTTGGCAGACCATCCAATTCCAAATAATTGTTTACATGTTCCGTGAAGCTTCTCTAATCGTTAACCATGTCAAATTGTTTGTTTAACGTCCCGTTCAAGAATCTTTCACTTATATGGAGACGTCACCAAATGCCCGTGAAGGGCTTCAAATTTTGGCCTATGCTTGGCACTTACGGCCATTGAGCAGTGAGGGTTCTTTGACGTGCCAACACCTACTGCGACACGAGACCTCGGTTTTTACTGTCTCATACGAAAGACAGGAAACCAACCTGTCGCCGGCTGGACTCAAACTCACGATCAAGAGTCGAGAGCACTACCGACTGAGCCAGGTCGGCTTTTAACCATGTCAAAAGGATATCCAGTCCTCTAGTATGACTTGCTCTTTGACATCGAGTACTGTAAGTGATGCTATTGACTTTGCTGCTGTAATGTAATATATCCACTGCACTGGAAGTAGCCCATGAAGCTTCATCGGAATCCTGTTTCCCAACTGTTTCCACCTCCCACCACGAATACTACAAGTGAGAGTCAAATGGTTAATTACAGAACATAGCCCGACTATTATGTTCACCAGAATTAATGCTTAAACATGAAGTAGGGGAGGCAGACACTAACTTTAATAGAAAAACAGATGATTGGTAGAATACTTGTCTCGAGTGTTACACTAGGTTTTAAATGGTTCTGTCTTGAGATAGTGTTGCACTTGGTATGAAATGGTTCCGTCTCGAGAAAGTGTTACACTAGATTTTAAATGGTTCTGTCTTGAGACAGTGTTGCACTTGGTATGGAATGGTTCCGTCTTTAGAAAGTGTAACACTAGGTATAGAATGGTTCCGTTTTGAGAAAGTGTTGTTCTAGGATTTATCCTGGACATCCTAATGTTTTATACCTTGGTATCTGAAATTTTTTATATTTAAATGGTTCCATAGTAAATCAAAGTTTTTACTAAGGTTTAAACTTTTATTCAGTAACAAATTATATTTTCTATAGTAAAATGCATTAATATACTATACTAAGAACTTTAATTACTATAGTTACTATTGTATTTTTGTTCCACGGTATGACATCAAGAAAATCCCCAAACTGGATTTTGAGTTTTATGGCTATAGTCCCTGTTCTAGTATTTCAAGAAATATGAATCTACATAAAAGCAAATATCCCAATCTGCTAATGCTGTCCTGAAACTTAATACAGTGGAATCTTGTTATGTCAAAATTGGTCAAAATTCCAAAATATGTCAAAATTGAAAGTCTGGTCCTGATCTCTATAGATAATATATCAATATGACTGTCATTGATAGACTCGATATCCATGTATTGATATACAAATTGATTTGATACAATAATCACTACATTTTTTTTAGTATCGATACCTAACGCATTTCACAGTATGTACTTTCTTTTACAATTTCCAAAATTTTTCTTTTACTTCATATTCTTGAACTGTGTTATATTTCATTCTAACTGTTCAATTTGTTCAAATAAACAATGTTTTCCTGGCAATGGTTTTTTAATCATCAGATAGTAAAATACACAGTAAAGCACCTAAATATTATAATGAGTCTATATATTTTGAATGCATTATTCATAGAAGTACCATATTATTCAATTTATCTATACTTTTTACTTATGGATATTTCGATATGTCTCATCAATGACAGCCCTATATATCAATGACAATTTGGGTTACAGTAAAACCTGCTTTAGCGACCACCTGTGTATAAAAACCACCTGGTTATAAAGACAGTGAAAAGTACTTGTAATCTAAAGATATAAACATAATCAGACTTTCTTAATTATTTCTACATGAAATGGTACAGGCGATTTGGGACTTTTAAATATTAGTGGGTTCACGAATTTTCTATGTTCAAGAGTGATTATTTTCATAAGGAATAAATAAATTTTTCTGATACAAAGTATTGTTTGTTTGTTATTGCATGTAAAGGGAAATGTAAAAAAAAATAAATTTATGTAAACTTCACGTCAAACTTGAATCAATTATTATGTGGTTTTTTATTCTGTAACACCATCCCAAAAGCAATGGCCAAAAGACAAAAGTCATACATTTTCAGCAACACACTTTATTTACACAAAATTAATATTTTTGTAAACAACATTTAAATTTCATCCTTAAAGCGATATAAGCTGTCACAATGATTATTTTTGTCCCCTGACATATAGTCGAAAATGTGTGTTCAAATACATTATCAAACATATGAAATTATGTAAAAGATCTTTTCAAAGTTATTTGTTTTATTAGAATTTAAGTTTTCCCGTACCTTAACAAATGCAATGACTCTTTTGCCATATCAAATGTACTTCATAATTCGGTCAGGGGATCTCGGTCATTTACATGCTAGGACTATGTTACAGTCGGCCAATTTTTTTGTGTTTTATATTTACTTTTAAAATACAGGACGTGATTTTTATAGGAAAGTGCATGTATTATGTAAAATATATGCTTTTCAACGCTATTTCAAATACCTGAAAAATCGGATGAATATATGAATAAATATATCAGGTCATTAAAAGAATTTTTTCTGATCTTTAATGTTACCTTAAATGCTGACATTGACAAAATCAAAACAATAGAACTGAGAAAATTATGCACAGCTTATGTTTTACAAATGTGCCGCCATTCCCGGTGGAGTTGGGCAGTTCATGACCATATGTGTCAAGAATGATAAAACTGAGAATGCATTGGAATGAGTTAATAAACGGTCGAGATCACCCAATATACCCAGCATGTGGACAATTTCAGAAAAGAATGTTTTGAAACAATGAAAAAGACCAACTTTGCCTGATTTAGGTATGAAATGATGATGTACAAAAATAGACGCAAAGGGTGATAAGAATAGAATGTATATTAACAGCAAATAGCACGTGTTTATTGGACACTTGGTAATCTTCGTAAAAATTTACCGAAAAATAATTTGCAATGCTCAAAGTAATGGCGGACAAACAATAACTCATATTACGGGTTACGTTTGGCAAGATTGTTGCAATTATACAAATATGCATTTGTTATTCTAAACACCAGATTGTCTCTTTGGAATATATGAGATAAAATATTACATAAAATAGGCATGTAAATTTTTTCACCTACGACAGTTCATATCGCTTTAACATGATTATCAAAGTTTACAAATGATCATAAAAAAATTATTCTCTCCTATGGAATGAAATTGCTGATACATAATATGTACACAATTGTTCTTCATTTGAACATACAAAATCATATAGGTATATAAATTACATCATTAAACTATTGAAGCCTGTACATCCAACATCAAAATTAAATTTCATCTAGTAGACGCCAAATAATTACCTGGCCGCTGCAAAAATCAATTTTCTACCTGGTGGCAACATCATAATCTGATCAAAAACCAGAGATGTCTGTAAATATATGTGATCCATTGATCTGTGTGTGTGTGTGTGTGTGTGTGTGTGTGTGTGTGTGTGTGTGTGTGTGGTTTCATTTTTCTTTTTTTTTAAATAATTTATCTTGATTTGACATCCAAGTATCATAAGGAAAGGTAAAGACAATTTCCTCATGACCTAGGTATAAATGGAAATGGTGACTGCAATGTGAAATATAAAATTCTAATCTGGCATCTACAGGCATTGATATCAAATAATTACAATCTTTGTAACAATAAATAGAAATACATGTAAATAAATTCCACAAGATGTTGATCATATTATACAGTTTAAATCTCACACTAACTTCATAAATAAAGAAAAAAGTACAGTTCCAATAAAAAATTTGATTTTAATATTACTGAAAAAAATACATTGAATTAAATTAAATGAAATATCATATACATATGATTTCTAGTATATTTTGTCCAACTTTGACAAGTCAGAAATGTATCAACTAAATATCTGAGAATATCAATTAGCACCCACATAAATGTTCTTTGATCTCCATCAAAATTTCACAACATGGTTCACTAATCAAAAACATCATTCTGTTCATCAGTCAATAACAACATACTGTTAACCAATCAGACACAAATAAAACTTAAATCCCTTTTAAAGTGTTCAGTTAACTTGGAGGTGTTTTTATCCATGTGTATCTATTAATCAACACAACATACAGGTAGTTTATAAATCAAAGGTTTCATTAGGGCACTTTGCCCCAAAGTAGAATAAGAAGTTTGTGATAATAATGAAGTGAGATATAATAATGATGCCTTAAGTTTGATCTATCACAGCTGCTGAAAGAAACATTTTTAGAAAAAAAGGAACTTTTCTTGATCTGGTAATTTTTTATTAAGTGTTAGCAAGCAATCTACCCTTAACTCACCTCTAAAATCCAAGCTGTATTTCCAGTCCCTCCTCATAACAGAAATAAAAAAAAAGTTTCCAAATAATATGTATGTACAGAAGGATTGTATTGGACTGATGGCAACTCTTTAATGATGCACTTTAATTAAGACTAGAGAAGTAACAAGCCCTATCATCAAATAGAGACGAAGTTTATTGTAGAAAGAAAACCAAAGGCCGTACAGCCTGTAGGTACAAAATCATACATATAAGATATATATGGAGGAAAGATACAACATAGTATAGATATGAATTATAAACATACAATTCTCAACAAATATGCCAAATATGCAAAATGATATGCACCTACTTTTTTCGTAATGACATTGCTTGCTTAAGGTATCTACATAAATTAATCAACTGTTTGTAATTTTGTGTTGAAAAAAGTTGTACAAATTTAAACATGGAAGGATTCCTGTAATAATATGGCTTAATGTATTTTGATCTGATATTTGTGTAAACAGGACATAACAAAACAAAGTGAAATTCATCTTCAATAACATTCAAATGACATTGTCTACAAAATACGTTCGTTTCTAGCAATGTTTGCATGACGGCCTGTTTCAATGTAGAGAGAATGACATGAAAGCCTAAATTTTGTATAAATTTTATTAAACCAGGGGAAGTGACTTTGTTAGATAATATTGCAAATCAAACACAGTAACCAGATATTTGTATACTGCACATTTACTTAAATTTTCGAAAGAAGAATACGCTTCTTGAATAAATATATCCTGTAATCTTTTTTCTGAAACAAGTTAAAAATAAATTTTTATTCGGGTTACACCATACATTACCAAAGCCCGAGTTACAAAGTTCACGTTAATATAACTTAACCAATTAATTAATTTGTTTGGTTTTGCATTACAGTCATTTAATTGTTGATTATAAATTGCATTCAATATACAGTTGTCTGTTTCTAATAGTTTTAACCAGTACTTTACAGATTGAACACGTCTATGTAAATATAAAGGAGACCTACCCAGCTCGAAATAAATCATAACGTTTGAAACTCTATTCGGTACATTTAGTATTCTTTTACAAAATTCAACGTGTAATTTTTCCACGTCTTTGGCAGTATGAAAACCCCAAACCTCACAAGCATAGTTAAGAACACTAGATATATGTATCAAAAATAGCTAATTTTGTTCTTGGTATTGAACTGGTATTGACAAAAATATTTCATTAAACCCATGTAAGCTTTTCTACCTTGAGAAGCTATAGATTTTTGCGTAGATGCGAAATTACAGTTAAATTTGAAAAACAATACCTAAGTAAGAGAATGTATCTACTACTTCTAGTTTATTATTTTTGTACTTCCAATTTTCATTTGTTTTTAAACAACACCTTTATTTCTGAAAATCACAATCTTGGTCTTATTAGTATTCACAGCCAATTTCCATTTATCACAATAATTACTCAACTCATTTAAGATGGACTGAAGACCTTCTGGCGATTCCGAGAACAAAACCGTATCATCAGCATACATTATCAAAAATAAAGAGAGATCACGAAATTCAACCGCAGTACAGTTATTTAGTAAGTCTGACTCTAAGTCATTTACAAACATAGAAAACAGAATTGGCGAGAGTGTCTCACCCTGAAACAAACCGACCTTATTTTCAAAGAAATTAGAAATTTCAAAACCCTTTTTTACACACAAGTCTTAACATTACTGTATAAAGATTGTATAATCCTAAGCATTTTACCAGTCACATGTTGTTTAACCAGTTTTGAGCCATAAATATGACCTGTTTATAGAATCGAAGGCTTTACTGTAATCAACAAAGCAACAGTAAAGACGTTTACCTCTACGTAGATAGTTAGTAATTATACTATAAAGTGCAAAAATAGCATCAGTTGTTCCAAAACCCTTCCGAAAACCAAACTGTGCATCAGATACAATATTAAACTTATCGCTCCAGGCAAGGAGAGTCTTGTATTTAAAACTGAGGTAAATATTTTACTCAGATTACTAATAAGTGTTATACCCCTGTAATTATTTACATCATTTGTATCTCCCTTTTTATGTAAGGGTATGATAACACCTTCAGCCCAACAGGAGGGATAAATACCCGATTCGAAGATAGTGTTAAATAAATTTATGTAAAAATGGAAGAAAAAAAATCCTTCAAAACAATGAAACATTCATTTAAAATACAATCTAGCCCAGGAGATTTCTCCTTTTTAAGTGACTTTAACACGTGTAAAATCTCATCAGTGGATATTGGCTTATCCAACTCATCATAGATACATTCTATAAACTCTTCATTCATACTTAAATCAATATCATTGTTGTCACCAGATAAATCTTTAAAGTATTGCAAAAATGCATTGGTATCAATAGAATTAGTAATAGAACTTCTGTTCTTTTTAAACAACTTAAAATACTGTTTTGGGTTTGACCTTCGTAATAATTCTATGCCGTTTCCTTCAATTCTCTTGAAATTATTGCGTCTACGGCGTTCCATAGCTTATACTTACGTTTTGCCGAGGTTAACCGCAATCTATTATAATTAGACCTACTTTTGTTAAACTGGTCCAACGACTTCATATACGAACGATGAAGACGTATTAACTCGTCATTAAACCAGGGTTTATATGTATTTTTTTCACTATGATAACGAGATTGATTAATTAACACTTCGTTTTTACAGAAAGGATTACATATTTCTTGTATAAGTTGTGAAAAATTACAAACCGCAGTATCTATTCCACATTGAGAATATTCTATATCTGAAACAATTTTTGAAAAATGTTCCGCATTCTTACTTAGTTGCTCTTGTAATATTTGAGCATTATCCTTATTCCAACGATAGAATGATGCCCTTTCAGTTTTATCTGATTTTACTTGTGGAAAATTTAATTTAATTGAAACACAGATTGGTGCATGGTCAGAAAAACAGTTAAAATCGCACACACGAAAACTCGTAACAATGCCAAGGCTGTTTTCATGACAGAGTACGTAATCAATTACAGAAGAACCAATATGATTGAAAAATGTTATTTTCCCATCCAAGTCCCCTTTACACCGGCCATTTAAGAACCTCAGTTTGGTAGACTTACAGAGAGTTAACAGCCTACGTCCAAAATTATTAGACATATTATCCTCACTATGTCTAGGAGGAAGTTTTACATCTGGACTATAATTCAAAACTTCTGACAATAATTTACTTAATTTACATGTAACAATCGGATTCAATGCAATCTTGAAGATTAGCAACTCTTGAATTAAGGTAAGGTAAAAAGACATGACCGAGATCGCTATAGCAACCTATGTCATCTTCTAACAATTGGAAAAGATCAACTTCATAATTTGAATAGTATTTGTTCCCTTCAGGCGGAATGTATGCAAAACATAAATAAATATCTCGATTGTCCGATGAATACGCCTTGTCAAGTTTGACCCAAACAAGTGTATCCTCACAGATAAATATAATGTATGTACTGGCAAGATGTAAGCAGTAATATATAAGCCAGGGGCTGAGTACAGGGTCTTAATAGGACAATTACAGTGGAAATTATGATAACAATTACAGGGGAAATTGTGATAACAATTACAGGGGAAATTATGATAACAATTACAGGGGAAATTATGATAACAATTACAGGGGAAATTATGATAACAATTACAGGGGAAATTGTGATAACAATTACAGGGGAAATTATGATAACAATTACAGGGGAAATTATGATAACAATTACAGGGGAAATTATGATAACAATTACAGGGGAAATTATGATAACAATTACAGGGGAAATTGTGATAACAATTACAGGGGAAATTGTGATAACAATTACAGGGGAAATTGTGATAACAAGTTTAGGGGAAGCTATGATAACAATTTCAGGGGAAATTATGATATCTTAAAGGTTTTCAGAAACTTCCAACACAGGTGGGTGTAAAGAATATGACATGAGAATGTGCACAACTGAGAGCAACCCTTTTGTTTCCGGCACAAAAAAATCTACAAAATTAGAAATTTGACGTCAGACAGAATTCTGTGTTTCCTCACATTTTATTGGTTATGTTGTAAGAACCCTTCTCTAAGCTGCTGGCTCATATAAAACCCCCAAAATAACCAATGTTAATAAGGTAATGGCACAGGTCTTGTACATTGTATAGCCCCATAAAGTTATAATGTAAACACTGTGCTCTAAAATACAAAGATAACCAATGTTAATAAGGTAATGGCACAGGTCTTGTACATTGTGTAGCCCCATAAAGTTATAATGTAAACACTGAGCTCTAAAATACAAAGTTAACCAATGTTAATAAGGTAATGGCACAGGTCTTGTACATTGTGTAGCCCCATAAAGTTATAATGTAAACACTGAGCTCTAAAATACAAAGTTAACCAATGTTAATAAGGTAATGGCACAGGTCTTGTACATTGTGTAGCCCCATAAAGTTATAATGTAAACTACAAAGTTAACCAATGTTAATAAGGTAATGGCACAGGTCTTGTACATTGTGTAGCCCCATAAAGTTATAATGTAAACTACAAAGTTAACCAATGTTAATAAGGTAATGGCACAGATCTTGTACATTGTGTAGCCCCATAAAGTTATAATGTAAACACTGAGCTCTAAAATACAAAGATAACCAATGTTAATAAGGTAATGGCACAGGTCTTGTACATTGTGTAGCCCCATAAAGTTATGATGTAAACACAAGAACACAACTTATCTTCACTCTTCTATAAATCTTATTTAAATCTTTAAAATAAAAGGCCAAGGAATGACATTAACATCTAGAACTACCCCCATTTTCAATTACCAGGAAAAAGACTAAATTTTACCATCACGATGTGCAGATCATAATTTCTTTTTTCCTTAGTATATGTATTAGTCTCCTAAAACATGATGTTCCATTAAACCTCAAATTTATATGCAATTTTACACTTTTCATTTTATAAGACGCATATCTCAAAATTCGTTGATTTGTCTCCAGTTAAAAAAAAATGGGAATTAATTTATCGGTCCTTTTTTCAAAGTGTTGGAAAATTTAGAATACCTGTGTGGAATTAAATGTTTTCTTTTCTTGATACACAAAACAGCAACAATGATAAACAAGATAAAGACCAAAGCTCCCAACCCCCCTATGATGTAGATATAGTAATGTGGAACAGGTTTATTGGCTGGGTGTTGACGAGTTGTTCTTCTTGGAAAACTGGTAGTTTGGAAACCACTGAGACATTGATTGTATCCACTGAGCTCTAATTCCATGATGGAACAATAATGAACTCTCTGGCAGGTAACATCACATACAGGATCCAATTCCTTACTAACAGTGTTATAGGTAATATACTTATTAAACAGGGAACTATCCTGTCCAGGTAGAAAGGACTTGGTCAAATCGTAGAAAGATTGTCCATCAAATGTCTGAATGCCATACACTTGATGTGCATCATATTCCAATGCCCAGGTAACTGTATCAGAAATGATTGCTGCTGACAGGTTCAGGAAATATTGTTGGAAATTGATAATCTCTCCATTGTGCTGATTATAAGTGTACAGTCTTATACCTGGATTATTAGATCCAACTCCTTCCAAAGAGCTATTCCATGGTGTAACAGCTGGACTCAGGTATAGGACGCTGACTGGCTTTCCTGTGAAAACAAAATTAATTGCTGATAATGATTGTGAAAAAAATCAGCTGTGTGTAATATTTAAAGAATGCAGCTTGGTAGAAAAGATTTGAAGTAACATGCTCTTGTAAATTTTCTAAAGTAGTACCAGACTTATCTTGACCTTAAAATATTGACCTCTTTTACCTGTAGCCATAGATATACTGGCATCCTGAACTTCAACGTTTACCCATGACTTCAAAATGTATTGATGTCTTCTTCATCAATTTACCTATACCTAAGATACAGTAAAACCTGCATTAGCAACCACCTGTATAGAAAGACCCCTTGGTTACAAAGACTTTTTTCTTCCGTCCCCAATAGTACAATTTCTGTACAATCAACCTCTATATGTAAAGACTCCCTCCCTATAGAGACTGGTTGTGTTGTGTCCCCAATGGGGTCTTTATATTTAGGTTTCACTGTATTGAGAAACACATGAGACACCGTCACACTTGACAGTGTTTATGAAGCAACAAATTAATCTTAATATAAACATATTCTAATCTCTTTAAAATCAGAATTTACTGTCAGTTTTACCATTTAATGATATAATGTATTTTCACTTCACAACGCAATACAAAGATGTGCAGATATAAAACTAATGAAGGACTGAAACAAGATGATACTAATGATACAGTATAGTGACAAAATGATACTAATGATACAGTATAGTTACAAGATGATACTAATGATACAGTATAGTTACAAGATGATACTAATGATACAGTATAGTTACAAGATGATACTAATGATACAGTATAGTTACAAGATGATATTAATGATACAGTATAGTTACAAAATGATACTAATGATACAGTATATGTACAAGGTGATACTAATGATACAGTATAGTTACAAGATGATACTAATGATACAGTATAGTGACAAGATGATACTAATGATACAGTATAGTTACAAGATGATACTAATGATACAGTATAGTTACAAGATGATACTAATGAAACAGTATATGTACAAGGTGATACTAATGATACAGTATAGTTACAAGATGATACTAATGATACAGTATAGTTACAAGATGATACTAATGATACAGTATAGTTACAAGATGATACTAATGATACAGTATAGTGACAAGATGATACTAATGATACAGTATAGTTACAAGATGATACTAATGATACAGTATAGTTACAAGATGATACTAATGATACAGTATAGTTACAAGATGATACTAATGATACAGTATAGTGCCAAGATGATACTAATGATACAGTATAGTGCCAAGATGATACTAATGATACAGTATAGTTACAAGATGATACTAATGATACAGTATAGTGCCAAGATGATACTAATGATACAGTATAGTTACAAGGTGATACTAATGATACAGTATAGTGACAAGATGATACTAATGATACAGTATAGTGACAAGATGATACTAATGATACAGTATAGTTACAAGATGATACTAATGATACAGTATATGTACAAGGTGATACTAATGATACAGTATAGTTACAAGATGATACTAATGATACAGTATAGTTACAAGATGATACTAATGATACAGTATAGTGACAAGATGATACTAATGATACAGTATAGTGCCAAGATGATACTAATGATACAGTATAGTTACAAGATGATACTAATGATACAGTATAGTGCCAAGATGATACTAATGATACAGTATAGTTACAAGGTGATACTAATGATACAGTATAGTTACAAGATGATACTAATGATACAGTATAGTGACAAGATGATACTAATGATACAGTATAGTTACAAGATGATACTAATGATACAGTATATGTACAAGATGATACTAATGATACAGTATAGTTACAAGATGATACTAATGATACAGTATATGTACAAGGTGATACTAATGATACAGTATAGTTACAAGATGATACTAATGATACAGTATAGTAATGATACAGTATAGTTACAAGATGATACTAATGATACAGTATAGTTACAAGGTGATACTAATGATACAGTATAGTGACAAGATGATACTAATGATACAGTATAGTTACAAGGTGATACTTATGATACAGTATAGTGACAAGATGATACTAATGATACAGTATAGTTACAAGATGATACTAATGATACAGTATAGTGACAAGATGATACTAAAGATACAGTATAGTTACAAGATGATACAGTATAGTTTATGTGGTTTTATACTTTTATATGAAGGACATGCTGTAGGTATATGCAGAGGAAAACACAGCTGTGTCAATCACATATACTACGGTATGTTCCAACCATACAAACCAGGATTTTAAAGGTACAAATGCTGTCAGCACTAATTAACCTGATAGACATTCACCACATAAACATACCTTTAATGTTTGGTCTCAGAGTCTAGCGGTTTCAGAGAAGATTAAAAGTTTGTATTAACAAGGCCTACGCCAATAAGAATGACAACAGACACAAAGTGATGACAATAACTCACATGAGACTTTAGCTCAGGTACGCGGTGAGCTAATAAACTTATACAATGTTTTATTATTGAAATTTATTACTTTCAATAAAAGTTATTTCAAGAAATATTTTGTTCTATATTTCTTTCCCTTTAACTATTAGAATTCCCTATTCCACTTAATAAGCTATCAAAAGTTATCCTTTTATTTAAAATTTCAAAACAACAAATTACATTTTCAGTGGTTAATATTTTGCTAATCAACATAATCAGACAGAAGCACAGGAACAATTTTGTCTTTGAGATTAACTCATTTATCCCTAAAGACACATTTGGACTGGCCTTAGACAATGATTTACATAATAGTCCATTGTTTTTCAGGGGTTGATGAGTTAACAATAACAAATACATATGTACATGACATTAATAGCTCTCATAGGAACACCTTCATCATATTTGTAATGAGTACAGAAATATTCACGGCATTTAATTTTGGCAATACACATGTTCTAAATTTATTCGCAAGATGATATTTTCACAATCTTGAATGCCCATTTCATCATACTATTATCATACTTCATTATGTGATAATTTTATTTTCACAAGCTAGAGCTCTCATAATTAGATCTTAATATAGTTCTCATGAATAAAGCCAGATTTACACTAATATAATCAATTTTCCTTTTCCATACAATAATACAGAAATTACTGTTGATTAACTAAATAAGTCATAAATTATTGTTGATGAACTAAGTATCATTATCATTTTACTTCATTTGTTTTTGTTTTTCATTAAGGTTACATTCCCCAATTATTGTAGCCCCTTAATTGGGGTGAAGTTAAAAGTATCAATACCATAACTGTCTGTAAGAACCCTGTAACTATCAGCATGTTGATGGCCATACATTTGTGTAACTATGACATCACTAAACTCTCTCAGAATATCCAAATATCGCTGATTAAACTTTCGATAAAACCACATCATTCCTGAATACCTTTCAAACAAACCAGGAGCAACATGGGATTGTAATATAACCTAGAATAAAAATAAACAATTTTAGAAACACATTCAGGATAACAAGGAATTGAAAAATCATAAAAGTATCATTTTACTGGCACTTTATGCCACAATCAATATTACTTACCATCATACAATGGCAGACAGTCTTTAACAGTTGTCTGGAGTAAACTGAGACATAACACATAATAAGGCAACCTGAACACTTGAAAACTTGCCAGAACTCTACAGAAAATCTAGAGTTGATGTACTGGATTACAATATTGCCCACAATGAAATATTTGAAAATTAATGTGAAAGGATTTGACATTCATCTGGATGGTACACAATGTAGCCTATATTTTTTATGTTTCCATAAACTTTTACCCATTAGATGCATGTACATATATATGTACAGTTAATTGTTAACTTTAATTATACTTCTTAAACAGTTGATGTCTGTACAATCACAAAGTGAATGATGTTTTCATGGTGTCATTACATATCTCTGTTTATAGTTGCATTCTGTTTAGTTGATTTTGATTTGATTTGATTTTTTGTTTTACGCCATACTCAACAATCTTTCAGTCATATGATGGCATCCAGTTTTTATTAGTGGAGGAGAAACTCCGGTTACCCGGGTAAAGACCACCGACCTTCTGCAAGAAAACTGGCAAACTTTCATTCCATTTAGTTACTCGTAAATATATGTAACAGGGTTGAGTTTCATTATATAGTGACGATATTTAAATAAGGGAAAAAACTTTTGTAATATTTTGTGTCGTGTTACTGAATCGTTTTATTCAATTTACGTTATTCTTACAATATCAAGTACCAAATATATTTATACTTAAGTACTGAACAATTAGTTCAATTTGTATTTCAGGGCAGATATCGATGTTTCTCATGCTGATGTTTCACATTTTGATGTTACAAGTTTCATTGATGTTCGATGATTGAATATATTGAAGCTGAAATTTCAATGTCACTGATATACATGCATCAATCTGGTCGTTAATAAATCGTCTTTAACAAAGAACTTACGGACTTTTTCTATTATTGAAAATGACTCCTGGTTACATATATAAACAACATATGGGACTCAGGACACTTCTCCATCATAAACCTCCTGGTAGAGCTTTCTCAACATCTGTTGTATCATCAGCTATTTGTTGGGACACACATACATTAATGATATAATGTACATTTTGTATGTTTTATTTATAGATATTTATTGATTACTTCCTGGATGTTTGCCTTGTAGGATCATGTTGCAGATGTGGTATATCTTAACATACCTTTATTTCTACCAATTGCTTCCTGGTTAATTCTTGACAATATATGATTAACTGAGTATATTTCAGAGTTTCATATTTCAATTTGACTTTACTTGCTAGTACATACAGTAAAACTTCTTTAGCGACCACCTGTGTATAAAGACCACCTGGTCACAAAGACTTTGTGTACAAATCAATCTCTATATAATGACTGGTTTTCTTGTGTCATTATATACAAGTATCACCGTACTTTACATTCTCAAAGGTCGAGTGATTAGAACATTGTGCTTTAAACCATGATGTCTCTCACTTCTGCCAGATCCTAAGATGATTTTGTGAGAAAGATTGCCAGTTTACTTGTGGAAGACCGGTGGTCTCTTTTCGGGTGCATGGCAACCGGGTTCTCTCCTCCACCATTATGTGTGGATTAAAACATCAATAAGAGGCACAATGGGCTTTAACGGTCACCTGAGAAAAATTTTGAGTCAATTTTGGTTAAAATTAGTCCACTGGTTCTTGAGAAGAAGTCAAAGATGTCTAAAATTTGACAAAAAACTTAAACATTCTGTTTACTTAGGTGTCCGTGACCTTGATCTCATGACCTTGAAATTTTGTCAAAATGATCCTTAGAAAATTCCTAACAACTTTCTCACATCTTTGTATACAAAAAGTCAATCAATTTTGAGTTATTTAACCATTTGTATACAACTGTACCCTATCTTATTCAAGTACTCCCTAGTGGACTGTTTATCAACATATTTCCTTTACATTCGCAAACGTTGTAGATACTGACTGTATAATCATGCATACAAAATTTGTAAGTCAAATAATCATTGGTTCATGAGAAGAAGATTTTTAAAGATGTACCAAGTTTTGGAACTTTTTGGCCCCTTTTGGGACTGCTATGGCTTCTAGCTACTTTTCAATTGCAAACTTTATGTGGCATCACATGGGGATGATACATGCCTAGTTTGGTTAAAAATGACCCACTGGTTCTTGAAGTAAAAAAGAAGTAAAAATTATCTCAAATTTGACAATAAAAGGGGAAATAACTCCCATGATGTGTGACCTGACAATTTGCGGCTTCTTGACTTTTTTTGTAGATCTTTGCATGCTGAATACTTTTGCTTCTTTCACATTCTCTCTATCTATTATACTTTTCAAAATAATGTCAAAAAACATCCAAAAAAATTAATAATGCATTTAAAAGGGGAAATAACTCCATAAGGGATGACCTGACAATTTTGGCCCTTTGTCATTTCTGTAGAACTTTGCATGCTGAACATTTTTGCTTCTTTCACTTTTACTCTTGATATTATGCTTTTCAAGATAATATCAAAAAAAATATTCAAAAACATGAAAAATCCACTTAAAAGGGGAAATAACTCCCATAAGGGATGACCTGGCAATTTTAATTCTATGGACTTTTTGTAGAATTTTGCATGCTGAATAATTTTGCTTCTTTCACTTTTTTCCAGCTATTATATTTTTCAAGATAAAAAAAACATCCATAAACATGAAAAATCCACTGAAAAGGGGAAATAACTCCCATAAGGGGTAACCTGACAATTTTGGGCCTATTGACTTTTTTGTAGATCTTTGCATGCTTATCATTTTTGCTTTTTTCTTTCTTTTCTCCTTATCTATTATACTTTTCAAGATATTGTCAAAAAACATCCACAAACATGAAATATCCACAAAAAAAGGGGAAATAACTCACATAAGGGTCGACCCTATAATTTCCTCCAAAATTAGTAGTTTATAGATTTTTGCAAGCCGCTTATTTTAAGATAATGGTTTTTTCTCTAGCTTTAATAAGTTTGAAGATATATGTATTAACTTAAAAATATCTGCAGACTCATTCATTCTATATTTGGCCATGGCAGCCATGTTTGGTCCTAGCCCCTTCTCATCCGCAAACTTTCTACATAGTTATACTTCCTGTAAAGTTTGGTTCAAATTGGTCCAATGGTTCTGGAAAAGTAATCTAAAATGTCTAAAATTTTACAAAAAGAACTTACATTTTTCATTTACTTCAATGCCTGTGACCTTGATCTTTTTACCCCATGACCTTGAAATTTTGTCAGATTGATTCTTAGATAATTCCTAGCAATTTTCTCATATACCTTTGTATACAAAAGTCAATCAGTTTTGAGTTACTAAGCAATTTGTATTACAATTGCACTCTGTGTTACTGAAGCGCCCCCTAGTGGCTTGTTTATTGACAGATTTCATTTTCATTTGCAAACTAAGTATATATTGACTTAACAATAATACATACAAAATTTGAAAGTCATCTGACTGTTGGTTCATGAGAAGAAGATTTTTTAAAATGTACTAAGTTTTGGTCCTTTTTGGCCCCCTTTGAGGCCCCTATAAGTCCTAGCCCCTTTTCATTCACAAACTTTATGCAGTACCACATGGGGATGATATATACCAAGTTTGGTTAAAATTGGTCCACTGGTTCTTGAGAAGAAATCAAAAATGTGAAATGTTCTCGCACAACGAATACCGGACAAAAAGTGATCGCAATAGGTCACCATGAGCTTTCAGCTCAGGTGACCTAATAAATACAACATGAGGCCCATGGGCCTTAACGGTCACCTGAGTATGCACATTTTTGGGTATTTAGAAATCATTGTGTCAACTATGTGCTCTTTATATGTCATAATAGATGATGGATATAATGATTTAATTATCATACAATATTTACAAATTTTTATAGGATAGTAAGTTTAATCAAATCATAGTGAGATGTGATTTTGTTATATCTGGATTAGATGCAGAAAAATAAAAACATCAATCACTTTTTGCGCCTTACCGACCAATAGTTCATGTATTTCACAATTATGGTAAAGCTTCTTTCTAATAATGCATTCAATTTTTCTTCATAATGCACAAATCTGAAGGAGATTTTCTACAATTATCTTTATTTCCACAATATAAAACCATTTTGGCCCTGCTCTCAGGGCAGTATCTTGACCCAAAGCACACAAATTTCACAATTTTGGTAGATACCTCATTTAACAAGGTATAATTATAACAGCACAGTTATAAAGGTCTCCCAAACCACCCCTATTCTTCATCTAACCAAGTCCATCTAGGTGATCAGAGAAACTTAAGTTTCACCATAACATCCAAAAATTGTAATATACAACTTGTTTAGTCAGGAGGAGCACGAAAAGACATGTTTAGTGGTAAGGTTCACATGTATTTTTCTGATGATTTAAGATTTCTAAAATAAGGGGGAGGGGTATGACCCTGGGATCACCCATAAATTTCACCCTGAAACTTGTCTTGTCATACATGTAGGTAATAAGAAAATATACCGTTTAGGGATAAGGGATCTCAATGGTTTTTGAGAATTGAGATTTCTGAAATAAATGGGTTAGGAATGACCCAAGGGACTATCCCAAAGTATCACCCTACAACTTCTCTTGTCAAAAGTAATAAGAAAATACATGATTTAGGGGTAGGGATCTCGATCTCGATCTCAACAATATTTTAGATAATTGAAGATTTCTAATAAGGGAACAGTGAATGACCCTAAGGAACCCCATTTTACCACCATACAACTTGTCTTGTCATGAGGAATAAGAAAATATATGGTTTAGGGATGGGAACCTTAATGGTTTTTGAGATAATTGAAGATTTCTGAAATAACAGGGTGGGGAATGACCCTGAAGATCCCCAAAATACCACAATACAACTTGTCTTGTCATGGGTAATAAAAAAATATATAATTTAGGGGAGGGGATCTCAATTCTTTTTAGATCAATGAATATTTATGTAATAAAGGGGTGGGAATGACCCTGGGGACCTCCAAAATATCACCATTAAACTTGTCTTGTCATGAAGAATAAGAAAATATATGGTTTAGGGATGGGGATTTCAACTATTTTTTAGATAATTGAATATTTCTGAAATGAGGGGGTGGAGAATGACCCCAGAGACCTCCAATGCAATTAGTCTTGCCATGAGGAACTACAAAATATATGGTTTAGGGGTAGGGATTTCAACTACTTTTGAGATAATGTAAGATTTCTGAAATGAGAGGGGTGGGAAATGACCATGGGATAAAGCCTTATATGGCAATGAGTCCCTTACATCATGCCATCCAAGATAATATTTTGTTTGAAGTACAGTGTAATGATTTTTAATGCTTGTAATGTTTGATTTTCCCATATGTTTCTATAGTAAACCCCACCCCCATTTGAGCCCATAAAAATATACCATAGATCCCCCTTATCCCTAAACTGAAAACTTCTTGCACAACAAAGGATATAGGCCTACAATACTATAAGGTTTCATGGACTTTTAATCTGTAGATCCTGAGAAATGCTGATGTAGGGAAGATTTTCTAATATTAAGTACATTTTACTATATAGTAAATTCAGCCCCACCCTAGGGGCAGAACCTTGCAAAAATCTACAAATATTTCATTTTGGTGGAAATTATCGGGTCAAACCTTATGTGAGTTATTTCCCCTTTTTGTGATTTTTTCATGTTTCTGGATGTTTTTTGACATTTCCTTGAAAAGTACAATAGGTAGAGTAAAAGTGAAAGAAGCAAAAGATCTACAAAAAGGCAATAGGGCTGAAATTGTCAGGTTGCCCCATATGGGAGTTTTTCCCCTTTTAAGTTGATTTTTCATGTTTTTTGACATTATCTTGAAAAGTATAATAGATAGAGAGAAAGTGAAAGAAGCAAAAGATCTACAAAAAAGTCAATCGGGCTGAAATTGTCAGGTTGCCCCATATGGGAGTTTTTTCCCCCTTTTAAGTGGATTTTTCATATTTTTCAATGTTTTTTGACATTATCTTGAAAAGTTTAATATCTAGAGTAAAAAAGAAAGAAGCAAAAGATCTACAAAAAAATTAGTAGGGCAGAAATTGTCAGGTTGCCCCATATGGGAGTTTTTTCTCCTTTTAAGTGGATTTTTCATGTTTTTGGATATTTTTTGACATTATCTTGAAAAGTATAATAGATATTGAGCGAAAGTGAAAGAAACAAAAATGTTCAGCATGCAAAGATCTACAAAAAAGTCAACAGGGCTGAAATTGTCAGGTTGCCCCTGATGGGATTTTTTCTCCCTTTTAAGTGGATTCTCCATTTCAATCAATTTTTCAAGCTTTTGGTTGCTTTTCAGTATATTGTCAGTAAAATACATTTCACTCAGGTGATTATTAAGGCCTAAAATGAGCCTACAGTTTTTCGGGTTTATGAGCCATTTTATATTTTAAACATTTTTTATGTTTTCTGCAATGTTGACCAATTTTGCAAAGTGAGCAACTTAAGGCCCCTTGAGCCTCTTGTTCATGGTTTTTACTCCCTCCCTAGAGCCCCTGGGGGTGGGGACCACAAATGTAATTTTCATGCCCCTTCAGGTATTGATGCTAGTGACCAAGTTTGGTTGGAATTGACCCAGAGGTTCTTGAGAAGAAGCTGAAAATGTGAAAAAGTTAACAGACGACGACAAACAAATCATGATCACAATAAGTCACACAGAACTTCGCTCAGGTGACCTAATAAAAAGCACTTTATATTTCATGTCAGCTGTTACCTACTGTTTATCTGCATCAAATGTTTCTGGTTCAAAGCTTTTAATCACAAGACTAACTGTTCAGAAAGGAAGAAATCATGTTTATCTCCATCAGGATGAAAAAAAAAAATAAAAACAATTTATCAGGTGGAAAATATATTTGGTAGTGCATCAATTCAAATATCAGGGAAGATACAAATTCATAAACAATCTTCTATTATATATTTTGAGGAAAAAAATTTAAGTAAACATGTATATATATATAGTTAAAAAACAATGGGAAAGAATAAAAGAAAGACAATTTTAACAAAAAGAAAAAAAATTGTGTAATTAAATTCTGGCAATCTGCATCAAAATGGAAAAGACATCTGAAATTTACTTTTTACTCAAAACTATAATATGAATGCTAGAAGCCTTTTGTTAACTAATTTCTGTTGTTTTAAGGGATTTCACTTTTTGGCATCTGGTTCAAAGCAGACTAGAAATATATATGTTTGTGATGAAATTACGCTGAATGAATAAACTTTATTAATCAATCTCAAAAGTTTATTTCTGTATTCTAGTGGTAGAATGAACATTCTGCAAGCACTCCAGATCAGACCTAGACTTTTCAGCATAGGTACGCTATGTCCCTCTATCAAACATCTGCTTATGAAGCCATACCAATTTCATTTATAGTTCTTTGGGATTTTTTTTTTCAGAATTTGGACCAAACGATCAAAATATCTTTTTTTTATATTATTTTTTCAAATTTCATTTAAATAGGGAACTTTCGAGTTAGCCCAGATTATCATTATAATCCTTGTGCATTTTCAATTTTGTTCCTTATATGTTCTTCCAGTTTTATATTTACCTTTGCAACGTATGTAACGTAAATGGAAATATCCTTATGTTTAAGCGCATTAACTTTATTTTGTATAAAGAAACCCCAGAGACTCTTAAAACATACCACAGTAGGTTATTTAGTTGAATGCCAAATTACTGAAATGTATCAGGCGGGGGAAAATGTACGGACAGACTGGGAGTCAAACCCAGGACCTTCCGACCACAAGCAGGGCGCTTTTACCAACTGCGTTACTTGGGCTATCTATATATTATCAAAACTGGAAATAATGTTGAGGAACATTTTTCTAGAATCACATAACTGGCGATAATAAAAGCAGGAATACAAAGATAATCCTGGCTAACTTGAAAGTTCCCTATTAGACCAAAGCAATAAAAATGCAATCTGAACAAATATATTTTTTCCTATTTTCTTAATTCTGATTCTACTAATGCAACACTGCATGAAATCTCCTAATATTTTATTTTGGTTTATCCAAAACAATATTGTGATCTACACCAGTATACACTAAATTGACCATCAAATTTCTAGTTTGCAAATCACTACTGTTTTGAATGAAAGTAAAAGGGTAAATAATTCTTTAAACTTCCTCTATCTGATTTGCAAAAGAGAAAGTATACAAAGAAATTGTTTCCAGATGTCTTCAACAAAATTAATACAGTAAAATTATGTTTGTATCAATTGGAAAAGAATAAATTTCTTTTTTACTTTTGAAATTTCAACTTACAAGAACATATAAAGATGAGACCCTGGCAAACATGTTTTACAATTCTCCATACATCTTTCTTTGCACAATTTCTATAAGGTAATACCTCATTGCCAAGATCAACAAAAATCTCAAAATAATAGAAAAAAAAATTTATATTTTGATCTGAAATATATACATGTACTTTGATTTGAATTATATGACTTTATGTAAATGGGTCGACATCGGGGCTCCAACCCTGCTATTCCATAAATGTTAATATTCTAGGCAATAAATAGCTTTTATCTTACAAAAAATATTTCAATTTGACTCTGATAAAAAACACAAAGTAGGGACTTGTTATAGATTTGTAAATCAAGAGTACAAAATATAGAAAGACAAAACAGGGACTTTTTCAGAAGTTGTAAAACAAAAGTAAAATGAAAATAATGTCAAATGGAATATGGTCAGGACTGGATCTGTGGATAGCTAATGACTAATTTTGTCATAAATAGACTACAAAAAAATTATGTGGACAACAAAATACAGATAATATTTTGTAAAATTTTATGTCAAAAATTAATACAGCAGGGTGCTTTTACCTGAGGCTTGCCGAGGGTTTGTTATTCAAGAATCTTATCCCGAGGATTGAGATTCCTTTGTCATTCCATATCTGAGTCATATCTCATAAATATGTATTGCATTCTGAAAGCCACAGAAGTTCTACGTCATAAAATGTATTGTGACATCATAGCGTGTGTAGCTTGTCACCCACCCCCTGTAGATGACAGGCTGATTATTTTGCACTAATTATAAGAATAAGTTGTCTGAGATCATGCTATAGCTTTCTCTTTTGAATGTATGATGCACACAAAACATGTACAAAAAACGACCAAAAAATATTAACCAGAAAATTACCCAATAAAAATATTTTTTACCCAATCTACTAAAAAAAAAATTAGTTAATGGCTACATTTGTTAATGACAGGGTAAGCTCTGATTTCACTTTTTGTACAGTGACAGGAAAAGCAACAGTTTCATAGAATCATAACAATCCTCCACATTAGGATCTATCATTTAGATATTGGGGAAACTTGGGACTTATCAGTTTATGTAAAACAGGCACATGTCTTCAAGGTGTATTAATGTCAGAAAATACTGTATTCATACATTGTACTTCATATCTAAATTCAAGGACCTTCACTGCATTAGAACAATGCCATAATGCACATCAAAATTTGTGTGGCATTCTGTGGCATGGGGCTTGTGACATGGTGGGTCTGTGGCATGATAGTGGGTATGCGGCATGGTGGATCTGTGGTATGGAGGGTTTGTGGCATGGTGATGGGTTTGTGGCATGGTGATGGGTTTGTGGCATGGAGGGTCTGTGGCATGGTGGATCTGGCTTGATAAGGAACCTTCACTGCATTAGAACAATTCCATAGTACAGATCAAAATTAGTGTGGCATGACGGGTCTGTGGCATGGTGGGTCTTTGGTATGGTGGGTCTGGCTTGCTAAGGAACCTGCACTGCATTAGAACAATTCCATAGTACAGATCAAAATTAGTCACACATCATCTAAAGCTAGAGATATCTTCATAAAAGTAAAAAATTCTTGAAGGATGTAAAAAAAAAAACATTGAAAATAAAAAACTAACCAAATCAAGGATTGATGAAAAATATTGCCTCAATTTTATGAATATCAATCCTATTGTACCCCTACCCAATACTACCTTATTATGCTAGTGATATTCTCGATTGTATTATTTGAGTTTTGTGTATATGTTCTGTGAAGCTGAAAGAACAATGATTTGCCTAATGGTGAAAAAAATTAGTAGTTAGTTTACAGTAACCATTGTCAGAATCTTACCTTTTCATTGTCTGCTCTAGCTTGTAACAGTGTTTTCTTTAACCATTTGAACTGTTGACCGGGGTCATCAATATTTGCTGTCAGCTTGTCTTCGTCATAGTACATGTTAGAATTTAGACTTACGATACGAATCCCTGTCTTTGTTAACGTCGTGTAATATCCACCTGAAAAATTAAATCATTCAATTTGTAATTTATAGAAACATTTCATTTACTAAAACAAGTTTTATACTATTTATTTGTTAATAAGGCTAAACATGAAAAATTCAAAACATCAATGAGAATATTTTTTTATATTTTGCTTTTGCTGGTAGTGTGGTTTTGTGTCATTTTTGTCTGATATGAAAGGCAGGGTTTAGGGAAAACCTAGATCCCAGTTCACATCAATAAACTAGGATAAGAACAAAGACACTGGTTTGTCAGTACAGAGGTACTTCAGTATACTGCCAATTCTTAATCTCCAAGGATACAGAATCAGACAACTAAGGTTTTACAATGATTTTGGTCATTTGCAAGAAATATGTGTATACTTGTGTTTACCCAATAAAAAACTTTATCATTTTAACTGAAACCTGATATTGTGAGAAAGTCAGAAATATGAGTACAATGTAACCGGGTCATCTCCTCCGCCATTAAAAACTGCCTGCCACCATATACCTGAACAAGAGTACTGTTAATGGTATGTAATACGCCTGTCAAATTGTGAAAGAGTTTCTCTGATGGAATTGTTTGCATGTTTTAGAAAAAACAAAAATGTATTACAGACGTCATGTTGACCTTGACCTTTGAGGTATGACCTTGAGTCAAGGTCATGACACACTGCCTCTTGAGAACTATTGCTGTCTCAATTTTGAGAATATTCCCTTTTGTGGCAGACTGTGACCTGAAACTTTGAGATATGAAGCTGAATTAAGGTCATTACACAGCACCTTTTGATGAACAAATTTTATGTGAAGCATGAATATATTTTGGTAAGGAATAAAGACATTATGGGCTAGACAGGCTGACAGGCAAAGGGACGGACATCGCCATACTGTAATACATCCCATCTAAAGATGGACACATGTCTATAAACTGTTGAGTATGGCATACTCATACTGTAATTGTGGGCCACCTCAAAATGATAACAGTTATATACAGGTTACATCTACATGTTCCTGTATTTGTATTTTATCAGTTACATTTACAAATTCCTGTATTTGTATTTTACCAGTTACATTTACATATTCCTGTATTTGTATTTTATCAGTTACATTTACAAATTCCTGTATTTATATTTTATCAGTAACATTTACATATTCCTATATTTGTATTTTAAAGGTTACATTTATGTATTCTTGTTTTTGTATTTTACAGGATAGGTATACATTTCTGTATATGTATTATATAGGTCACATTTACATATTCCTGTAAGTGTATTTTGCAGGTTACAGTAACATAACTCTGTATTTGTATTATACATGTTACATTTACATAATCCTGTATTTGTATTTTACAGGTTACAGTTTCATAATCCTGTATTTGTATTTTACAGATTACATTTACATATTCCTGTATTTGTATTTTACAGGTTACATTTACATAATCCTGTATTTATATTTTACAGATTACATTTACATATTTCTGTATTCACATTTTACAGGTACATATACATAATCCTGTATTTGTACTCTACAAGTTACATTTACATAATCCTGTATTTATATTTTACAGATTACATTTACATATTTCTGTATTCACATTTTACAGGTACATATACATAATCATGTATTTGTACTCGACAAGTTACATTTCCATAATCCTGTATATGTATTTTACAGGTTACATTTACATATTTCTGTATTCACATTTTACAGGTACATATACATAATCCTGTATTTGCACTCTACAAGTTACATTTACATAATCCTGTATTTGTATTTTACAGGTTACAGTTTCATAATCCTGTATTTGTATTTTACAGATTACATTTACATATTCCTGTATTTGTATTTTACAGGTTACATTTACATATTTCTGTATTCACATTTTACAGGTACATATACATAATCCTGTATTTGTACTCTACAAGTTACATTTACATAATCCTGTATATGTACTCTACAAGTTACATTTACATAATCCTGTATATGTATTTTACAGGTTACATTTACATATTTCTGTATTCACATTTTACAGGTACATATACATAATCCTGTATTTGTACTCTACAAGTTACATTTACATAATCCTGTATTTGTATTTTACAGGTTACATTTACATATTCCTGTATTTGTATTTTACAGGTTACAGTTTCATAATCCTGTATTTGTATTTTACAGATTACATTTACATATTCCTGTATTTGTATTTTACAGGTTACATTTACATATTTCTGTATTCACATTTTACAGGTTACAGTTTCATATCCTGTATTTGTATTTTACAGATTACATTTACATATTCCTGTATTTGTATTTTACAGGTTACATTTACATATTTCTGTATTCACATTTTACAGGTACATACACATAATCCTGTATTTGTACTCTACAAGTTACATTTACATAATCCTGTATTTGTATTTTACAGGTTACATTTACATATGCCTGTATTTGTATTTTACAGGTTACAGTTTCATAATCCTGTATTTGTATTTTACAGATTACATTTACATATTCCTGTATTTGTATTTTACAGGTTACATTTACATATTTCTGTATTCACATTTTACAGGTTACAGTTTCATAATCCTGTATTTGTATTTTACAGATTGCATTTACATATTCCTGTATTTGTATTTTACAGGTTACATTTACATAATCCTGTATGCATTTTACAGATTACATTTACATACTCCTGTATTTGTATTTTACAGGTTACATTTACATAATCCTGTATTTGTATTTTACAGGTTACATTTACATATTCATTTACAGTCAAACTTGCCTTAGCGACGCCCCCCTCATATAACGACTTCCCGTCCATAACGACCATATTTGGGCCGCCCCTTGAGAATAATTATATATTTACCCCTTATATAGCGACCACCTGCCTTATGTGACTGGTGGCCGCTGTATTTTGTCCGCTGGTAATTGTCCTACTTGCATATAGTGACTGCTTACACACTTACTACTCGTGGACGGGAGATAACTTGTAGTTAATTCTCAGGAGACAATCGAGACCTAATCAACGACATGGCACAATACACGATATTTTGACAGTCACAACACACCTGGTGGTGTCAATTAAAGCCCCAGGTAGTAATTAGGCACTCAGATGTGCTTTATGGCAGGGTGTTTTTACAGCCAGGAACTAACAATCATTGCTGATGTTTTGTTTTCAATCATCAATTAATGACTTTAAGTTTCTGTTTATGATTACTTAATTGGCAAAAGACTAAGACTAAAAAGAAAAAATTCAAAAAGGACACAATTTGTGACGAGGTGTTTTTACAAACAGGAGCATTTAAATATCATCGCTGAGCAAGTCAACATCTCAATCCAAAGAGTAAAATCACCGGCGCTCGTAGCATTGGATTATGTCAAATAAATTGAAAATGAAATGAAATTCATCAATCTACATGATCTAAAACTTTCTGTATATTCTTACACTTCTGTATGACTTAACAACACAGACTGACGACTCTGAGCGCATTTTAGATATTTGTCTCAGTTTTAATAATGTGCCGAATCCTCGATGTACATGTATATAATTCAATTACATCATAAATGAATTTTACTTAAAACATTGAATTATTTCTTATTCTCATTATTTACATGTTATACATGTTTTAGTTACAGTGATTTTCCTATGCCTATCTTTGGTCCCGTTACAGGACCCTTCCCAATGCAAAAATGACTTGTATTTTCCACAAAATATGCAAAAATTACCAATTTGAAATGTAAAAAAAAAAGAAGAATATTTTCCAATTTTCCAGACCCTGGAATTAGGAAAAACATTTTAGTAAATAAATACAACGTACATTTAATTACTAAATGAAACATCCAAACAGGGAGGAAATATGTAGTTGGAAATAATGAAAGCCATCTCCGATACCTTGGATTTCATAACATCACATGTGACCCTGTATATAAAGACCACCTGTCTATCAAGACCGTTTTTGTACTTCCCCCTGAGCGGTCTTTATATACAAGTTGGACTGTATTCGTATTTTACAAATTACATTTACATATCCCTGATTATGGTCAACAGAGCACATACAACCACCACTTTGACCTTTGACACATAAGCATGTGATCTGCATGAGGTAAACCTAGGAGTATTTATACTTGGTTTTAGGACAAATGTGGGTATGAGAAACAGCAACCCAAACTTTTGATTCTTTGATACTAGATCTTTCTAACTTCAGTTAATTCACAAGTTTTAAAAAGATACAACATATTCCCTGAAGATTGTATCTTTTTATACTTTGTAAATATACGTTTACAAGTATCATGAGTTAGGTAAATATTATATCCATCACTTGGTAGTGAAAATTTCATATCTATACCTGTGGTAAACTGTTCCGCTGTATCTTTGGATAAAAGGGTGTCAAATTCCCCAAGCTTAAGTATCCTCTGATAATAATCTGTTGTACCCCCTGGAAATTGATGAGCAGGAAATTCATCATGATTACCAAGCACTGGATATATGGGTGTTTTGGCAAATGTTTCTCGTAGGAGTCGTGTGACGTTGCCAACATTTAGTATCACCTTCAATGTATCTAGATCACCAGTGTCAACATGAGGAACACTATCCCTGCAAAACAAATACAGATGTAATTGTAAATGTTACAATGTATGAATGAGTATGTAATAAGTTATAATGTATAACTGAGTAATGTTATAAGCTAAAATGTATGGGTGAGTATTGTAATAAGCTACAATGTATGGATGAGTATTATAATAAGCTACAATGTATGGGTGAGTATTGTAATAAGCTACAATGTATGGGTGAGTATTGTAATAAGCTACAATGTATGGATGAGTATTATAATAAGCTAGAATGTATGGGTGAGTATTGTAATAAGCTACAATGTATGGGTGAATATTGTAATAAGCTACAATGTATGGGTGAGTATTGTAATAAGCTACAATGTATGGGTGAGTATTGTAATAAGCTACAATATATGGGTGAGTAATAAAATAAGATACAATGTATGGGTGAGTATTGTAAGTATTGTAATAAGCTACAATGTATGGGTGAGTATTGTAATGAGCTACAATGTATGGGTGAGTATTGTAATAAGCTACAATGTATGGGTGAGTATTGTAATAAGCTACAATGTATGGGTGAGTATTGTAATAAGCTACAATGTATGGGTGAGTATTGTAATAAGCTACAATGTATGGATGAGTATTGTAATAAGCTACAATGTATGAATGAGTATTGTAAGTATTGTAATGTGCTACAATGTATGGGTGAGTAATGTAATAAGCTACAATGTATGGGTGAGTATTGTAATAAGCTACAATGTATGGATGAGTATTATAATAAGCTACAATGTATGGGTGAGTATTGTAATAAGCTACAATGTATGAGTGAGTATTGTAATAAGCTACAATGTATGGGTGAGTATTGTAATAAGCTACAATGTATGGGTGAGTATTGTAAGTATTGTAATGTGCTACAATGTATGGGTGAGTAATGTAATAAGCTACAATGTATGGGTGAGTATTGTAATAAGCTACAATGCATGGGTGAGTATTGTAATAAGCTACAATGTATGGGCGAGTAATGTAATAAGCTACAATGTATGGATGAGTATTATAATAAGGTACAATGTATGGGTGAGTATTGTAATAAGCTACAATGTATTGATGAGTATTATAATAAGGTACAATGTATGGGTGAGTATTGTAATAAGCTACAATGAATGGGTGAGTATTGTAATAAGCTACAATGTATGGGTGAGTAATAAAATAAGATACAATGTATGGGTGAGTATTGTAAGTATTGTAATAAGATACAATGTATGGGTGAGTATTGTAATAAGCTACAATGTATGGGTGAGTATTGTAATAAGCTACAATATATGGGTGAGTATTGTAATAAGCTACAATGTATGGGTGAGTATTGTAATAACCTACAATGTATGGGTGAGTATTGTAATAAGCTACAATGTATGAATGAGTATTGTAATAAGGTACAATGTATGGGTGAGTATTGTAAGTATTGTAATGTGCTACAATGTATGGGTGAGTAATGTAATAAGCTACAATGTATGGGTGAGTATTGTAATAAGCTACAATGCATGGGTTAGTATTGTAATAAGCTACAATGTATGGGTGAGTAATGTAATAAGCTACAATGTATGGATGAGTATTGTAATAAGGTACAATGTATGGGTGAGTATTGTAAATATTGTAATAAGCTACAATGTATTGGTAAGTAATGTTATAAGCTACAATGTATGGGTAAGTAATTTAATTAGCTACAGCTACATGTATTGGTGAGTAACATAATAGGCCATATTTCAATAGTTTTGGGAAACAAGTTTATATGTAAAGCATCAAGAAAAAAAGGTATGGCTGAACTGTGTGTAGACAGAAATCAGCAATTTTAATCTGAATAGAAGTGAAAGATGCCAACATCTAGCACTACTAATCATGAAAGTAGCTGACATAATTTGGTTGTTGTTGGCTGCTACTGAAAGGCGTATACATAAATATATATATATACTTCAATGAGTCAAATTTCTCAATGTTTAGAACTACATGTATTTACAAAGTCCCATATAATTTTATTATTTAACGCTACTTATAAACATTTTATAATTCAAACTTTAGTGAGTCGAATTTCTCATTGTTTCGAATAAATTTCTGGGTCCATTTCTATAAAAACAACAAAAGTTCCTACATATAATTCGAAGTGAAAAATTGACATGTGTACAAAATCTCTCCATGGTATTTCTTCTCTGTCTCAAAAACAGTCAATGTTTGAATTTCACGAAAATTAAGTGAAATTTAACACTAACTATTAATCATAATGACCGTCATATATGAAAGCAGTCATATACAACCTGTGAAACTAAGAACATATGGTTCTCAGTTACCATCCATGAGTCGAAGTCCCGATGTTTCGAACTTGTTTAGGTGATCCCTTGAACTTCGACTCATTGAAGTTCTACTGTATTTATATATATATATATATATATATATATATATATATATATATATATATTTATATATATATATATATATATATATATATATATATATATACTCAAAATCAGTATCATAATAATGATGATAGGCCAAATAAACAATAATAATATGTACAATGTATAACATACCCTGACCATAGAATAAAATCTGGATTGGGATGTATGCTTTTCATGGCATTCACAGCTGATTTAACTAAAGGCCATGGTGAATCACAAAGATAGTTGCCATAACTACTTAATTCATCTCCCTTTGCACTTCCTGTTTTGTGACACATCTTTTTGGAGTCTCCATAGATACTATAGTTTCCATCAAAATGGATATCTGTTACTTGCCAAAAATATCCTGAAACATTAAATCTTGGAGTTACACATTTACATTGTTATATAAAGGTCATACTTAAATACTGAAAAATTATAAATCTCCATTGTGTTATTTTCATGGGTAACCAAAAACAATGAAAATAAATCCTTGATGAAATATTTTACTTCAATAATGGCCAATATAATAACCAAAAATAAACAAAATACATTTGTTTTTGAAGGAAAAACCACAAAAAGTTAAATCCACGAAAACAATTAATTAATTATCATAATTTGGGATATTTTGGCCATTGTTTTATTTTGGCCAATTTGACCACCCTATTAAAATGGCCAAAATTAAACCGTCCAAAATATGTACATATTTGATGGCCAGAAAATCAAAATCAATTATTACATTTTTTTTAACCAGTTATAATTGATTTATTACTGTATGTAGCCATAAGCAGCATTTAAAAAAAAAACTGCGGATCTTTGTAAAGAAGAATGAATAATGTGTTCTGAAAACACATGGTTAAGCTTAAAACTATTGGGGGGAAATATCACATTTTTAGCCCTGATTAGATTGCAATTAGACAGCTAACCAAATTCAAACAACAAAAATGGCCAAAATTTATTTGACCAAAAAAAAACATTCATTTTATGACTAAAGTGACCAAATTGTAGATACACCAAAATATCCCATGTGGGCCCAATTCTCTCACCTGAGAACCATCTACAAATAAGGAAAGATAGATCCAGAAGAATATGCAGGCTAATCTGACCCAAAAACACAAATAAAGTAAAGGACTGTGAGCACTTGTTCCCTGTAAAGTTTTGCCAAAATCCCTTCAGAGGTTTCCAAAAACAAGCTGACCATGTGAAAAAATTACCCCCTCCCATACTTTTTATAATCTTTAGAAATTCATAAAAACCTCTAAAAATTACATTTCAGCAAAATTCATATATGAAAGCATTTCTTCACCTAATTACAGGTAAAACACATAAAATGAGTGCACCATAGTGAATACAAAGGGGGATAATTAAAGAAATCAAACAAAAATTAATGAATATGACATCTGAATTAGTGAAAAGATAAAAAAAAGCATAAAAAGTTAATTATCTGATTTCTGCAAAAGCCACAAACTTGAATGCAAAATAACTGAAATAAAATTGCTTTTGCAAGCAAAAAGGTCTTACACATTAAATGTCACTATTTGCATACAACAGGTTTTTTTTATGTGAAAAGTGACATTTTACATGTACGTGTACTTTTTCTATCTAAAAAGTGACTGTTACATGCAAGTTTTCAGCTAGTAAGTTAGTCACATTTCTAGCACAAATGCCTTTGATAGGTACATTAGTACAAGGCACATGGACTTTTGATATTATCTATCTACAGTTCATATTTTTTGTAATTTTTATATTTGTGATTTTACAATTCACCTAGGTACCATTCCAGGCGTAAATCAGGGAGGGAATCGCTCAGGCAGGGAATCGCACAAACACTTTAGGCCTATCTGTATCAGATCTTAAAATACTGATAACACCATCGGTGGGTATTTGGATATCAGTTACTCAATGAAGGACACTAAAGTACCCGAGTTTGAAGAATGACTTACAATAATATACATGTATCATTTAAATTTCAGAACTCCAGCTACGTTGTTTATTTGCGTACTTTACACATAAAAATCAAATGATATAAAAACAAATTAAAATCAATGTGTAAGATACCAAAAACAATTTAAATCTGAAAGTAAAATTAAATGCTGTGTTGTTTAAAATGAAATAAATAATAGATACTCTTTACAATTGTTAAAGATCAATGAATTTGCCCAATGATGACGACAGTGAAAAGAGCGAAATTATAAAAAGGGGGCAAAAATTAAAACTTTTCCTGTATACAGTATGCTGGAAGTGATCTGATTTGTAATTCTGTAGCACTCTAAATGTCCTTACTGAAAGAAAGGTGATTCTTTCCCAAAGATTTTAAGATTCCCATGTTCACAACAAACGATTATGTTTGATCCTCCTTCTCCCACACATCCAGTCTGTACAACAGGCCAAACATCAATAGAACCATGTGTACTTTAGCCTTGGTGATAGACAGTGTGTCTGTGATATCATTTCCCTAGGGAAAGACAGAGTTATCTTTTCACAGGTAATCTTCGTCTTTTAAGGGTAAGTGTGGGAGAAAAACCAAGTCTTACAAGATGTACAGGTCTGTGCACCACAACTATATATTGTAGATCTAGATTTTATTGACAATCACTAGTTACACATTATTGGTATGATCTAAAGCATGGACAAGCAGAAAGTTATATATGTATTTATCGACTAAATGTTATTTAGTAGCCAAGTCTTCAAAAGCATATAATTACAGATATATAGAGTCATTTATTTTCAATACAAATTTTGGTGTCAAAAGTTTATGAAACTAAATACAGAGATTTCATTTGAATTCAGCACTTTGTCCAAAGCACAGTGTAGCAATAGAATTGAAAAATACCCAGTTGACATGAATTTTGTAGGTGAAAATATCCACTGCATTTGGAAAGTGTTGTGTATTGTAGCCAAATGTTCTGTCCGTTATCTGAAACACTGAATTTGGAAACTGACACAAAAGCTGACAAACATGTACCTGTGCATTCTTCCACATCGGGATACTAGTGATAAATAACATTTAAATACAAATACAATGTACATGTTAAGATATATATAAATGATAACAACTTTAATGTTTAAATATCAATTTATACAACCACAGATACAAATCTTGCTTTCTACAAGTAAACAGACAAATAGAAGAGTGCAGATACAATGTAGGCCACATCACTCATTTTTATGCTACACGTAATACAGTGAACACTCTTTTTATATCTACTGTACCATGTCCACTCCTTGAAGGTTTTGGCATTGCCATTGTATCAGTATTGAATTTGCTCTTGTGAAGAAGCACATTGCAAACATTAAAAGTCCTCTGGACCATCGGGCTGATATACTAGTCCTGAGTTGATATGCGTGTCACAGAGGCAAATAGCTGTCTCTGCTTGGAATCCAACCTAGGACCCCTGGATTACAAATCTGGTGCTCTACTGATTGAGCTAAAGGGATTTCCCCACTAGCCAAGATAGAAAGAACACCATATAACTACTGTTATATTATCCCCTCCATTTGGAAAGAGATGACTCTAAGTCTTCATTCGGAGATAACAATAAGGGGGTATGGAGATTTTACAAAACAGCTGATATATATTCCTGGAGAGTTCTTGCATTTACCATCTGCATTCCCAGTGTTGCCACCATATATTAAATATAGAACCAATATTGGACAAATATTTGTCCTTCCTGAATATGGTACGTTGCTTGTGTTGTGCAATTACATAATTAATATTTGGTTGTACATGTATATTTAACTCAGGGCCAATAGTGAAACAATGTTGTACCAACGTTTATGTGCACTATGAACAACAATGGGCCAATGTAAAAACAAGATGCTAGCCCAACAAATGGAATTTTTGTGGTGGACCATTGCAGTACCAAAGTTGGTGTTTGGTAAATATAACATCGATCCAACGTTGTACCAACCAACCAAAAGTGAACTCCAAAAAATTGTGAACCAAGCAGTTAATGAGGCAATAACACAAATGAAAAAAGAAATTGTATCAGAAATAATTTCATTAAAGGTAGACATTTCTAAAGATATGAAATAGAAAATTCAAGAAATTAAAGATGAGCAAAACAAAAGGTGGAATGTAATGAATGAAAAAGCAGATGACCTAAATTTGGACATAAACTTACTGCATGAAAAATTAGGGAAACAATCTAGAGAATTAAAGCAACTAAAAAGTCAAACTGCAGAACATTGAAAACTGGTTCAAATAGCAATTAAAATGGCTAATTTTAACCAACAATATTCTAAAATAAATAACATAAAAATTTTTAATTGGAGAGAAAGAAAAGGAGAATGTATAAGAACAGATCTTTGTAAATAGTAAAAGAAAAAGCAGGAATAGTGGTAGATCCAAAAGACAGTTTAGCGATACATAGGATCCCAGGTGTTTCTGGGGCACAGACCTGTAGTTGCCAAATTTATTAATACAGAAGCCAGAAATGCAGTACTTACAAAAAAACAAAAACCTCGAAGACACTTTTCTTATGTTTGACCATGTCACATAAATGAATACAGACTTGTTAAAGACACTAAAAGACCACGAAAAAGTGCACCCTGCATGGTACTTTAATGGCAATATATTTGCTCATGATGTACGGTAAATGGAAAAAAAAAACAGGTTTGACTTGTTTGACAATGTAAACATTAAACTATCATAAACTTTGCAGGTTATAAAATTGAGAATTTTCTCGATATGTATTCACTGAGAATATTGAGTGAACATTGAGTGACTTTATTCCTATTAACATGTAGTTTGTTATACTGAATTATCATGTATATACCGGTAGTGCTGTTTAAGGTATAAGTGGGTTTAGACACACATGTAAATACCACAGCCACTGAGATCTAGCCAAAAGTGTGTTATGACATATCTTGTTCTTACTTACATTTATATGTATCTGTATTTTGTACTTGTAATTTATATGTATATCTGTTTGTATGGGAATGTATATGAAAGTGTTTTGTCTTTAAGTCAATTATCTTTAAATATACATGTATTTATGTTGATATTTGGAAAACAATTTCAGAATGTTATTCTGAGAATTCCTGTGTTAATATATGTATCAAAAATATTTTCCTTTTTATTCTAAAGGTATATTTGTAAAATTTTGTTTTCTTGTTTTGTGTATATATGTAAATACATAGTACTGTGTACATGTATTTCAATGGCTGATCTGAAAATCATGTCCTTAAATTGTAGGGATTTGGGTGATTATAAAAAGCACAGCAATGTTTTTAACTTTTTAAGAAATAAACAGTATTCTATATATTGTCTGCAAGGCACTCATTTTACGAATAAAGAAAAGTTTGCAATTAGATCAATATGAGGCCATGAAATATGTATTAGTCCAGGTAGGTCAGATACACGTGGAGTGGCTATATTGTTTAATAATAATTTTGAATTTAAACTATAGAGAGAAATCCATGATGAAGTAGGTAATATGGTATGTCTTCGTACAGGAAAAATATACTTTATTATTGATTAATATATATGGTCCTAATAGAGATAGCCCAGAATTTTACAAAAAAATAGGAAATATTACAGATATTACAGAACATGACTTTTTGGTAATAGTAGGGGATTTTAATTGAGTACAAGACATTGATAAAGATTATTATAATTACTTATAGGTAAATAATCCAAAAACAAGAGAAGAACTTTAAAATATGAAAATAAAATACAATTTAGTAGACCCCTGGAGAATACAACATAAAATTGAAAAATGATATACCTGATTTTGTAATAATCCTGTGCGTAAAGCAAGGTTGAATTATTTTTTAGTTTCAAGTGAATTCATGTCACTAGTAGATTACTCAGATATTAAACTGGGTTACCGAACAGATCACTCTATCATAGAAATGAAAGTAAAATTTACAAATTTTGTAAAAGGAAAGGGGTTCTGGAGGTTCAATAATTCACTTCTTAAAGATGAAAAATACATAGATATTGTTAAGAAAAGTATAAATGAAATTAAATTGCAGTACACAGCATTTCCTTATGCCAGAGATAGGGGCCCGAAGTCACCAAATTTACTCAGTACTCAAGCTCAACTAACTTTTCATGATTTTAAGGTAAAATCAAGTGAACTTCATTCTGTAACTGGACATGTTTGCATATTGTTGGCATACAATTGTAAAAATACTCATTTGAAGGAAACTTCAGAAATATTAGAAAAATGTTTGAGTACGTACTCAAATTTTGAGTACTGTACTCAACATATTTATTCATTTTTTACAGGAAAATCATAAGTGTGATGCAAAATTTATAAAGGAATGATGGAAAATATTGATATGTTTCCTAATCACTCAACCCCAAAAGATTTACTCAGATTATATAGTCAAAATAATGAAATAAAAGTTGAGCTTGAGTATTGAGTAAATTTGGTGACTTCGGGCCCTGGTCACTTAATTTGAAAATGAGCAATTACTTTTGAATATTCGAGGACATACCATAGCATATGCATCTAGGGAAAAAAAATACAGAGAAAAGACTAAAAGAATTAGAAAAAGAAATAGAATTCTTAGAATCACACAACCTAAATGTAAATAATCCAGCAAGTATAAAAAAAATGAGCCTGAAAATATTAGAAAGGAAAAATTAAAGGGAATAATGATTAGATCAAAAGCAAAATGGATTGAAGATGGTGAAAACCTGACAAAATATTTTTGTGCACTTGAGAAAAGAAATTTAGTAAATAAAACATTGTATGAAGTTATAGATAATAATAATATAGTCATTACAGAACAAACAAAACTATTGGAAGAAATAGAACAATTTTATGCAACTCTATTTTTGTCAAGAGATCATTTATTGAAAAAAGTCAACCTTCTGGAAATTTTTGAAACATGATGACATACCAAAGTTAGACCAAATTTCAGCAAACTCTTTAGAAGGAAACCTTACATACTTTGAAGCAGCAAACGCTCTTTAAAATATGAAAAACAATAAACCCCAGGGCCTGATGGACATACATGTGAAGTTTTAAAACTTTTTGGAAAGATTTAGGAGTATTTCTCATTCGATCTTTAAATCTTGGATTTGAAAATGAAGAATTGTCTACAACACAAAAACAGGGGATAATTACTATACTTCCAAAAACAAATAAAAACAAAGAGTATCTGAGAAATTTTAATGTATCATATAAAATACTATCTAGTTCTCTTGCTAATAGATTAAAATCAGTACTAAATTATTTAATTCATGAAAACCAAAAGGGATTCATATCAGGTAGATTTATTGGAGAAAACACTCACTTAGTTTTTTATGTTATACATATAACAAAAGTAAATAATATTCCAGGAATGTTACTTTTAATAGATTTTGAAAAGGCCTTTGATTCTTTGTCTTGGAATTTTATCAATAAAGTCCTCAAATTTTTTAACTTTGGCTATGATTTTAAAATGTGGATAAACATTTTAAACAAAAACTCTAGTCTTTGTGTAATACAAAAAGGATTTTTTCCCAAATTTTTTAAGATACTCTTACCAAAATTAATACATCTATTTATGTCATTACCTAGTCCAAATGTAAAATTAATTAAAAAAATAGAATCCTTACTTTATAGATATATCTGGAATGGAAAACCAGATTGTTTTGCTAGAAAAACAATTGAGCAGGATTTCTCTTTAGGCGGATGTCGCATGATAAACACTGTATTATTCATCAAAAGTTTCAAGATAACTTGGATAAGAAGAATTTTAAAATCCCAAATAACATGTAAATGGATAGAACTTTTTATCAATTCATATAATATCAATACAGAAAAATTAACAAAGTTTAGTGATCAATATACCCTTTTACTTATTCAAAAAGAATTAATAACCCATTTTGGAAAGAGGTCTTTGCCTACCTCGGCTAGTTTGAAAAAATTGTACAAAAGGAATCAGATGAACTGTTGCAAACTCCATTATGGATCAATTCAGATATAAAAATTGAACATAAAGACATTTATTATTCATGTAAAACTTGGTTTGAAAGGGTGGTAACAACGATTCAAGATCTAGTAGATGAAAATGGAATATTTTACAACTTTGAAAATTTAAAAGAACACATGATCTAGTAACTCCATATACTGTTTATTTGGGTGTAAAAACACATCTGTTTAAAAAATGGCCAAATCTGAAAAACAATGAATTGCCTCAAATAGGCCCAAAACAACCAAAGTATATACAAATTTTATGTAGGGATATTAAAGGTTCAGGGAGAATATTTAATTCATTTATCAAAAATATATACATCAAACCAAAATCTGAACAGAAGTGAGAAAGGGAATTAAATCCTGAAAATTTTGACTGGAAAACTATGAACTCAAACACATTCATATTCAAAGGATATAAAATTAGTTTGGTTCCAGTATAGGATAACCCACAGAATACTTGCTACAAATGAATTTTTACATTCCATCAAAATTATAGATAGCCCGTTATGCTCTTTCTATAATAATGAAAATGAAACAATTATACATATGTTTTTTGATTGTGTCTTTGTGAACATATACATTTATTATGGGACATGCTACAAAATTGGATTAACACCACAACTAATAAAATGATTACATTTTCTTTGAAAGAGGTCAGATTTCTGAAATCAGACACAAATTCTAAAGCCCTGAATATTATCATTATGCTTGTCAAATTATATTTATTTGCCAAAAGATTTAAAGATAAAAAATTAATTTCGTAGAATTAAAAATGAACTTAAAATCATACTATGAAACAGAAAAATACATTTTTTTGTTCAAAGACAGGATAGAGAGTTTCAATAAAACTTGGATAGACTTTAATCTTTTATTCATCTAATCTATATATCGATTAAAATTCTTTTCTTTAACTAGGAAAACAATTTCAATTTTATACAATACAGTAAACTAAGAATGAAAGTGTGAGTGAATGATATACATGTGTATATATTTTTGTATATAATCAATGTGTGTACATTAATGTGTGTGATTGTCTTAAGTTTGTTTCCATCTGTCTGTGTGTGTTTGTTCGTTATTGTTAATGTAGTTTAAAAAAACTTGGAACAATCAACTTGTAAATTTCATATCGTAAGGGATGTGATCTCAGGGCCCCAACCTTGACACATCTCTTCACCCTATATGTTCTGGGCAATTAAAAAAAAAAATCTCTGTACACAATGTATGTAACGTTGGGCAGGGGTCAACAATAACAAAAATTTCCACTTGTCCTACAGGATAAGTAGTATTTAAATCTACTTCTCCGAAAGCAATTAAAATGACTTGTCTGAAAATCAAGTGTAACATTCAAAGATGTTATTTTGTGTTTAAACAAGAATAATTTTTATTGAATGAATTTTTGTCTTCAACAATTTCACTTGTCTTCTCGGACAAGTGAGAAGTAACATCTACTTGTCTGAACACAAAATGGACTTATCCCGGACAAACCTTAATGTTGAACACTGTTGGGCCAATGTTAAAACAACATGTTGGGCCAACGTTAGCCCACTTTTCACTTATACATTGGGCCAACCTTGACTGACAATGTTGAGCCAATATAATGCAATTTGTTGGCCCAACGTAGTCATGCTATAGGCCTATGGGAATGCATCATTTATTTTCAAGGACTAATTATTTTTATTCAAAATATGCAAGCCCAATTCCCCCAATCAGAATAAAATGGACATCCCCTAACTTAGGCCGAACTTCCTGCCCCGATTTTAAGCGATTTTTTGTTGTTGATTTTACCAAAAAAAATCGCTTAAAAAAATTCGGCCTACCCATAACTAAATGAAATTAGTTATGTCCACCACAGGTGGGACCTATGGCAGGACAGGAATGTGTCCTTTTTTTATTATTTTTTTGTTTATTTTTTTTTTTTTATAAATTGTCCTGAATCAGTGAATGGCTGAATGAAGATTATACTGAGTACAGTACTGAGTACAATAACTATTTATTAATTATACATCTATTACTTTCCGAATAGTTTACTTACCTTTTTTCACAATTAAACAAGAAGAAAGTTGAAGACAAGAAAAATATAAAATCAAGTTAACGGAGTTCCACATTGTAAGTCGCATCTTACGGAAATATGAATAATACGTTACACTACAGCAAAATGAAAGTACACCACTTAGAGTCCAGGTTCAATCATGTGACACGAAAAGATAAATTTCGAACCCGATAAAATTGACGAAATTTTAGATATAAGCAAGCGAACGTTGTGTTGATCATTTGCGTGTATTCAGATACACGGGCGCCGTAATGTACACGTACATTTTAACTATTTATATTTTTTCTTGAAAATGCTTTGTGACAGGTGGTACCTGGTGGTGGTTGTACTTTGTGGTCGTATAGTTGTATTTGTAAGCTCTGTACCGATACAGTTTTGGTTGGCTGCCTATTTTTTTTTTTTTTTTTTTTTTTTTTGCGCTTTCAAACGTGCTGTTACTCACTTTTGTCACCATGCTGTGTGTCCGATTACCAGGAATAAAAAACTTAAAAGAACTTCCTGCGAGTTGAATGCTCCACTGAAAAAAAATTGGTTTCTCAAGCAATTCAGTTTCACATTAGGAATTCAAGATTTGTTTATGTCTGTGTATAACTCTTTTGTTATTGTATATAAATCTAAGTTGTAAGAAAGGAAAGGTTAGAAATTAAACCCCAAAGCTAATGCCCCTTTAATAAATCCCTTTTGAGATTCTGTCGTGTTGTCGCACCAGACAGAATCCCAAAAGGGATTACAGTACCCTTTAATATAAACCGAGCCTGAACAATGGATGATCGTTCAATATGAACCCGAATCTCTCGTTATAGGTCTAACAATGTCTGGGTTGGGTTCTGGTCAATTTGTCCCAATTTTTTGATGATTCTTCCTACTTTTGGTCAATTTGACCCATCATTTAAAAAAAATGACGTCAGTGTGAGCAACCCTTAAATGAACTTACAGTCCAAGTTTGGTTAGGCCTACTGTATCACAATCCAAACTTGAAATATTGCACTTTATATGTAAGCAGGACGGAATTACCGTACAGACAAACAAACAGAAAGCTGAACAAACAGACAGACAGACGGACGATCCAAACGCTAGATGCCCCGGCGGACATTTCAGGTTGGGGCATAAAAATACTTGTTTCTCACTTTTATTATAAAAAATAAAGCCTACATTTACCATTTCAAAAAGTTGGGACAGATTGGTTATTGGGACAAATTGGAATTGGGACGAATAGACCAAAACTGGGACAAATTGGAATTGGGACAAATTGACCAGTATTCTCTGGGGTAACTTCATCTTTAGGCCAAATTCCCTGCCCTAATTTTAAGCGATTTTTTTAAAAATCTTATTTTACCACCCCCCTCAAAACTCGCTTAAATTTGGGGGCAGAAAATTCGGACTACTTCATCCTCTAATAATATGGACCTTCGGACAATAACCCAAACTTAGACGTTAAGAATTTCATAAAGTTTGGTATAATTTGTAAGGCTTATAGTCTTAGAGTCCAATATGTACAACAACTTATCGATCTTCATTACCGTTGATGAAGTACAAAATTTAGTGTACGTGCAAACAAATCAAGTATTTTTTGTACCGATATACAATGTGTATTTTCCCCCAATAGGGTTTATAACATGATGGAAATGTACAGTCGACCAGATATTTTGCATCTTAACCTATTGTAATTCTTAGTATTCCTTTCCCCCCCAAGTAAATATTGTCAGCTCTAGAGCTAAAACGGCTCAACCGATTTTATGCAGAATGAAAATTTAATGTTCTTGGACTGTTTTTTTTCTTCTCAATTTTGAAAATTCCCTTTATTTTCAGAGTCATCTCACTTTTTTTACCGACCGTCTTTTTTACTCCCCTGTAACTAGGCCTACTAAAGCTATAGTAAATTTGTTTGGATTTTTAGCTCACCTGGCCCGAAGGTCGTTCGTCTGTTAACTTTTCCATTTAAACGACTTCTTCTCAAGTACCACTGGGCAGATTTCAACCAAATTTAGCAGTGAGCTCTGTCCTGGGAAGGGGCTTCTAATTTGCAAAAAGAAAGTGAGTCAGGGCTTATAGGGGCTCCAAAAAAGGATCAAATCTTGGTGCATCTTTAAAAATCTTATTTTCATGAACCAATGGTCAGAGGACTTTCAAATTTTATATACATGATTGTTAAGTTAATATCTACAAAGTTTTCGAATGGAAAAGAAATATGTTGATATTAATAATAATAATAATAATAATAATAATATAAATAATATAAAAGCTTTATTTAAAGTCGGCATGTTTTGTAACAAATAACATAAGCTCTAAAGAGCTTTAAAGACCGATAATAAACTGGGGACACATCAGTAACATAGGGTACAGTTTTTATACAAATATAGCTTTACAACTCAAATTTGTAGACATGTACTAAGATATATTGGGAAGTTATAAGGAATGATCTAAGGATCATTTTTACAAAATCCCAAGGTCACCGAGTCAAAGGTCAAGATCACAGACACCTAAATCAACAGAAATATAACCTTGTTGGTCAAATTTGAGACATTTTCAATTTCTATTCTAAAACTATTTAGATACTTGAATATTATTAAAGCAAGAAAAAAAAAGTTACCTTAAAATGATTGGCTTGCAAAGATCTACCAATTATTTCATTTGGTGAAAATTGTCAGGTCAACACTTATGGGAGTTATTTCCCATTTTATATATATTTTTCATGTTTTGGTTATTTTCTCGAAAGGTATAAGAGATAGAGAGAAAGTGAAAGAAGCAAAAATGTTCAGATCTACAAAAAAGTAAACAGGGTTGAAATTGTCAGGTCAACGTTTATGGGAGTTATTTCCATTTTTGTGTGGATTATTCATTGTTTTGGCTGCTTTTGTCAAGTATACCTGGTAATAGATAGAGAGAACATGAAAGGGGCAAAATGTTTGGCACACAAAAACGTCAACAGGGCCAAAATTGTCAGGTCTATGCTTATGTGAGTTATTTCCCCTTTTAAGGGGAAGAAGGGTACCCTGGAGTATAAAACATGACCTTGACCTTGGTTGGGCGATGCACCTCATCAAAATGAACCTTTCCTGTAAGTTTCACTAAAGTATCATTTACAATAAGAAAGTAGTGATAATTTATGTCAAAATGTGACTGTACCCAGAAGAACAGACAAAGGGACAAAAGATGCCTGACAATATGAAGCTGTGTTTCATAGCTGACACAAAACACATGACTGTTAAATTATCTTTTTTTTTCACAAAGAACAACTTAATTTACTTCTTGATATGAATTTACAATTCAATTTATGCCTTCTGTGGACAAGTTTGCCTCCTCTGTCATTGCCAACATCAGTTCCAGTTTAAATTACTGTATTGACATTCCGGTCACGTGACCAGGTGTCCTTCTTCCCCTTAAGTGTATTTTTATGTCATGTGAAAGACTCGGAGAGACCTGTTGCTTTCACCTTTTGTCAGGATTTTGGCAGGAACAATCTTGATATAAAGCTGCATAATGTTTGCAAATAAAAAGGGGCTAGGACCCATAGGGGTTCCAAAAAAGTCTAACAAAAAATTATCAGTTTTTATCATTTTGACATTTTTACTTTTTCTGGAATGTTGACCAAATTTGCCAGGTTAGCATCATAAGGCCTCTTGTCTGAAAGGCTAAGGAGTGTAAATGTGCACATTTGTTTCATGTTAAAAAACACAAAATCTATAGATTTGTCTTTCAAATTCATTTCTTGGTATCAAGTTCATAGCTTTAGCTCCATCCATAAGTCATGTGATTTTAGCTTCACATTTCAACTTTTGATGACTGAACATTCCTTAGGGTGTCTTTCAAGCCTCACATATAACCCAACCACAATTCCAACCTGAAAGGTGTACCAGTGAACTCATACAAAAGGTCAAGGACAAATACAACATCTGCATTGCAAACCACAAATTGCTTTACCAATGAACTGATTCAAAAGGTCAAGGACATACACCATCTGTATGCAAGTCAATCCTTTACCAGAGAACCTAAAGGTCAAATGGAACATCTGCATGTGAATTCAATGCTTCTGTGAACCTGAAGGTCATACAAACAAACACTACTCTCTGTGAATTCAGTGCTTCTGTGAACCTAAAGGTCATACAAACAAACACTACTCTCTTTGATATAATTTATTTTCATCAAAAAATAATCAAGTTATTCTAACCTAAAAATCATTCATTAGTACAGAAATGGTTTGTTGCATAAATCAGGCATTGTATACATGCAGTTGGGATGAATTATTCTGTTCAAATGAAGTAATTCATTACATAAGTGAGTAATAAATCTGTTAAAACAATGTATTTTTGAATTATGAATAGGATCTAAGCTAGAGTATGTATGGACGTGTACAACAAGTAAGATATGTGCAGTGGGACCACATGTATTCATCAAGCTGGAAATTGGCTACTATGCAACCATTAACTCATATCATGATATTTATATCAATGAGTAAGAAAAATATCATTTTCATTTCAAATATCACAGGTTTGTTTGATTGATATGTCTTTTTCTAGGTTCATCTTCTCTGCTGTTTATGATTGCTGCCATCATGTAGAACTCTTCAGTGTTTTGGAGCATACAAGACAGTCTTGTGTTGTGTTAAAGACCAAACAGACTCAGACACTATATGTAGTTCAAATTAGTGAAATCTTCATTTGATATTAGTCATTCAATATTTTTCAGGCACTTTACAGCAATTACTCTGGTGTGTCTCCACAACTCGCCATTTGACATAAGATGTTTTGTCACATGATTGGCTCTCCAGTTAATATGACCAACCTCAAATACTTTTTTAGTTATTTGTTAGACAAAAACATATGTATGTTACATAAATACATGAGGCCCAAGTGGCATTAACGGTCACCTGAGTGTGTGCGTGTGAGAGTATATATATATATATATATATATGTTGATAATTGCATACCTGATAATTGCATATTCATGTTAACTGCATAAGAACTCAAAACACAAAACCATTGTCTACCTCTTATATGTTAAATATTCCTTTTAATTGCACAGGTTAAACCAAGAATTCCTGTTAATTGCATTAAATATCCTCCAAAATGGGGGAAAATGTACTGATCACAATAAAAAGGTATGTGGAAATACTATTTAAATAGAAATGAGAATTTTTTTTAAAGTTATACATTGTCTTGGATTTTTTTTTTTTAGCCCTAATGGATTTTAGCCCCTTTTTACTTGCAAACTTTACAGTTTAATCAAAGGTTTGCATAGTTCCTACCAAGTTTAGTTAAAAGTGAACCTTTGGTTCTTGAGGAGTAGAAAATGTCTACAATGTATTAAACAAGAAAGCACCCTCTAGGGGCTCAATTGTGAACAGATTTCATTTTCATTCACATACTTTGTAAATATTGACTGAAAAATTATGTATATCCAATCTGATCATTGGTTAATGGGGAGAGGATTTTTAAAGCTCGGGCCTTTATGGCCTCTCTTGTTGCCCCTAAGGATACTACTATAAATCTTAGTTACCAAACAATACCTGATCAAGTTTGGTTAAATTTTAACCATTGATTTTTCAAAAGACCAAAATGTCTAAAAGTTGATGACAACCTAATATTCTATGTTTACTTAGGTACCTGTGACCTCATCCTTTGACCCTATGACTTTGAAACTTTGCCACAATTATTTTTCGATAATTCCTAAAATCTCTATTATTTCATTGTATGCAAAAAGTCAGTCAGTTTGAATTAATAAACCATCTGCATAAAATTGTACCCTCATGTCATTTGAAGCACCTATTTAAGACTGGTTTATGAACAAATTTTGTTTTCATTTGTAAACTTTGGAAATATTTACTTAACAATAATGCATACCAAATGTGAAATAAAACTGATCATTGGTTTATGTAAAGAGGATTTTTAAAGATGTACAGTTTTGTCCCTTTCCGGAGTCCCTTTGGGTCCTAGCCCCAATTTTTATGCAAATTGGAAGTCCATTCCCAAGAGCAAATTTGGTTGATATCTGTCCAGTGGTTCTTGAAAAGAAGTCATTTAAATGGAAAAGTTAACGGCTGGAGGAAATATAATAAGATGGACACTGCTTCATAGCAATAGCTCATTTGGCCCTTCAGATCTTATCTAGGTCAAGAGGTTAAAGGTCATGGCACCATCAAAAAGGGCTGATAAGGATTGTACATATGAAATATCAAAGCTCTTCTCATATTTCAAAAGTTGTACTGTAAATACAGTTGAATCCGCAAGAATTTTATTTACTCGTAATTTTGCAAGAGCATTTTCTCACAGAAATAAAATTCTTGCGCCAGTGAATTATTGTGTATGTATTATTTAGCAAGAGTTATTCCTCTTGCCACATTTAGTACTCTATTAGAGTTACTCCCCGTGCCTCGGAACTCTTGTGATATGAAGGTACAATGTATGTTTTTGCCATTCTGTTTTTGCGGCCATTGGCGAACACAATTAAAATTCATCCTGTTCAACTGGGAGTCCATTCTTATATATTGGCGTGGTGGCAGCGCTTGAACTCACACCTCTTAACACAGCAGGAGTAAGTTGTAAACAATCTAGTATTGGAGTGGACGTCCTACGTGCAATTACAAGCGTGAATAGGGCAGTTTTTTCAATAACTGTATCAGTGAATTTCTCGTGTCCCATGAGCACTGACATATGAACGATAAACCATAGTAACACTGTAACATGGCGATGAACAGAGCACCCAAACAATGGTCACTAACCAAAAACGAAACTATAACTTCCTTCGAAGCATGGCGTCAAAATTTGTTGTACACATTGTCATTAGACGCTAATTTCGCTTACATTTTTAGCAGACGACTTTACCTGGACTAGAAAAAATATAGGTAAATCCAAACCCGCGGCTTACAAAATGATGGAGAAGATGTACCCGAGGCTTCCCGAAGGACTGGTGCCCAAAAACTCGCCCATTTAGAACTTATGTTGGGTCAAATTGCAAATTATTGCCCAGTCATATCACGTAACACTATCGTGAAACAACCAACATCGGTTAATGCAATATGGCAGTCAATAAGAATGCACTTTGGCTTCCAATCAACAGGGGCCCATTTTTTGGATTTCGACAATATCCATTTAGAACCCGGGGAAAGACCCGAGGATCTTTTCCAACGTCTCACCAGCTTTGTTGAAGACAATCTCCTTACACATGGTTGCGGTATAACACATCATGGTGATGAGCCTGAAATTGACGAGGAGGTCTCGCCAACCGTAGAAAACATTATCGTATTAACATGGCTACGTCTTATTCATAAGGATCTACCATCCCTTGTGAAACAACGCTACGGCACCAGAACTAAGGTCTAAGACCCTAGCTACACTAAAAACCCGAAATTTCACAAGCATTAGATAGTCTCCTTGATGAGATCCACACTTCCTCAGAATCTAAAGTACTCAGAACCGCATTTTTCAGTGGGTCTAAATCAAGGCCGAACAATAAACGTGATATTCGTAAGACTGACTCCAATCAACGCTCATCTAAAATTTGCCCGCTTTGCGAAGCAGCCGGCCGCCCACGGTTTGATCATTATCTAAGCCAATGCACATATTTACCCCCGTCAAACCGAAAATTCATGAGCCGGGCTCGGTATGCCATCGCGTGTGATGATCAGGAGATTGAAGACGATTCGGCGATGTGTAACATTCCCGATACTGAAGTGCCTACTATTGACACTATCAACACATTACCCACCAGTAGACGCGTCAGCACCAAAAAGTCCCCACAGATTAAGGCATTTTATAACGGTCATCCCCCTTAGGGTGACATTAGACAGCGGTGCAGAAATTAGCATGATAAAGACTTCAGTTGCGAGACACATTGGTGCCAATATAAAAAAAACAACACAAAGTGCTCTTCAAGCTGACGGCGTCACGCCTTTACCCATTATTGGTGAAACACACCTACAACTCACTCGAGATGGCATTTGCTTACATATGGATGCTTTGGTCGTCAACGAATTGGACGAAGATGTCCTAGCTGGGATGCCATTTATTGCCCATAATGACATTACTTTACGGCCATTTAAGCAATACATTAAATTAGGCGATGGATCTGTTATACAGTATGGCATTACCCCTACTGATGACTCCCCTGTAAACCGTGTGAGACGTACCCAAGCACGCTTACTACGAAACAAAGCATCTCATACTGTTGTTTGGCCAGGCTCTTTCCTCGAAGTAGACATTCCAAATGATATACACCCCGAGAGCACCCTCATTCTAGAACCTAGAACCGATATTGGTAGTTCATTAAACTGGCCAAAACCAGACATAATCGAAGCTATTGGAGGTAAAGTCCGTATACCAAACCACAGTTATGAACCTCTCTTAGTGAGGAAAAACGAACATGTCTGTCAAGTACACCTCATTGACACAACATCTGCCCTATCCGCACAACAATGTGCCACAACACCTCAAACTGTCAGACAGACATCCGACCTACAAGGTAACGGGAAGTTTAACTATCTGTCAGATTCCGTAAAACTAGACCCTGATAACATACTTTCTCCAGAAACAACAGAAAATTTCTGTAAATTACACCAGAAGCACGACAATGTGTTTGACTCCACGTTTAAGGGTTACAATGGGTCCATGGGAGACTTTAAATGTCACATCAATATGGGCCCCGTCTTACCCCCACAACGGAAGGGACGTTTACCCCAATATTCACGTGACAAATTAGATATACTTCAAAACAAGTGTGACGAACTTGAATCACTAGGAATTTTACGCAAACCAGAAGAACTAGGTATTACAGTAGAATACCTCAATCCGTCCTTCTTAGTCAAAAAACCTAATGGCAGCTTTCGCCTTGTTACAGCATTTGAAGATGTTGGCCGATATAGTAAACCCCAGCCTTCTCTTATGCCTGATATTGATTCAACTTTGCGATCAATCGGTCAGTGGAAATATATTATCGTAACGGACCTAACAAGTGCCTTTTACCAAATCCCACTCACGAGATCGTCTATGAAATTTTGTGGGATAGTAACCCCATTCAAGGGCATAAGGGTATACACCAGATGTGCTATGGGTATGCCAGGTTCTGAAACTGCACTTGAAGAACTAATGTCCCGTGTACTTGGAGACTGCCTGCACGATGGAATCATTGCAAAACTGGCCGACGATCTCTACTGTGGGAGCTAACACATTAGACCAACTATTGATAAACTGGGAACGCGTACTCCTATCGTTACAAAAAGCAGGCCTCTGTCTCTCACCATCAAAAACAATTGTCTGCCCTCAATCAACAACTATCTTAGGATGGAATTGGAGCGCAGGCCAACTTTCAGCCAGTTCACACAAAATCGCAGCTTTAGCTGCTTGCAAGTTACCAGACACAGTTTTTGGACTACGATCATTTCTAGGTGCTTACAAAGTTTTAAGTAGAGTTATCCCCAACACAGCTACTATCCTCGCACCGCTAGAAGATGCCATTGCTGGTCTTGTATCCAAGGACCAAATTCCTTGGACGGACCAACTTCGGACCCTCTTTAATGTAGTCTCAACATAAACTAACATCTAACAGAACCATAGTCCTACCGAGACCAAGCGACACTTTATGGATCGTCACAGATGGATCAGTGACTAAGCGAGGACTAGGGGGCCACTTTGTATGTAATGAGAGAAAATTCACTATATTTGGCAGGTTTCTACAGCGCGAAACTGCGAAAACATCAGGTACAGTGGCTACCGTGCGAAATTGAGGCACTTAGCATTGCCGCTGCAGTGAAACATTTTAGTCCTTACATAATCCAATCTCACAACCGAACATGCGTATTGACAGACAGCAAACCGTGTGTGCAATCTATAGAAAAACTAGGTCGTGGCGAATTTTCAGCCAGTCCCAGAGTGACTACCTTTTTGTCTACAGCTAGTAGATACCAAGTCATCGTCAGACACCTCGCCGGATCTGCTAACATTCCGTCCGACTTTGCAAGCAGAAATGCGGCCGAATGTAATGAACCACACTGTCAAATATGCAGTTTCATTAACAAGTCGGAGGAATCTGTCGTTCGATCGGTAAATGTCCAAGATATCGTGAACAACAAGTCGTCACTTCCATACACCACACGATCAGCCTGGATCAACATACAAGCGGAGTGCCCTGATCTTCGACGTACTCATGCTCACCTCAAACAAGGCACTCGACCGTCCAGGAAACTCACTAATATTAAGGATGTAAAACGATACCTTGCTAACGTCACAATAGCTAGAGATGGACTCTTAGTAGTTCTTAAAAACGAGCCTTTTGAACCCTCAGCTGATCTTATCGTTGTTCCACGTTATGTTTTGGAAGGCTTAGTAACAGCCATGCATATAAAACTTGACCAATCCTACTAAACACCAAATGAATATGGTCATGAAACGCAGCTTTTTACGCTCTCGATATGACTAAAGCTATTGACATGGTCCTGTGATTCTTGTCACACGTGTGCCGCTCTGAAAAAATTCCCAAGTCACCTTATTGAACAAACCACTACTGAACCAACAGAAGCTGTTGGTATATCATTTGCGGCTGACGTCCTAAAGCGGGAACGACAGCTTATTCTTGTACTCCGAGAAACCGTTACATCTTACACCAGAGCTCGTTTCTTACAAGACGAAAAACGGGACACCCTCCGTAATGCACTCTTATGTTTAGTAATGGAATTACATCCTCTAGAAAGGACCCCAAGCTATTATATAAGGGTAGATCCAGCCCCTGGCTTTTATGCTTTACGTGATGACAAAGTGTTACACAATTACCGCATCTCCCTTGAAATAGGCCGTGTGAAAAACCCTAATAAAAATCCTGTTGCCGAAAAGGCAATTGCCGAGTTGGAGAGCGAAATTCTTCGTCAAGAACCAGGCGGTGGACAAATCTCTGAACTTATTTCTCACAGCTGCGTTAGCCCGACTTAATTCAAGGATAAGACATACTGGACTGTCTGCACGTGAACTTTGGACACAACGAAGTCAGTTCACCCACGATCAATTGCCGTTTAACGACCACAAAGTGATAATGTCTAAACACCATATGCGAGAACAAAATCATGAAAGCAGCTCTCATTCTAAAGCCAAGATACATACTCCTCGCCCCAACAAAAAACATTAACATAGGAGACTTAGTATACCCTTGTTTGTGACCGAGATAAAACAAAGGCGCGCAACAGATATATTGTGGTCAACATTGAAGGCGAGTGGTGCTTCGTAAAGAAATTCGTTGGTAGTCAATTACGTGCCACATCATACAAAAGTTAAATTGTCCGAATGCTTTCGTATACCTAGTGAAATATCACTCAAACCGACACAATACCGAAAAGATGAGGACGATGATAATTGTGACCTGGAGGTCACACCACCGTCTGTAGTGCACCCTCCATTTGATGTTAACGTTCCACCGTTACTTACACAACCTGCAACTGACATTGAACGTATGCAAAACGCGTCTCGCACAGAGACGAATGATACATCACTATCAACCAATAGTGTACCGCCACCAGATATCGTACCGCCACCGGATACAGATACCACGTATATTGATTCGCGTAGTGACTCCGATGATGACCAACAGAGCGTTGTTTCTAGCAGACCTAAACGCAAGTGTATTGCACCTAAGTACTTCCAGGACTATGAACTCTATTAATGACTCGTGTTAATGGCATTTCTAGCCTTTGTTTGGTTAATTTTTAGTTGTCATTAATTTCTGTTATTTCTGGGTATAGTAACCTAAATCGAAAGACAATAACATGAATAAGTTAATTTTACATTTTCTAGAAAGAATTTTTAACCTACTAAAGGACATTATCATTTGTTCTTAATCTATAGTGACAATATTCTAAGAAAGAAGAAAAGTCGCGCCAGTGAATTATTGTGTATGTATTATTTAGCAAGAGTTATTCCTCTTGCCACATTTAGTACTCTATTAGAGTTACTCCCCGTGCCTCGGAACTCTTGTGATATGAAGGTACAATGTATGTTTTTGCCATTCTGTTTTTGCGGCCATTGGCGAACACAATTAAAATTCATCCTGTTCAACTGGGAGTCCATTCTTATATATTGGCGTTGCTTAATTTTCTAACCTGATATTGAAATTGAAACTGAAAGGTACAATGCACTGTTTTTGGGTTTGATTATTAGAAGAGGGTTGATAATTGTGAGTTCATACCAGAACCTCGGTGTACAGATTACAACTTTTGTAATAAAGTATAATAATAGTTGAAGAAAAAGGCATTCATAATTGTGAAAATATAATCTTGTGAATAAATTTAGAGAGTATTTCGCAAAAATAAAGTCCCACGAAATTTTCCATATGTTCCAATCCCCCCCCTTAGATGTTTGTGTTTTTTTTTCTGTTTTATGATCTCAAAACCTATCTATCATTGGACAATAAACAGAGAAAAAACTTAGAATGGCCTCATTACAAATTCTTTACTTTCACCATCCTTGGAAAACACTACACATGTTTTATGCCAAAACCATCCTGGTATTAAAAATGTTTTCACAAAAATGTACTTTGTCAAAGATACATCTGTATTCAGAACAAACTGCTAAGGTTAAGAAATTCAGAGAGATGTTTTAACATAGTTGTTTTCATTTCACTAGTTCAGTTAAAAATCCTTTGGGCTGGATAATAAAAAAGTGACTGCTAATCCCTGAAATTGTAGTGAACAGAAATGACAAACACAACTTGTTTTTATAAATTTTTGTATTTTTAATATATGAGATTCTGTCACAGTTTTGCTTCAGATTCACGTACAATGTATTATGTCTTTGCATGGTAATATATAAATAAACTCAATATCCATACCATCCGCACATTTCAATTAAAAGCTGCCCATACTAAACCACATGGGAATTTATCACTGTTTGTTTACTGCATACCACATAAGAATCCATCTTTTATTGTCAAATATATTTGAAAAAAATAGGAGAGTTCATCATTAACTATAAATAATATTAAAAAAAAAACACCCATTATTTTTGTGTTTATACATTAAAATCACCTCTGAATTCAGAATCCTAGGCCTACATATATCATAAACAATAGATAAATTCACTGCTGATGTCTCAAATAGCAATATTTACTTTGTTGATGACCTGACACATGTTTGCTTCTGTGGTTGCAACCGTATGTCTTCATGTACAATTCATCATTCAGTTAATAAGGGTAGTAACTGAATTATCTCCCTTATGCTACTGTCAGCAAATGAGCAATATGAACTAAAACTCCCCAAAATTGATGTTCCTAAATGTTGTAATTATTATTATACAACACATGTATACACATTGTTTAGATTTGTTTATAATACTATATTTGACCAGTGCCCATTTCCCTATTACCACCCCTGCCCCAACAGTTCATTTGTAGTCACATTTTTTACACACCATCGAGTATTTTTTCTAGTCAGTTGATAAAGAGATGTGGACCAGAAAAATATAAGTAACAATTTATATTTAGCCCCCAAGCAACAGAAGAATGTTGTTAGTTGTCCTTGGTAATAATTACAACAACTTTGGCTATCAATAGGTCCCAATAAGCATGCATACCCTTTTCCAGTTTTTTTGTAGTGCCTTGTCACTTACTGGGACAAATATGGTATGTTTCTGAAATTACATTCAACCTATTAATAGAAATAAGTATTGTTCAACAAAAAGATATATATTCAAGTTGTTCTCATAACAGTATCAAGCTATATAATAATAAAGAAAACTGCAAAAATGCAAAAGTATTAAATTTGAATGTGCAGAATCTTTAAATAATTTTATCATAATTGTCATTTTTCCTCTGATTAAGAAATACACATTTACAGATTTGAATAAACTTTTGAAATCACAAAGGAAATTAATATGAGACATTTTTATTTATTTTTAGTAATTTTCAAATGTCTGTGAAGACAGATGCAGTCAATTTGATGTATTAATATTCTTTTAACTTTGAAAAACATCTGAAGCCAAAACAAAACAGATTAAACAAGTTCAAATGTCTCTTCAAAGTAAAACAGAGAGTAATCAAAGATTACAAACTTTCCTCACACAAACATAATTTATATCCCCTCTATAAACCCTAATCTCAACATTGAAACTAAATTAAGTCTGAAACAGTGTCCTTTTAGCTAAAACTACAGGGCTTATCCAGCATCAGAATCACAGTAAGTGCTAAGAATCATAATACCGGTATATATGCTGTGCATTTTTAGATGATATAATAGAAGTATAAGCCAGTGAACAATTCTTAAATGAAATCTGATACTTGGATAATAACATCCCCCCTATTAAGAGAACTCTGATACTTGGATAATAACAGCTCCCTTCACAAGTGAACTCTGATACTTGGATAATAACTTCCCCTCTCACAAGTGAACTCTGATACTGGGTAATAATATTCCCCCTCTTAAGCAAACTCTGATACTTGGATAATAACATCTCCCCTCTCAAGTGAACTCTGATACTTGGATAATAACATCTTCCCTCTCAAGTGAACTCTGATACTTGGATAATAACATCCCCCCTCACAAGTGGACTCTTATACTTGGATAATAACATCCCCCCTCACAAGTGGACTCTTATACTTGGATAATAACATCCCCCTCTCAAGTGAACTCTGATACTTGAATAATAACATCCCCCCTCTCAAGTGAACTCTGATACTTGGATAATAACACCCCCCCCCCTCACAAGTGGACTCTTATACTTGGATAATAACATCCCCCTCTCAAGTGAACTCTGATACTTGGATAATAACATCCCCCCTCTCAAGTGAACTCTGATACTTGGATAATAACATCCCCCCTCTTAAGTGAACTCTGATACTTGGATAATAACATCCGCCCTCTTAAGCAAACTCCTATACTTTGGTAATAACATCCCCTCCTCAACTTAGATGTGAGCAAACTATGAGGTAGATATTAATACTTTGATTTAAATTTTTCTTTTCAGCACCATATCCCTTTCACTTAACAAAAATTTGAAAATTATTTCTGAATGTTGATTATGTATTTATATATGTATATACTTAACTATTTCACTTTTATTCATTTTTATTGACATCATTTGGCCTGCAAACCACACTAACATACACATATATGTAAGGAGCCTTTGTATAATACAGGCTGAATTCATGTAGAGTAAATATTTTGACAACCATGTTTATTTGAGACGGACTAGATGAAGAAAAAAAAATGAATGACACAGCCGCTGTAATTATATCTTCATTTCAATACATCAGAAATAAAAGTATTTACCGGTGAATAATTATACAACATCAGCATTTAATTATTATGACTTCAAAATCTGCATACCCGAGAAAGAAGAAAGAGACTGTTTAAATCATAGGCACAAAATGGATTACGGTAGAACTGCGGTGAGTCTAACATCAATTAGTCAAATTTCTCAATGTCTTGAACCGTTAGAAGCAATTTATAATTAAAAATTTTATGAGTTGAAATGTTTCGAATACATTTTTGGGCCCTTCCGTTTAAAAACATTAAAAAGTAATTGAATAATATGATGTCAAAATTTACATGTGTACAAAAATGCCCTTTGGCAATTACTTTCTCATAAATACTCAAATGTTTTAATTTATGAATTTTTAGTTAATTTGAGCACTAATTATAATATATCATGACTTTATATGTCTTACAAAGTGTTGAAGCTGTCATATAGACCCAAAAATTACAAATTGTATGGTTCCCTGTTACCACTCATATTTTGAAGTCTGGATGTTTCAAACTTGGTTCCTTGAACTTTCGACTAATCAATGTTTTACTGTAGTTTTAATAATGCCCAAAATTTGACATATTATACCTTTAGCAACACTGTTTGTAATATCTGAGTAATGTTTTTATTTCAAATCTCAATAATTTGTGAACTGTATCCCGACATTGTTAATGTGTAAGAGTTCATTGAATACACACACACAAGTGTTCACACACTATATCTCTATATTTGTATATAACATGTATTCACAAAATGACTACAAGTTGATCACATGAAAGCACTGTAGATCAGGTACTGGAATCCGGACTTTACAAACTCCTACCGTAAGTGCAATAACATCAGACCTGGATTTTCTAGGTATGATTTCCAGGTATTGGAAAATCTGGCCATACAAGCTCCCTCAATAACTCTGTGATCCGCTGACCAGCTGGCACACATTATGTGAGTCTTTTTCACATTACCATTTTTGTCATATCGTGGTAGAGTCTACAAGACGGTGATGAAAATAAAAATGATGATGATTACAATAATAATTGTATGGTAATGATTCTGAAAGTAAGATGTGTCCGATAGTAAAATGCTTTCAATAGGTTTACGAGTAGGCCTCAAACATGCACCAGGTCACTTCAAGGTCAAAAGTATAAAGTGAAAATGAGCAGGCCAAGTGATTTTCTGAAAGGTTACCTTTTTTAAAAAGAAAACAGTATCTTCTAAAATGCTTTTTTATTTTATTATTACTTTTCAATGGAGTTAAGATGCACTTAGATATACAAAGTTTTATATACCAAGGATGAAATACAAATTTTGATTGAAAACAGCAGCATCTGCAGCGACTATTTGTAAGTCAAATTCTGAGCACATGATAGAACACCTGGAATTTAAACACATTAAGGGAACTTGATCAATTTCTCCTTACCTTTACGTGTATTGCTTATTATGTCAACAACACAATGTTATCATAATAAATGACATTTAGGGAGGTAAACTGTCAGGTAATGTCAATCAAGTTTGTCTTTATTTCTCTGAACAGGTAGTGAATATTTCAGTAGTTTTTTGTTATTAAACAATCGGAAATACTTAAAACCATCATATATGAAAAATAATGATTAACATTGTACATGTATAATATACTTTTTTTGTTTTGATGCAACATATAATCTATATGATCGTTTCTCTATTTAGATATCATAAATTTGGATGTGTGCTACTGGCCGACGCCAATGCAGTAAAGATATCATAACATGCCATAATGACCAATAATAATGGACCTTGAGGACTTCTGACTTTTGCTTCCCTTGCCAATTACATGATGAAAGCAAACATTGTATGAAAAAGTCTCAAGTCTAGCCTAGACTTAAACCTGAAACTTTCTGCTTGTAGACTGAACACTACCACTACACCACCATACGATGCCGATAATATCAAGGATAGGTATCAGAATAATCACATTGATATATAGGATGATATCTACATAAAATACCATAGAATATTAGTATTTTAAACATTCTTATAGTTATTTAATAAAACTACACATGCATCATCATATAAACAGATCTGTCATCATTTGTAAAATTCAATAAGTGGTCACATCATGTTTTAAACATTAGAAAATTGATAAAATCTTTCATAAGTTATATTTATTTTTAATTATAAATGAGCCTCACCTGGATTTTACCAAGAGCTCCGATGGCAACTTCTGGAGGTAAAATAACTGGACGAGCATACGTTCCTCCTATCTGTTTACAAATAGAAAAAAGTAATAGAATGTAAAAGTGTCAGAAAAATATGGCTTGGAGTTGAGAATTCTATCCAAGTCCAAGGTGCCCTTGACATAGGTGGTATGGTCTCAAGTCTTTTTAATGACCTTGGCTTTAGGTCATGACACAGCACCTAACCATAAGAATCAAAGTACTGAAATGGGTGGTTATTTTGGCAAAATAGCCATGGAATTCAAACTACTTCTATCTAACACATGTGAAATGAAAATATATCAAATTAATGTAGATTTAAAAACAAAAAACTTCAATTTTCAGCCTGTAAATAAATTTAAAATTAATATACTAAATTTTATTTGTTGTAGGAGCCGACCTGGCTCAGTCGGTAGCGCGCTCGACTCTTGATCATGAGGTTGTGAGTGCGAGTCCAGCTGGTGGCAGGTTGATTTCCTGTCTTTCGGATGAGACAGTAAAAACCAAGGTCCCGTGTCACGGTAGGTTTCAGCACATTAAAGAATCCTCACTGCTCAATGGCTGTAAGTGCCGAGCATAGGCCAAAATTTGAAGCCCTTCGCCGGCATTTGGTGACATCTCCATATGAGTGAAAGATTCTTGAGTGGGACGTTAAACGGCAACTAACAAATAAACATTTATTTGTTGTATCTTCTGCACCAACTTTAGATATTGTCTGTTGTGCATTAACACTCATTTCAAAATAAAATGTGAGCATATATGGAACCTACTTAAATCTAAACCAAACATGACACTAGGAACAGGTAAAATAAATTTTTTCATAGTGAAAAATCACTGCGATTTAAAACAAATATTATTATGTTTCATGGTTAAATGATAATAATAAAAATCCTGTGGTCGGACATAAGCCCTTACTGCCTTAGGGCTTGTAATATTGGATGTAAACAATCCTATTTAGGGCTATTACCTTACATATATTCTGCTTAGACTAAATAAACCATGCTGCTAGACTAAATAAACAACCGAACAACAGTCTTGTATTAATATAAATAACTGTAAATAACTGTACGGAGTGAAATAGACAGTTTACCCAATGTTTATTGTTAAAGAAATAATTTTTCATCAACATAATTCGGGCCTAAAGTCACAACGTAGCAAAATGATCTATCACCAATTTCGCATATAGACATCAATGCTTTTGGCAATGGAAAATTTTTGTTGAAGACATCGTTTCTGTTTGAAATACCGATTACACAAAAAGTTTGATAAAAGTGTGATAATTGTTGAGTAAAACATTCGACATGGCAATTTCCCCAACTTTCGCATATGCGAGAATTGGAAATTGTACCATTCAATGTTCGAGTAACCTCCCTTTGCGATATCAATACAAAAAGTAGGTACAAATCACCATTAACTGAATGCCTGAAATTGTGCAGTCGCTGGTTATGTAAGGCATGTGGTCACCATACGGGTGTACAAATAAAGGAAATATGCACAGGGAATCTCATTAGGGCAGGTAATGTATAGCGATTAGTTGACAAAACCATTAATTTGATAGTTTTCAAAATGGACAGAAATGTAGTGAAATCTAGTATAAGTTCGGGCTCAGGGATCTGCCAGAAGAGCAGGGAAACCCTGGGTAACTATGATTTTCGTGCACCATTTTCATAACAAGCATCTCTTTCTCGATGCCTATTCTGCTTTTGTTTTCATTTCTCCATAGACTAGAAAACATACATATTCTTGAGAGTATAAAAGAAATTAATTTAGCTTCATGTTGGTATCAGCGATATGTTATCATTTCTATTTACTTCGCTGTATGCTCGTAGCTGTTGATATCAATATGATGAATGGCAAAGTATAATTTTCTCAAGGCAGGCTCAAAGTCACAAGAATCTTATATAGTGGAATTCAATATTTGTAAATAGATCGATGACATATTGTTGAAACTAACTACAAATTGTATTGTATAATTTCAAAAAGCAGAAGTAGTAGAATTATGTAATGTGTCATTTAATGATTATTCAAACTAGATTTAATTCCATTTACACCATTGTTAAATTCTTGAGTTGGACTATATTTTACACGAAGTGCAAATGCAACCTCCATGACCTCTTCACTGTTAACAGGATAGCCCTCGATGAAAAGTCGAAGTAAAGCCATATAATAGGTTGTTATTACATAACAACCCATAAAAATGAAAAGAATGAGGTTGCAAAAATACCTATTATATGTGTAGCACCTGTCCTATGCACACAGCTTCCTTAAATGTTGCAGGACTCAAACCAGTTACAATTAGGTAAGTTGAAAAAGATATTGACTACAATAAGAGTTTTGTTTTAAAAATGTTTGCCCCCACCCCTAAAAAAACAAGAAATTGCTAATGGTAGTATGGCCAAATTGCCTGTATTTCAAAACCCAAAATAGAGCTAAACACAGCAGCAAAACCAAAGTCTTGACACAGACAGACAGACAGATGGATGGGCACACAGACGGTACGACAGACAGACAAATGGATGGACAGCACGACAGATGAATGGACAGATGGACGTACAGACAGATGGTAAGACAGATACAGAAGGATGGACAGGGAAACAGACAGATATCTTCGACTCAAAGACCAGTATTTGCTTAACATTCCAGCTGATTATCACAATCCTGTCAACTGTAATTTCATTTTTTTGTTTGTTTAGCAAGCGACTTACCACTCCAATATTGGACAAGGAAAAGGTTCCGTTAGTCAGATCTTCAGTTGAGAGTTTACCAGCACTTCCCAAAGTCTGTAGACGATTCAGCTCGGCGGCTATATCAAATATACTTAGTGATTGGACATTTTTAACATTTGGTACGATTAGTCCATCTGGAGTGTCCATTGCAATACCAATATTGTGTGATGCCTAGTAAATAATATCCATAGATAAAGACTGTTAATTCGTGTAAATCTTGACATCATCTTGTTCAATATTGATAAAATTGTCAATGATTGGCTTGTATGTACTCAGTATACTTTAAAATTAAAAAAACATGATTTCTACATTAAAAAGACATAAATCCATTTATAAATGGAACACTTAATTCATATATATATATATATATATATATATATATATAAAAATATATATATATATACAGTGAACTCTCTTTACAACGACCATGTTTGTTCCCACATAGGACTGACGTTATAACGAATTTGTCACTGTAACGAAATTGATGCGGTGGGCATTTTGTAGTTAGCTCACTTGAGTATCATTTATGCATATAATTACACGTAAATAAATAAAACGAAAAGTCATAACTGTTCTTATTATGTTATTTCATACAATTTTCACCCATTTAATTGTCATATTTATGCAAGATAATCTTGTAAACATCTATGCACAATTATTTTTCGGTCGCATATAGTAAATGGGTGACGTCGTAAAATGCACGGATCATGTACAAAATGCCCGAATGTACCTGATTCCGAGTTAGATTCTTTATTTCTTACATAAAAAGCACAGAGATTGCTGATACAATCTAATTTAAAAAAGCCTTCCATAAATAAAATCTTACTAAAATGTCTACGGCAATCGCAAAAAAATTGAAGTAATTTAAAGGTACGCCATTGTAACCACATTGGCACGGACATGTAGCTTAACGGAACTTGTCAACTATGTGTATTTATTTTTAATTATTTAATTATCTTTTTTTTTCAATTTGTACACAGCTTGTATTTTAATGTCAGTTCAGTTCTAACGAATCCTGTTTTATAAACATTAGGTCTACTGCAGTACAGGTAAGGCTAATCGTTGACGCCTATCACCTATCAGTGCAGATCAGAAAACAATTGACGGTGTAATTGTTTTATTGACACAATAATTTTTACCTGTGATCTCAACCATGAAGAAAAACAAGACTGATAACAATAGCCGAATCAGCAGGTGGCTTCTATGTCAAGTCGTTGTAAAGAATTTATTTACATTGAGTTTTGTACATTTGTTCCCCGAATCTAATGTCGGAGTCGGATACTGAATATTCCGTTGTAATGAGTACTTTTTATGTACATGTACATTTGTTCCCAAGCGATTCTTGTCGGATACTGAATATTCCGTTATAATGAATTTCGTTGTAAAGCGGGTTCACTGTATATATATATATATATATATATATATATATATACATATATATATATATATATATATATATATATATATATATATATACAGTGTATATACACACACACAAAACAAGAGATCCCAAAGGGATCTTGGAACCCATCATGGATAGTTCTATGTTTGATCTATGAAAGACTGTTCTTTTCTCTTGTTTTCTTTTATTTTGTGTCTCAACATTGAATTTGAATTTAAATCCATATTTCTGTGAAATACTTTTTTCACAAGATTATAGCGAAACTGAATTTGAACTGAACACATTACATTTTCAAAGAAAAATGAAATTCAATATGGCCGACAGGTGTCCATCTTGGATTTTGATCTCTCTGAAAATTTAATATGCACATCTATACCTCAGGGGGAACCTTTATGACAAATTTCAAGGAGATCCCTTCAGTCCTTTCAGAGAAGTAGCAGTAACAAGAATTGTTCAGGATGGGCGGATGGTACGAGGGATGGACCACAAATGCAGGGCAATTTGAATAGCCCAGTTGGTTGTGGGCGAAAAAGTCTAATGTAATATTAAAACATATATATAGTTATAGTAAACACAATACAGTGTTATTACCTCATGATAACATTCTGTCAATGTTAATGTTATTTGTATTTTTAGAGTTACTTTCAGATTTGACAGTAGACACACCGTACAGTGAAGCTCCTGTATACCAGACACCTTTAAGACTAAAAGATATATTTATAAATAGATTTTCATGTTTCACAGCTTGTCAGAACAGGAACAAACAGAATGTAAAGTGATTTCATATCTAGCAGTAGATAGTAAAACAAGAATCTAACTTGTTTGTTTTAACACCAAAAGTGTTATACACCAAAATCAACACTATTGTAGTTATAATGTGGCAACAAGAGAAAACCTGGTTGAAAGTACACCACTAGCTCTCCACAAGTAAACTGGCAATCTTCCTCACACAATCATGTTCCAGCTGATACCCACACTGTCTACAGATGATGTAAACCATCATGGTAATCACATATACAGTCAAACCTCTTTATAATGCCCCCCCCCCATTTCATTTTCCACCTCACTTTATGCCACAATTTTTGAAATTCCACTTTTCCAATTTTCTCCATAATTTCATTTATAGTTTTCCTCAAACTATCGCCAAACTCCTTTACAATGCCAAGTTTTGGTGGAACAAAAATGGTGGCAAAAAAATAAAGTTTTACTGTAGATAAATTTTACTAAAAATGACACACTGTACAGACTTACCTTGTATGTTATTTTTTCACAGTTGGAATCCACAGAAGAATTCAGGATAGGATAGTCAGACAGAGCTAAAGAGACAGCCTGAAGAAAAGTCAAGAATCATTTATTATTGACATACAGAAAATTCTTTTCATTCTATACAGAGTAATAATTTCCCTAAATAATAGATCAAACAGGCCAAGTAAATTGATCACATTGTCTTAAAAAAGCAGATAGCATGAGCTGAATGTGTTGAAAAGACAGGCTCAATAAAACTGAATAAAAAATTCTGTCATTCTGCCTGGACTGGTCTTTTTCAACATTACACATCTACATCACTTCCTGATTGGACATGTCCTCAGGTTAAGGAGTGGAAGAGTGCAAGTAGAGCATGACTCAGTCAAGTTAGTTTCAGGACATGTGGGGACAAAACACACCAAAACTTTACTAAATAATTTATTGAAGTTAAATAGATGTGTGAGTATGGCATGTTTATTTATCTCTAATTAATTTTTATTTTCAAACTTTCCTGAAAAAACCTGTCAAACAAGAATTTGGAACATGTGTTTTGAAAAAGAAACCCAACAAAGTCTATGTATATTCTACATACTGTAGAGATTTTTTTTTAAAAAGCAATTTTTATTTGAATTGATGATTCATGATTTTCTTTGAAAATAGTTCCCAATCAGGATTTTTACTTGACCTATTCTGCCATTTTTGGCACAGACTTATATGCACGTTAACAGGAAATCCCAAGAATTTAGGCCCTAAGTCTACCTCCAACTTATAGGTGAATCAAATTACAGGCAGGTACATATGGTAGCTTATTGTAAGTCAGACAGAATTTGATGTCCACTACGTAGTAAAAAGAGAAGAGAAATAGATTAATCCACAAAACACTACATCACAATGTTTTACAAGGTAAGTCAAAGCATTATTATGTTCTGAAATTAGGAATAAAATCCACAAAAACTGACTTAAAAGTAAGTCTCTGAAGAAGAAGAACTGAACCGTTGATGTTGAACCAACCAGTTCAATTTATATATTTTAGATTTCGGTTCGGTTTGGTTAAAAAATCATTATTCAATAAGGTCCTTCTAATGACCCAAACGGCATGACATTTAGTTGAAGTGAGCACCATTACTTCTAATTAAAAAAAAAACCATAACACTCTTTATCAAAATATAAAATAATCTATAAATGATTAATACAGATATAATTTGAATGAAGATGTGATAATATATCCAGCTCTAAATAACTTGCAGCTATTTCGTAACGTTACATCTGTTAGGTGTTTAGTGCTATCAGTATAAATTGCAAATGGCACCTAATATGAAGTTATTCTTATGTGTTGTTAAACAGTCGTTATATCTCGCTCACTATGATCACTTCATTCTTCGAAAGAAGAGGGATTGGGAACAGAAAGGGCTTGAGTAATTTGAGTTACTTTCGTGTGTGATTATTTCCAAATGAAACCAGAGGCCGATGACAAATATGGCAATGCATAATCAACAGTGAGTAGGCAAGTCTTTCATATAATAAACATGACAATTTGACATACAGTGTTTTCTCTGTAGTGTCTATACACTCTACTGCAGAAAGCCCAAGTTTTTGACATTTGATTTGTTAACCTCAGCCTGTGGTATTCTATATCCTGTCGAAATTTTTTTTTTTCCAAAATGTAATTCCAAAGAAGTAAGGATTTAACATGATGTCAAGAGTAAAATTTGTTAGTGAATTAAACATAGCAATACATCATTATTTCTCTTACAATGTAAATGGAGAGAATATTTTAAACACAAGTGTTCCATATAAGCAAATTAAAATGTATTTCTGTATCATTGATCAGCAGCTTGTTAGAAACACTACTGTGCCATGCACAGATTTATCTTGCATATATCATACATATTATATTATTACAGATATATTATTTCACAATATAGTGTAAGGTAGGCTAGAGATATGAACTAGAACCCACATACTGCTGTGTTGCACCGCAGTCTCATATTTGGGTTAAAAATATGTGCCATTCCACTGATATTCGTTCTTGATTGATTTATACTTTTGTAGTTGCACTTGGAGGCCAAGAATCAGTTGTTAGATGAACCAAAGCGGAAAAAACGAGAACCGTCCCACCCATATTGCACACCTTTATTTTTAATTTACCTTAATAATCACTGGCATATATGAGAATTTAACTCCCATTTCCAAGGCAATGGTTTTAACATCATCTCTTAATGCCACTAGAGAGCTCATATCAACTTCATCATCGTAACCAAATGTAGGAATGTTATTGGCTGCTGTCATTGTTTTAACCATTGCTTTACGCATACCCCTGATGACTTCTGTTCTATCTGCTCCCACTGGTGGTGGAGGTGTCACTCTTACTGGTATTTTAGGTGGCGTTGGCGGTGTAGGAGGCTGTACCCTTGTAATTGGCTGAGGAGTAGTTGTGGCAGATGTAAATGCAACTTCTGTAAAGAAATTATAAAAGTGTGTAAAAACGTACGACAAAATCTATCTTAAGAGGCCATATTTACAGGAACACTAACCAAAGATCAAAGCTTACACTTGAATTATCTTACAAACACAATACTTCTGGCAAAATGACTGGCCATGTGGTAGATTTATTCTTGTTTTAAGATCATAAAGTTTAAAAGATTTAAATTGAATGGTTCTGAAATGTAACAACAATTTGAGTAAACATGCTGGGACAAGAGTAAAAGATTTAATTAACAAGATGTTGTCCAACAGGCTTAACAGTCAGCTGAGTGAAGTATATGGTTACAGTGAGAAGACTATTTTTAAAGATGCTCATCTAATGATTGTTCTACATATACTGTAAACATGGAAATTTATGTGTTGGAGTAATTTACACTAAATACGCAATAAGGTAAGTTACCCTCCGCGTACCAGTTCCACAGTTGTCTGAAAAATTATTATTTGATACAGGACTGCTCACAGTTAAGTTGCTGAAATCGCGTAAAAAAACAAACCCATGCATATCGTTTGCTACAGAATAAAAGATAATTAACAACACATTGTGTTACCCATGTTTACAGTATTTATCCTGAGAACTCAACAAACAATTTAGCCTTAAAAATGACTTTTTTCCTATGCATGGCATATTCTGATTTTGCAAATAAGTTAGTAGACTCCTAAAATTAGTAATTTCATTAAAAAAAACACACCTTTTTCACTATGTTTCCCTGCTATATGATGTAATATATCTTCCTTTAACACTCTTCCATTCTTCCCCGTTCCTTCTATATCACTCAGATTGATCTATCAAATATAAATGTCAGACAAACAACAAATCTACAAACTGGGGACAAAAAGACAGCAATAAGAAGATCAACTACCTTTGTGTATGTGAGTGTGTGCTTGTGTATGTTTGTGTATGTGAATGTGTGTGTGTTTGTGTATGTGTGTGCCTGTGTATGTGAATGTTTGTGTGTGTATGTGTGTGCTTGTGTATGTCTGTATGTGAATGTCTGTGAGTGTGTGCTTGTGTATGTGTATGCCTGTGTATGTGAATGTGTGTGCCTGTGCCTGTGTATGCCTGTGTATGCATGTGTATGTGGGTGCCTGTGTCTGTGCCTGTGTATTTGTACCTGTGTCTGTGTATGTGTATGCCTGTGTATATGTGTGCATGGGTATGTGTATGCCTGTGTATGTGTGTGTGCCTGTGTATGTGCCTGTGTATGTGTGTGCCTGTGTATGTGTCTGTGAATGTGTGTCTGTGTTTGTGTATGTGTATGTGTGACTGTGCCTGTATTTATGTGTGCTTGTGTATGTGTGTGCCTATGTATGTGTATCTGTGTATGTGTGTCTGTGTATGTGTGTCTGTGTATGTTTGTCTGTGTATGTGTGTCTATGTATGTTTGTCTGTGTATGTGTGCCTGTGTATGTTTGTGTATGTGTGTCTGTGTATGTGAGTCTGTGTATGTGTGTCTGTGTATGTGTGTCTGTGTATGTTTGTCTGTGTATCTGTGTATGTGAGTCTGTGTATGTGAGTCTGTGTATGTTTGTCTGTGTATGTGTCTGTGTATGTTTGTGTATGTGTGTCTGTATATGTGTGTCTGTGTATGTTTGTCTGTGTATGTGTCTGTGTATGTTTGTGTCTATATGTGGGTTTGTGTATGTGTGTCTGTATGTGTGTCTGTGTTTGTTTGTGTGTGTGTCTGTGTATGTGTGTCTGTGTATGTTTGTGTATGTGTGTCTGTGTCTGTGTGTTTGTGGTACTGTGAATGTGTCTGTGTGTATGTGTGTCTGTGTATGTGTATCTGTGTATGTGTGTCTGTGTATGTGTCTGTGTGTATGTGTGTCTGTGTGTGTCAGTGTATGTGTATCTGTGTATGTGTCTGTATGTGTGTATGTTTGTGTATGTGTGTATGTGTGTTTGTATGTGTGTATGTGTGTCTCTGTATATGAATGTGTGCTGTACATAGTTCTCAACAATACTCAGTGATATCATGGCCTCTGGGTTTTAGCATGGAGGAGAAATCTTGGCAGCAATGTACCTGGGGAAAGAATGGCCTTTCCTCAATGAGTAAGACCCAACAAGGCTAGAGTTTGCACTGATTAGATTTTTTAAAAATCATAACCAACAAATCTGTTCATAATTTATCTGTTAATACATTTGTGGCCATTTGAAAGGTGAAGTATTTTGTAAGTTTTGGTAAATAGATAATTACTACAACAATTTATCATTTAAATCTTCTCCAGTTAATTCCACTACTTTTAAATACTTACGTTGTTTTCCATGGCAATTTTTCGGACAGCAGGAGTGGCAAGAACTTTAGTTCTCTCACTGGGGGACTGGAATGACATTTCTTCATCAGATGAACTTGAACTTTCATCCTCGTGGCTAGTTGATGGGACATCTAAAACAATAAAAATTCAGAGCTGAAAAACCTTTAATATATCATTACTTCAATATCAAAAACTAATTTACTTTGTTTGCATAAAGAAATTTCAGATGAATAAACCTTTCAAGAATTTGTCCTGCCAAGAGAAAATAAGAAAGAAATGAGATACCAAACATGTGCTTGTTAAATAGAACAGTTTTTTCTTTTGACAATGTTAAGGCATTTTATCCAACACTGGAATTTACTACTGGTATGCATTTTTCTTATTTTTGTAATCACATTCATTTTCTAATCAAATTTGAATCTTGGTAATAACATCTGATTATACATACCGTCACCCAACTCTATATCAACTAAGGGTTTTCCAACAAGGGCTATATCATCTATACCATAATGTATCTTAGTTATCACACCGTCATACCGACTTGTTATCGTCACCGAAGCTTTGTCACTTTGGACCTCACAGATACTGTCAAACTGGTTCACATGGTCACCCACATTAACAAACCTAGGAACAAATAACATGAGTAATAATCAAATCCCATACACTCATGTAACTAATGGATACCAAATAATGTGTAAATCTGTACATATAATGTGTAAATCTGTGCAAATAATGTAAATCTGTACAAATAATGTCTACAGTAGTTATAGCATCAATTATAATTAGAAGTGACTGACTTCGCTTTGGAATCAAAATTTAAAAAGTCCTTATGTTTTTATGTCTTGGTATTCTAAAATTATCCATGTTTCCACTGTGAATTTAAAGCATAAACAGACTCAAGAATATTAAGACCAACATTGTTGTTTTATGATTGAGTCAACTGATGTTTTAAAAATGTTTGTTGCTTTTTATTTTATTTTTTTTTTAATGTGTGTAATTATTCAAAGACACAAAATCCATGCTGTAAACTTACATATAATCTTGTACTATTATTTTTCTAATTGACAGATCAAACTGAGCTCTCTACAAATCTCACAATTGACAGATCAAACTGAGCTCTCTACAAATCTCACAATTGACAGATCAAACTGAGCTCTCTACAAATCTCACAATACTCAAATTGTGTTCAAACTATGTTCAAACTCCTATTACATACAAGAAAAGTTTTGAAAATAAAAAAAATCATATTACCATTCTTTCAGATTGACTTCTCTGATGCCTTCTCCAATATCTGACAAATTAAACTGAACCACTTTTCCATGACAAACTGCAAGATAAAGGATTTAAGTTTATACAAGGATTTAAGTAGTTTATAATGCATTTCTAACTACTAAGAAGTACTAAGAAAATCATCGTGGGCAACTCGACCAACACTGTCAATAGATATCTTTTGGAAACAGGAGAACTTTTAAGTATAGTTTATATCCAGCTAGGATGCCCTTTCTTCATTTTATAATGCCTTGGAGAAATTAACGTCTCATAAACGATCATCTGAAACTGTACAGTATACAATGATACATACTGTACTGTACAATGATACATACTGTACTGTACAATGATACATACTGTACTGATACCATACTGTACTTGTACAATGACAATACTGCAAGATAAACTGTACTGTGTTTACTGTACTGTGTACAATGATACATAGTGATTGTAAGTACTGTTGTACAATGATACTGCATGTGTACAATAACACATACTAACTGTATACAATGATACATACTGTACTGTGACAATTATACTATACTGTGTACAATGATACATACTGTAGGCAATTATACTCTGTACCAACATACTGTACTGTGTACAATGATATACTTTTGTACAATGATAAACACTGTGATGATACATACTTACAGTGTACAATGATACATAGTACTGTGTACAATATACATACTGTACTATGTACAATGATACCTTTCTGTACAGTATACAATGATACATACTGTACTGTGTACAATGAGACATACTCTACTGTAAATGTACATACTGTACTGTGTACAATGATACATACTGTACTGTGTACAATGATACAAACTGTATTGTGTACAATGATACATACTGTACAATGATACATACTGTACTGTACAATGATATATACTGTACTGTGTACAATGATACATAGTGTACTGTGTACAATGATACATACTGTATTGTATACAATGATACATACTGTATTGTGTGCAATGATAAATACTGTACTGTACAATGATACATACTGTGTACAATGATACATACTGTACTGTGTACAATGATACATACTGTACTGTGTACAATGATACATACTGTACTATGTACAATGATACATACTGTACTGTGTACAATGATACATACTGTACTGTGTACAATGATACATACTGTACTGTGTACAATGATACATACTGTACTGTACAATGATACATACTGTACTGTGTACAATGATACATACTGTACTTTGTACAATGATACATACTGTACTGTACAATGATACATACTGTACTATGATACATACTGATACAATAATAATACTGTATTGATAGATACAACTGTGTACAATGATACATACTGTACTGTACAATGATACATACTGTACTATGTACAATGATACATACTGTACTATGTACAATGATACTTACTGTACTGTACAATGATACATACTGTACTGTGTACAATGATACATACTGTACTGTACAATGATACATACTGTACTGTGTACAATTATACATACTGTACTGTGTACAATGATACATACTGTACTGTGTACAATGATACATACTGTACTGTGTACAATGATACATACTGTACTGTACAATGATACATACTGTACAATGATACATACTGTACATTATACAATGATAGATACTGTACTGTGTACAATGATACATACTGTACTGTGTACAATGATACATACTGTACTGTGTACAATTATACATACTGTACTGTGCACAATGATACATACTGTACTGTGTACAATGATACATACTGTACTATGTACAATTATACATACTGTACTATGTACAATGATACATACTGTACAGTGTACAATGATACAAACTGTATTGTGTACAATGATACATACTGTACTGTACAATGATACATACTGTACAATGATACATGTGTGTACAATGATACATACTGTACTGTACATACTGTAGTGTACAATTATACATACTGTACTGTGTACAATGATACATACTGTATTGTGTGCAATGATAAATACTGTACTGTACAATGATACATACTGTACTGTCTACAATGATACATACTGTACAGTGTACAATGATACATACTGTACTGTACAATGATACATACTGTACTGTACAATGATACATACTGAGGAGTGTACAATGATACATATTGTACAGTGTACAATGATACATTTGCACAATGATGCACTGCATATTACAATAATCTTACCTGTTGATGTATGCAAAATTCGTGTTTGCACCAATGTTGAAAAATGATTCCTTGGAAATGTATTATGTTTAGTTACTTTTAATCTATATTTTGAGTAGAGCTCTCTTGACAACACATTCTAAAAACAAAATCATGAAAGTTTATTTTAATATGAAATAAAATGAACCATGCAACTATAGAAGGTTAGCTGTCTGTTTAAGAATATTCTGTGTATAGAGTGTGATTTTTATTGTAAAAAAAATATCTCAGACTTATTAGTTTAGACACTGGTCATATTTTATGCAGTCTTGCACAAAGTGAAAGTGAAATATTCAAACTTCTAAATGATGAAAACATATTTCAATGCTTGTCTGGTGTTGTTTAGACAGTGATGTCACACACTGAAATACACCAAACTTTAAAATGAGGATAGCAATAAGCGGTGATACATGTAGATACACCGTAGCTCTGACATTTCATTTTACTGTAGGATTCCAGTGTAAATTATTTGTGACTGAAATATAAACTTGAGTGCATGTTAATAAATGATCATTCTTTATCTTAATCCTCTCATCTCTCTTTCAATAAAATTAAAATGTGCTGTACAGATACTGAAGAAAATGTTATTCATTTCTGTGATAAAATTCACCAAGTATTAATTGTTGTTCATATAATATTGGCAAATTAAAGGACTTTCCTTGTATATTTATATTACTATGACAATCATTATGTTATTGATGAAAATAAGATTCCAAAGTTTTGCACTGTTGATACAATTTCAACTCTTCTGTAATTGGTGATGTATGATCAGGTCAGAGGTTGAAATAAATGAACCTGAAACTAAAAGTTAAACACAAAGCAGGGGGTACTTCTCAACTGGTTATAGTCAACTCTTACCATCGCAACTTGTACACACCAGCTTGTACCCTTTTTGGCTGACCCGTACCCAAGTGAAATTGACTGACTCGTACCCATGCTGTACTCATCGTATCTTTGATAGTTAAATTACTTATTGTAATTATAAAAATAGAAACTGGATATAATTAGAATTTCATACACACATTTAATCCCGTAAAAATTTTAATTTTTGAATTGTATGTGTTCCAAAGATAACAATTCTGCTAATTTTATACACAAAAATAATCACGAATAGTGAAAATAACTAAGCTAGAAGGGTTTATTCGTGTTCTTCCTTTAGGGTTGCTGAGCGTAACTTGTATAACATCTATCATTAATCTAAAAGATTCAAGTTTTTTTTACAAAGTACATAATTATATGTATGTTGTTTGTATTGAATACATTGAGTCTAAGTAAATTCAATTTATTAACACCCAATTAATGTATGCTTGCGGATAGTGCATATTTGTCAAATAAAAAATAGTTTTATTAAAATAGTGATAGGCCTATATCAAGCTTTATGAATCACTGGTTGAATTGCTAAGACTTAGCAGATCAGGTCATGGCCACATACATCAGGTGGGTACTAACCAAACTATCAATAAGTTATCAAAATTGTCATATTGTAGTATGCTGTAGGCCTACACAGTCACTTTGATAAATAAAAAAAAAATCCCACAAATTAGTGCAAGGGTAATTTTACAATAAAATATTCAATGGGTACGGGTAAGCCAATTGATAGTTACGAATCAGCCAATTTATTTGGGTATAAGTCAGCCAAAATGGGTATAAGTCAGCCAAAGTGGGTACGAGTTGAGATGGGTATGAGTTGTAATGGGTCCAAGCTGACTAGCTCCCCTTCACAACTGAAAGCATAGGTTTTGTCTGGGCATTGGTCAGTCCAGTCTAAACATTAGACCATCTTTTATAAAGAACTGAGGATGACCTTTCACTAAAAAGGTCAAGGTTACTTGGTGCATTTGGTAAATATCACAGACTGCACATGCAGGTTTGTAAAAATATGCGTTTGAGTTGAATTATTTTTTTTCTGATGCATGGCCAATTAATGGACAGATTTATCATTTTATCTGCATCTTGTATTTCATTTTTAACTGTGTCACAGGTGTGCATCTTAATACTTCAATAAAATTATGTATCATCATATGCTATGGATTTTTGCACTGTGATTTTTAACAAATTTTAAAACATCCAAAATATACTTTACTCATTTAATGGAGTTCCATATACTGTCAAACATGCCTATAAGACAAAAAGCTAGAGCTACCATTTTAGATCTACCATTATAAGATTGGCAACATCCTCACCAATATAATAGTGCAGGCAGCAAATGATATTACATTTCAAAGATTCTGACGACCATTTCTAAATTCCAATATACCTTCATATTGAGTAGATGCATGCAATCATTTAGAAACTTTAAACTCTTTCTTGGTAGATCTCCCTACTGTTTTTTTTTTAATGACATTTGCCGCCACATCACTTATTCGCCTTCATGTTTTGGCTAATACAAACCTCGTGCAAATTTCTTAGCTATTATCTCTAATCATGGTATCAAATGGAACTTCAATGAATAAAACTGAAATAATGTCATTAGGAAAGTCGACATGAAATTACCAGATATCGTGCAGGTTTTGCACAAGCCTTCCCCAGTCTCCTTGAAAGCATCGCAGCCATTATCACCATTAAACTATAACCTAAAGGAAAAACTCAAAGAGGTTCCGAAAAGAAAATTTTAGGCAATCACCGAAATGTTTTGAAGGAAAGAAAATTAACACCAAGAAAGAAAACGTGTCAACAACAATGAAGAGCACTGCTCCAACAACAATATTTTGATCTGATAATACATATAAACAAGTTTAACAATGGAGAAGTACGAAAAACTGAGGGTCGTGGGAAGAGGAGCATACGGGTATTTGACTGCTAACAAAATTATGCCGACTGAAAACGTTAATCCGAACAGATTGGTTACTTCAAACCCCGAAACAGATTGATAAATCACAAAAATGGTTACAGACACTTGCTTCTATCAATGGGGGTGGAGGTGTAGAGAATTACGTATGACCCCTCATTGACGGCGGCACGATTTACCCAAAAAACAAAAACTACCCAAAAAGACCCCCAAAAAACACCCAAAACAATTAAATCGAAATAAGTTTGCATCAATAATAATTTTAAATGCATTTTCTTCTGTATAAATATTTCATAGACAGCTAGAAATTAAAAAAAAATCAACATTTATCACTTCTCATGGAACTTAGGGACACTTTCATTTAGTAAAATGAAGAACCAAATCGGTCTTCTTCAATTATTTGCTTTCACGATTCCTGAAATATTTTTTCATATTTTATGTCAAATTGTGGAAAATGATGATTTCATATGTATTAAACGTCTTTACTGTCCCATATAAGTAACATTCTGGCACATTTTAAAATGTCATGCTGACTATATCATGGTTTCAGAAATACATCGTGAAATTGGATAAAACAGCATTATCAAAGTCCAAAACATCTACAGTCATAAAAAATATTCATCATATTACAATAAGATTGCTAAAATTGTTATGTTTTAAATGTTTTTGTGTGTTTTGGATGTTTTTTGGGTCATTTTGGATGTTTTTGGGGTCTTTTTGGGTAAATCGTGCTGCCCCCTCATTGATAGGAACAAGTGCCTTTGGTTACAGGGCATTTATATTCATACTCAGTCGTAGACATTAAATCAATGTGAAAATAGAGACAGGCAGGGCCAATCAGTGAGTCAGTTCGGGAAATGTAGACCAGAATCTTGCTTCTTTTAAAAAAAAAAAAACAAATTAAGAAAATAACTACATGTAGGTTATATATTGCTGGTATATGCTGTAAATATTGTTACATTGGCAAAATGAAAGTTTTCATTATGAATAGAGGTGGACTTTAGGCTTAGACTTCAGTAGTCATAGGTGAAATAGAATTAAAATGAAATAAATAAAAAATAATACATGTATTGTAAATAAACCCAGTTGACCATTCACTAAAGAACATGCTGAAAACGGAAAAAAGTTATCCAGAGTGAGAGTAACTGATTTAACCTAAATATTTTATTTTAAAATGCCCAACTGTACAGTCCTGGAATATTTATCTAGGACTAGAACACTGATGCATAAACATTTGTCTCAAATTCTAGGCACAATAGAATTAATTCAGGCATACCCATACTCATATATATACTCATCGCCAAGTCAAACATTGTCCAATAACTTACACATTCCATAGTCCTGTGTGTCTAGGCGACACAACTATGAAAATTGTCCTGTACCCTTTACACGACAATACAAAATTCAACCCACAGTCTATCAATTCTACAAGTCCACTGTCAGTCGGAAATGTATCTAAAAGTCACATCACAAATAGTTCCTGTATATGATAACATGATTCTTTGTGGCTCATCATATAATTATGGCATGAACATCCATCCATGAAATAATATACATTTTGTACTGCAAAACAGTTTATAAACTTTAATATCAGTTAAATTTCATTCAAGCTCGTACAAGTTGGACATTTGCACTTGAAATATACTTTAAAATCTGCAATTCAAGAAAATCTAAGATAAATCATTTTACCCAAAACGCATACACTGGAGTGTTTATGTACCCGTCAAGTGGCACCTCCAGACAAACTGTTCACATCTGTCCTGTGTATCAACACTTCCCCAGAATTCAAATCATAATTCATGGGACCAGAATATAAAATGTTATACTTGGATATCTTAGGCACATACAAATGGAGACCATGGAGGCAATGTTATACTTGGACTTAATGCTAATATGAAATGATATTATGTATATTTGTGCATGTATCTATGTGCAGTATTTATTTCATTTTAGGAAGGGGTAATAATTTAAATAATAAATCCCACTGCAATTTGCAGTACATGTATATCAAATATTGAAATATTCTTTGTTTCTTTCATTTGCAGCACAGTGCATCTCTGTCGTAGACTTGCTGACAAGAAACAAATCATCATCAAGCAGATTCCAGTAGAACAGATGACAAAAGAAGAACGTCAGGCAGCGCTGAATGAGGTCAAAGTTCTCTCCATGTTGTCACATCCAAACATTATACAGTATTTTGAAAATTTCCTTGAGGACAAAGCACTGATGATTGTGATGGAGTATGCTCAAGGTTTGTTATTTTAAAATATGGTAGAAATAATTGGTGATGTATAACACATAGTAACTGTTTTCTGTGTCACAAGACATACAGATAAAGGTAATGTGCAGACACATTAATGATTATCAGTAAGGTTACACAGAGAAGAAGACAGTAAGGTTAAACAGAGAAGAAGACAGTAAGGTTACACAAAGAAGAAGACAGTAAGGTTACACAGAAAAGAAGACAGTAAGGTTACACAGAGAAGAAGGCAGTAAGGCTACACAGAGAAGAAGACAGTAAGGCTACACAGAGAAGAAGACAGTAAGGTTACACAGATGACAGTAAGGTTACACAGAGAAGAAGACAGTAAGGTTACACAGAGCAGACAGTAAGGTTACACAGAGAAGAAGACAGTAAGGTTACACAGAGAAGAAGACAGTAAGGTTACACAAAGCAGACAGTAAGGTTACACAGAGAAGAAGATAGTAAGGTTACACAGAGAAGAAGAGAGTAAGGTTACACAGAGAAGAAGACAGTAAGTTTACACAGAGCAGACAGTAAGGTTACACAGAGCAGACAGTAAGGTTACACAGAGAAGAAGACAGTAAGGTTACACAGAGAAGAAGACAGTAAGGTTACACAGAGAAGAAGACAGTAAGGTTACACAGAGAAGAAGACAGTAAGGTTACACAGATGACAGTAAGGTTACACAGAGAAGAAGACAGTAAGGTTACACAGAGAAGAAGACAGTAAGGTTACACAGAGAAGAAGACAGTAAGGTTACACAGAGAAGAAGACCGTAAGGTTACAAAGAGAAGAAGACAGTAAGGTTACACAGAGAAGAAGGCAGTAAGGCTACACAGAGAAGAAGACAGTAAGGCTACACAGAGAAGAAGACGGTAAGGTTACACAGATGACAGTAAGGTTACACAGAGAAGAAGACAGTAAGGTTACACAGAGAAGAAGACAGTAAGGTTACACAGAGAAGAAGACAGTAAGGTTACACAGAGAAGAAGACAGGGTCTTTTTCCTGATATTATGTATATACAGTAAAACCTGCTATATATTGACTGCTTGCATTGGTCTAGTGGTAGATCATTTGGCTTGCAAACAGATGGTCTCAGGTTCACAGATGGACTCAGGTTCACAGATGGACTCAGGTTCACAGATGGTTTCAGGTTCAATTTCCAGTACCAGGTCGTAGTAGTTAAGATACATGTAGTTACTGTTCACCAAGCACTATGTCTGAGAAGTGAAAATCACAGATCTTTCAGATGACACTTAAAACTGAAGTCACATGTCATGACAAGCATGGTACATAAAGATTCCTCTGTGTCACAGCATTAGTGTCAGTCCTAAGCACAAGTCAAAATATGTGGCACTTTACCTGAAGCTGGTGACATCTCCATATAAGTGAAAAATGTTTGGTGGGATGTAAAACAATAATAAAGATTTGTGTGTTATTTGTTTATGGAAATGCAATAAATCATTGTTACATGATATGTGATAGATGCCTTGTATAATACTTACAAATATCACAGGGACTGCGTTTGTATTCATTATAAACAATGTATTGATTGATGTATTTATGATTGAAGGACATCTTTTATTTTTGCCTCTTTGTTTCTATTATATAACTTAAGTTTCTTTTATCATATTTGGTATGTGACCTTACATGTATATGTGACCTCTTGAGTGTGTTCCATTATGACCAACACTCAGCAACACTTGCCAGAGTTATGGGACTTAAAAATCTTTATAAATACTTTAGCTCCCAGGATCAGAATGTTACTCAAACACATCTTGGTTTAAAAAGGCAATTTATCTTATTTAACAGGTGGAACTCTGATGGACTATTTACAGTCAAGAAATGGAAATCTCTTAGAAGAAGAGGTATTTAGCATTATTATGATCATTATTGCATTTACAGGTGTACATTACGGCATTATGTACAGTATTATGCATTATTTGTATTTACAGGTGTGTGTGTGTAGATATATGTATATATATATATATATATACACACACACACACACACACACACACATATATATATATATATATATATATATATATATATATATATATATATATATATATATATATCTACACACACACATTTGTGTGTTTTGATTTAAGTCTGTGATAAAACAGTGCCCATCATCTTAAAACTTTAAACATGGAGGACATTGAGACTTCTGGACTACTGTTTGAACACTTGGGGATAAAATTGGTTTGATATTTGTTTCTGACTAAGTTTTGATCTTACCTGCTCAGATTTTCAATCTTTTACATTGGGATAATAGTGTTAATTTTACCCTAATTATTTGTTATAAATCAGAGGAGGTCCTCTAAATCATTCTGCTTATCTCAATGGCCAGAGACCCATCTGACTCCCACAACAGTTTTAAGGCTGGCTATCTTTTTGATGGTTTGTTATCCATATGACATACATGTGTATCAGTTTATTGTCTTTTTATTTTTACTTATATCCTTATCTTTCAGGAAATTTTGAAATTTTTTGCTCAGATGCTTCTTTCGATACAACATGTCCATTCTAAGCAGATTCTACACAGAGATCTGAAAACACAAAACATTCTACTGGACAAGAAAAGAGAAGTTGTTAAAATCGGAGATTTTGGGATATCAAAAGTTCTGAGTAGCAAAAGCAAGGCTTACACGGTATACTTTTGTTGTTGTACTACTTTAAATGTCAAATCAAATGTATTTGTTAGCTGGTCATTTACAAATATAGAGAAATTGAACATGAATGTAAATTGACCTTAGGACCTATGGCAACAGGATTTTATAGAATATGACTCATGATTCCAAAATATGACTACATGTATTTAGCATATTTCAATGTATGACCTTGTCCCTGGAAAAAAGGAAAAGCTCTTAACTTATTCTAATAGTTGACCAACTTGAAAGTCTCCATTGTGTATTATTTGAATGAGAGCACATGTAACTACAGTGCAACTTCTGAAAACTGATCTTTCTAAAAACTTCTATCAGTTCCCGATACTGATCATGATGCCAAAGTCCAGATTTTTTTCTTTTTAGTAAAAAAAAAAATTCTTAATACTGATCCTTCTAAATTTCAAACACCAAAATCTTGGCCTATATTTAAATGTGTTCTGCATCGATCGACATTATACAAAATTAACTGGAAGTTTGAAAAAAGTTGTCTAACCAAATTAATTTTCTGAATGTATACAAATATGCACTTTTAAAATATAATTACAGAAATAATGTTTGCCTCAATGAAACATAAATACACCTGGCTGTGTTTAAAGTGAATTGTATTAAAACAATTATCGACAGCCCATGGAGAGTTAAAATCATGCATACTTCTGTCAACTTATTTGATGATTCCGACCATTTCCACATAATGGAATGCAAATGATAAGTATGAATTGGAAAAAAACATTGAAAAGATATAGTGGGTATGAGGACAAGTAAACAGTACACACACACACGCACACACAGAGACACACACACACACACACACACACACACACACACACACACACACAGACAGACACAGACACAGACACAGACACACAGAGACACACACACAGAGACACACACAGACACACACACACAGACACACAGACACACATACAGACACACAGACACAGACACACAGACACAGACACACACAGACACACACACACACACACAGACACACACACAGACAGACACACACACACACAGACACACACACACAGACACACACACACACAGACACATACAGACACACACAGACACACACACACACAGACAGACACACACACACACACAGACACACACACACAGACACACACACACACACACACACACACATCATCATCATGAGTGTTTAAAACCAGATTTCCAAAAAAAATGAATCCTCCGAAAACCAAACAAAATTAACTGTCTGAACAAGGATCGGTTTCAGAAGTTGCAATGTATATAAAAGAAGATAATATATAGATACTGTTAATGTCATTATCCTATTGTTACTTATATCTAAGCTTGTGGAAGCTGATATATGGATACTGTCATTAGCCTATAGTTATTTATATTGGAGCTTGGGGAAGCTAAAGGCTTTTATCATACTAACATCAGTTATGTTCAGTGACATGTTTATGCTAAAGTTTATTTTTCGTTACAGGTTGTTGGAACTCCTTGCTACATCTCACCAGAACTTTGCGAAGGAAAACCGTATCCTTTTAAAAATGAATAGAAAATAACTGGAAATTTATGTTCTAGCATTATTTTGAATTTTTGTGATCACACAGAACTTGTCTCCTACCTTTGGTATTCTTTGGGCTTCTTGTAAGCTAGAAATCAGTCATTATTTACCTGTAGATCCCTAGATAGACAAATAATCTATCCAAGTCATGTGATATCACATATGTACATTTATAATTCCATGTTTTTGTAAATGTTTCTGATGTTCTTTTGTGTAATCCTTCAAACAATTGGTATTTATGTATTTTTTTGTTTATACAGTAATATCTATCTTCAGTTTAGTACATGTTTTTGTGAATGTTTCTTGTGTAATGTTTTTGTGAATGTTTCTTGTGTAATCCTTTGTTTACGATATCTATCTTTAGTTGAGAGTTGTTCTTACACATTTCACAGCATTAGATGTCAACAAACTCTGAATACAATATCTAGTACATCACCACATGTATCTACATGGGTTGGTATGACATCTATACAAAACTGCTCAAAACAATTATATTTCAGTTAAATAAATTCATTTATACTTTTTAAGAATTCAGCAAGTATTTTTAGGTCTTTGCCTCAGTTTTTTAATTCGCGGATTGAGAGTGAATTAAAGTAAATTCATGTGCTACAAGTCCATAATATATTGCATATCTATCTATCTATCTATCTATCTATCTTTCTATATTTCTTTCTTTCTATCTATCTATCTATCTATCTATCTATCTATCTATCTATCTATCTCTATCTATCTATCTATCTATCTATCTATCATATCCTATATTCTATAATATTTATATATAATCTAACTTAAAATTTATTTACTGTTTCTTACATTCACAAAATGATCAACACCGTAATTATAGTAAACATTAACACACACTGGAAGTTATCTATTGCTGTCCAAATACCTTAAAAGGTGTCCAGAAATAAATAAGTTTAGTTTAAACATATGTTATTTTAAAAAATGAAACAGGATCCGACCAAAAGTTTAAAACATTACTGAAGCCCTCTCCCTAGAATAATAAGTTTAAGCAAAAATTGAACTAATCAGAATCAGTGTCAAAAATTCATGCATTCTTGTTTGAATTGGAAATACTTGGAGGCATTTGTATATGTCCGTTATCAATTTGTTTTTTGTTTTGTAAATTAAGTGAATGAAGTCTTTATGAATCCTTAGATAATAAAGATACAACCAGAAGAGTGATATTTGGGCATTAGGGTGTGTTCTGTACGAGCTGGCAAGTCTAAAAAGAGCTTTTGAAGCCGCTGTAAGTGAAAATTAATGTTTCGGAAATTGATAATTTACATCATTGACTTATCAGTCGATTTCAGTCATAGACCACTACATCAGGTTGTTAAATTTATCTAGATATTAATTGGACAATTAAATAATATTCTTCTTGATAAGTATATAGATTGTCATTTTATCAAGTTTAAAGTGCTAGGAGCTGTAGTGGTTTAAGTTATTGTCATCAAACTTTGCCTTGTATGAGTGTATGATACATGTTTATCACTGAAATGAGTTTGTCATGTAATTGTAACATGTTGTTGATAAATGTGTTTATGATGTGCTGAAATATCATTAACTAAACAATAAATGGATTCTTAGACCAGGAAGAATATAACTCTATTTTGCTCTGAAAGTACATGTTTCAAGCTGAAGTAGATGACAGCATTTTTGGTGTACAATTTTATTGGTGTATTTTCCTTACAAAATTGACATTTTCCTTACAAATGTAACAAATCTTTACAAATTTGATATTTTCTTTACAAAGTCGACATTTTCTTTACAAAGTAATTTCATTTATTGTTTACAGAATCTCCCAGCATTGATTTTGAAAATAATGAGAGGTACATTTTCTCCGATATCAGCCAGTTACAGCGAGGAATTGAGATCGCTTATCTTAAGCATGCTTCATCTGGATCCAAATAAAAGACCACACATAAATCAAATTATGGCACAACCCATTGTTATTAATGCCCTGTTGAATCTGCATACTGACCTAGGGAGAATTCCTTGCACAAGGTAACACTTCAATGGTTGTAAGTGAAAGTAAAGCAGTAGTCTCCCTTCCCTAGTTAGGTCAACAAAGTGACTCGGGACATTGTGATTAATTGCTGTCCATTGTGAGAATGTGTGCTGAAGATTGAAAATTTTTTAAATATTTGCAAATAAATAGAAAACTTCAAATATTTGAATATAAGATTACCTTTCAAATATTTTGTCACTTATCTAATATCAGTATATTACAGGGTGTAGCATCATTTGGTCACATGTCTAGTACCAGTATATTACACAGTGTATATTACACAGTGTAGCATCATTTTGTCACATGCCTAGTACCGGTAGTGTAGCATATTTTGCCACATGTGTAGTACCGGTATATTACACAGTGTAGCATTATCTTGCCACATGTCTAGTACCGGTACACAGTGTCATTTTGTCACATGTCTAGTACCATTTTGTGTAGCATCAATGCATGTCTAGTGTAGCATACACATGTCTAGTACCGGTATACACAGTTTACATCATTTTGTCAGTGTAGCATCAATTTGTCAACAGTTTTTACATAGCATCATTTTGTCACATGTCTAGTACCGGTATATTACACAGTGTAGCATACATGTCTATACCGGTACACAGTGTAGCATCATTTTGTGACATGTCTAGTACCATATATCACAGTTGCATCATTTTGTCATATGTCTAGTACCAGTATATTACACAGTGTAGTACCACATGCCTATTACCAGTATATTATGTAGCACATTTTGTGTACCAGCGGGTTCGGTGATGCGCGTTCAGGTTCATCGGTTCGAGTTTTACATGTAATCACTATAAATCTTGATAGTACCAGTATACCCACAGTAATACACAGGCATGTGTCAGAAGCTGTATCAAATTTCTCCGACCAAGGCGAAAGATCTAGTCATGTTCCGGACAGCAGGTCAGGTAGTGAAGGTTTGTTGATACCTGGTCAGAATCGGCCTTTTCGAAGTCACACTGTGTTCGTAGTTGTCCTTCAAAATCTGCAGAGTAGTCACATACAGTCCAAAAGTAAATGTCTATTATTTGTTACTCCAATATTGGTATTTTGTAGTCATACACAGTTCGTATAGCATCATTTTTACAACCCCAGGATTTCCACACATGCCAGGGAGCAGTAACAGCAGTTGAGTCATTTATTTCTCACTACCCAACCTTGGTCAAAGACCTATGGACATGGACTACAGATGTATCCCTGCATCAATTTAACGAAATGAGTGATTTGACAGGTGCCATACGAGAAATCAAATCAGGTACAGTAACAACAATACAAGTACAACCAAAGTTCATTTGACCGTACACAGGGATTTTAGAAAGGTCACTTTGTCGCGGGGAGCAGGCAGAGACCTTTTGTTGACAGCCAGACGGATTCAACGACTGTCACATAATAGTCGAGGGGACAGCCATGTATTGACTTTGAAAGCCGTACCCCCAGGTATATTACACGAAATGGACCAGTGGCATAGCATCAGATTTTTCAATATAGTAGTGCCACAGACCTGCATCTACCCCAGTACCCACCATTCCAACCGGCTAGATATTACTAGTCGACAGTGTAGCATCTGACATTTCAAAAACTCCCTACATTTGACGGAACTGACATGTCTAGTACCAGATTTGTATGCTAGTTTTTCATGTACACAGTGTCAAAATGCATCATTGCTTTTGTCTCCGTCAAAGAAGCGAGACTATGTCTTAGTAGCCCTTGCTTACCCTACCGTCAGTATTAGCTTGCAAGAAGAGCTAGCTGAGGCAAAGGCTACAGTGGGTAACATTGAACAAAGGACCAAAAACAATATCTGAAGCGCTTTGTCATTTGCAGCACAACTGTCACTAGACGATGCGGGTATTACCAGTAAACATGTTATTTGCACACAGTGTAGCTCAGATCATTCACCCTCACCCGGAGAAGGTGTCACATGAAAAAAGATTGCTAGTAAAAGACGGATGCTACAAATGTATAAAAAGGATTGTCCTCTTAACACAGTGTGAACATGACATAAGGCCAATTTGTCACATGTCAACACTAAAGCCATAGTGGTGCTGATGTTACCGTCCTGTCTAAAGATTTCCAGTTGAATATGGCCAAAAGACGATTACACAGTGTAGCATCATGGTTGAGTTGGTCATTTTATAGTTGGCCTGTTTATGTTGGACATACGAGACAAGGCACTTATTGGTATGGATATTCTAGTACTATGGTCATTGCAAGACAAGGTGATCTGATTATCACACATAGTGTAAAGAGAATGATGATTATCATCAAGAGTGCAAGTTGCGATGGACACAACTTTATTACCACTTAGTGAGACTATTGTTTCTGGCAAGTCCACATGCCAGCGTCGCTCAAAAATGTACACACCAGTATATTACACAGGTGTGAAGCACCTTCACCTTTTGTCACATGATTTGACGTTAGATGTACCAAATCATCTGAAAACTCTGGTAGAATCCTTTTCAGATAAACTGCAAGCAGAGGAGGTAGTATTTGGGGTACACGAAATACAAGAAGAGGACTATGTTGAGAAATTGCGGGACTCGATACAACGATGCTTTAAAAAGCATCAGTTAGCCAGAAACGGTTGCATGACATAAGGAAATTCGAACGTGAATGTACATCATGGATACTACGAAAAGGGTAGGGAAAAGTCCAAAGCTTCAACCCCCTTTGGAAAGGTCCCGCAGTTGTTACAAGAAGGCATGGACCTGTTTTGTATGATGTCAAGATAAAAAATCAACGCATTTCATCACGACAGTCAAGCATGGGTTAATCGGTGCAGACACAATCTCCGAAGTGAAGAATCTGATACGGAGAGGCAGTGTTCCCCCATCCTCGAGGATACGGAACCTGTCCGTGCGCGTCATGCCGGGTCGCGGACACAGTGTCCAGACTCCACCGTGTTACACCAATGATGGAGAAAGAGTCCATCTATGCTCGGATTCAATTGTTACCCATTCAGGCAGAGAATCAAAACGGCCAAAACGTTTCACTTCAATTAAAAGGGGGAGTAGTGTGATGCAGTGATAGCATCATTTTAAATCTTGTCTGAGCAGACGTCGTTTCTCTTTACTCGTACGTTCAGAGTTGTGGTGCCACGGAATTCGGACCCACAGTCTAGTCACAGGCATCCGGTGTAACATCATTTTGTCACACACATGCCTAGTGTATATTACACAGTGTAACATCATTTTGTCACATGTCACATGTGTAACTAGTACCAGTATCATTTTGTCACATGTCTAGTACACAGTTTTGTACATGTCACATGTCTAGTACAGTTATTACACAGTCATCATTTTGTCACATGTCATATTACACAGTGTCATCATTTTGTCAGTCTACCACAGTAACATATTACACAGTGTACCGCACAGTGTAGCATCATTTTGTCACATGTCTAGTACCAGTATATTACACAGTGTAACATCATTTTGTCACATGTCTAGTACCAGTATATTACACAGTGTAACATCATTTTGTCACATGTCTAGTACCAGTATATTACACAGTGTAACATCATTTTGTCACATGTCTAGTACCAGTATATTACACAGTGTAACATCATTTTGTCACATGTCCCATATTACACAGTATATTTTGTCACACAGTGTAGTGTAACATCATTTTGTCACATGTCTGTACCACATATTACACAGTGTAGCTCATTTTGTCACCATGTAGTAACAGTATACATCAGTCAAATGTCACATGTCATCCATATATTACACAGTGTAGCATCATTTTGTCACATGTCACATGTCTAGTACCAGTATATTACACAGTGTAGCATCATTCTGTCACATGTCTGAGCTGGTCAGAACCATCTACATCTGGGATACTTATTTACTGTTATTACTAATAATATGTCACCACAGTCAAGATCTGTAGCTCCTTGGAGCTCTCTTATTGAGAGCATTCATTAATTAGTAGTAGTACACAAGTAAATTTCTTTACTTCAGGATTCATCGACCCTTACCAACAACAGCGAGAAGCAGGGTATCAAATAGGGGAAACACCACAGCCAGAGGTAGGTTTATATACATTATAAAGACACACAATTCATCACTTTGATAATATTCATGGCATATGATACAATGCAGTAAATTATGTACATATTTATACAAAGAGAAACAACAATCTCCACGTGATCATGAATGAAACACTAAAAGTCTGTCAGACTTTAAAGCATGTAGGATTTGGAACAATCATATTATCTACTTCAGTAAATGCCCCTTGGAAAATGTAATTGCCCTTGGGGCTTCTATTACAAAAAGTATGGTACATGTAGATTATAAGAGGCAAGTTTAATATGATAATTTTTTAGAAGTGTTTTAAAATATCTGTCCTTTAAACTACATAAGTATTTATGTATTCATTAACAGAAGCTATATCTTCCAAGCCAACAGCACTGAGTTCAGTATTTTGTTGGGGAAGTGGAATATCGTCCCCCATTAAGTTGCCCTTACCGAGTAGTGACACCCAAGTGACTCAGGTATCAACAGGGAGGACACAAAAAGCTGCTGTCACCAAGAATGGAAGATTGTTTGTGTGGGAGGTAAACTCATTTGTTTAACACACACACACAAAGTGGCACACACACATGCACACACACACATACACATACAAAGTGACACACAAACACACACACTTGTGTTTGTCTTTTGTTGTTAAGAGATGGTATAGCTCCCCACCCGTAATACTTGGACTGATCTGTGGGTGTGAAGTCCATTATTTTGTACGACAACAATGTTTATTTACATAAATGTACATATGTTGTAAGATGGGTGAACATGATCAGAATAATGGATTATAGGAATTATCACAGTGATCTAATGTCAAAAGACACACATACTTCATATTCATTTATCTATTTTTATACACCTTGTCGAAGACGTCGTATTATGGTATGGCATTGTCCGTCTGTCCATCCGGCTGTTTTATGCAATAGCTCAAACAATTATGGGTAGATTTTCATTAAACTTGGTAGGATACTTCATTGCATGAACCGTTCTGAAATGTTCGTAAATCGTGAAATTTCAACTATTTTTGGCAGAGTTATGCCCCTTTTATTGCTAAATATGGGCTTTATGTGCAAAATGCAAGAACTTTTATGTATTTCCTTCAATTCCTTTCAAATTTAGTGTGGTATCACAAGAACAATAATGTTTAACATATAATACAGGTTTTGTTGTTGTGTTTTAACTTTCCACAGAATGGGGGTTGTGGCCCTATATGACCTAGTTTCTGGTTTCTTATGTTCAATTTTCTTGTGGGTGCAACTAGTCCCACAGTTCTCACCTTAATATTTCGCGATTTGGCATGTGTGATTGGTATCATATGAAGATATGCATACCATCAATGAAGATGCTGCAATAATTTCACTAGAGTTATTGCCCTTTGATTGTCATTTATTTTTCATTTAATACCTTTCAAATTTGGTATGGTATCACAAGAAGCAATAATGTTTAACATATATCACGGCACTTGTCGTTTTTCAACTTCCTGCCTCATTTGGAGTTATGTCCCTTTGTGACTGGTTCTCACTCAAATGTTTTAATTCAAACATTATACAATAGTTGCTTTCAATGAGGCAGTGTCATGACTTTGACTCAAGGTCATACTCCATAGGTCAAGGTCACTGTAGCAAATTTGCATTTGTAAAATGATCTATAACACATACAATCGTTTCCGTCATAAAGAAACCCTTTGAAAATCTTTTCATGATGGGCGTATTATGTACTGTGTGCGGTGCTCTTGTTTAAATTTATCCTTGGATAAGATTTTCAGTATGCAAAATCGTCCTCTTTTTAGCTCAACTAGTCCAATGTGGCCTTGCAGCATAAAGCTATATATCGACACTATGGAATTAAAGGGTCTTAACTGCAATTTCAACTTTTCAGTGGAAGGAAAAAACTAATTTTCAGTTAGACTAACACATATATTGTTCAAGTATCTTGCACATGTATTTGTAGACAATATCTAAGTCAAAATAGATAGTAAATAGCAATGATAGATTCAAAATATTTCATGTAAAAACTTAATTAGATGTAGATAAAATATTTCTACCCATGATACCCAAATTAATTGTACATTAATTTGGGTCATATCTGCCACTTACGACCTTTTGTGACTGACTTTATCTGTTTATTTAAGGTCTCACTTATGACCTTTCATAAGTCACTTTTTCCTAATTTTCTCAAAAACTATTGGGAGTTTTGACTTGTTTTTTTCACAGGAGGATGCAGAATTGAAAACTTTCCAAAAATAAGAAAAAAATCGTGAAAGGTTGTAAGTGACAGTTATGACTTTCCTTCCACAGCTTTGATATTTGTAAAATAATGCCAGTTTTCTATTGTGTTTTTTGTTTTTGGTGTTAGGTGTAATTCTACATTTATCAATTTCTCACTGATTACTTGGCTATTTAGATTTTAACAGATAGAGTCTTTACAGTGTCACTTTAAGCTCACCTGTTTGAAGAACAGAAGAGCTATTGCTGATTGCTTCAGTGTCGGCATCAACCTTTTTTGTGTTAAGCTTTTTGTTTCTGTCTATTGTGGGCAAAGCCATGAAACCTGCACATTGTCTAGGGTCATTACTCAACAATGCAGGGGGATGCTGGTTGCTGTGGCCTAATTTTGACCCAAATTATGATAAGCATAAAACAGGCGAGCTATATGGTCTGCCTTCACGACCAGCTATTTTTACTTTGTAATGTGATGTGATGATGACAATCATATCTGTTCTTTAATTTTTATCATTAATATTGTAGACATCAGCTGTTGCAACTGACACATTGATTCCAGGTGCCACTGAGAGCCACACACCAACATTTGTGCCACGTTATCTGGAGGGTCAATCAGGGGTCAACATACAACATGTTGCCTGCGGTGACCTGTTTACAGCTTGCTTGACAGGTAAACTATATCTCAATCACCCCTAGAAACATGAATAAACTGGGCTGTCATTGATGTAAGTTGAGTCCATTATTCTCACAGATAAATAAGGTTTTCATTAACTGCATACTGGTCCACATATTGGTGCACTAAATGTAATCATTTTACAGTATCATCTTTTATGTCTACAAGTCGTGTCATAGACAAACATTTCAGGTGTCTATAGGATGGAAGATGTTGCCTACAGTTGTATGAAATATGTCTCCCAAATCAATATAGGTTGTTTCTCTCATTCCTTCTGGTGTGTGTGATCAAGCTAATTTCTCAGTCTAAGAAATATATGCTTGGCAAATACATGCATAGCATATTTACCTAAAAATAAAATTAAAAAAGATTATAAATTCATAAAATGCACAAAAACACACATTACTTGACCTTTCACTTTCTTCCTATCATCCCAAAACAGTGTGACCACCTGGTTAAAAAGACCAATTTTCATGTCAGACAAGTGCTCTTCCATCACAGATACTACTGTATTGCATCATATTTAATTTTAGAATCATATGTATGTTTCAGATCGAGGTATTCTCATGACGTATGGTAGTGGCGTTTACGGTTGTCTTGGACACGGAAATTACAATGACGTATCACAGGTCAGGGCTTATCATGAAATGAAGATCTTTAAATACTTTCCTTTTAATGCATCCTTATAATAATGTTTTTAGAAACATGATATTTTATAGTTACTCATAATATATTTTTTTCCAAAGTATTACCGCTCAGTCTATCTTCACATAATTTTTCAATAAACTTCTATGTTTTGTTATGAGAAGATGTAACTTATTTATTTGAAGTTAAATTACTCCAAAACAGTATTGAAATGGTATTCATTTGAATATAAATAAACAAATTTATCACACGTCTTATCAACTATGCTAATTATCTTATGCCAAAATACAAAGATACAAGGTACAATAATTAGAAATAGAGACCTTTTTTATTATTGACCAGGCCAAAATTGTGGAAGCTTTGCTTGGTTATGAAGTGATACAAGTGTCATGTGGTGCATCACATGTTCTGGCAGTAACCAATGAACATGAAGTATTCTCATGGGGAAGGGGAGATAATGGTAAGTCTTACACATTACCATGTTTACTTTTTTGTTTACAAAGTGGACTGACATACTTTGATGCTAGTTGTGTAGTCAGAATAGTGTGAAGTACAGGTATACAGTCAAACATGCATTAAAGACCATCTCTTTATAAAGGGCACCTGCCTATAATGCTTATTTCAACATAACCATTGTTAGCTTTTTTAAGGCAAAGCCTTATTGCTATGACAGGCTCAGAACTCCTCGGGTTTTTCCGTGTACTCAATTAAGCATTGTCAGCAACCCAGTTCAAAAATCAATGTGCCATAGGATTTACCGAACGACTACTTGCGCTGTAGAAAGTAGTTACCTGAGATTCAACCATAAAAATACTTCTTTGGGTTTAATTTGAATCTTGTTTCATTCGCATACTCTCTCCTGAACTAGGACACTGTTTCTTTCAATTTGAAAACTCATTGAAACAAAATTCAACAACGAAAACAGTTGAAAATGCTGTGATGAATTATTATAATCACGTGACATAGGACACTTGTTGAAAAAGGAAATTCCCTTAGTTAAGTTTTGCCAATTTTGACCTTGATACCCATTTTAATTTGCATTATTTAGAAACTGGAATCAATGATTGTTTCCTTTTTATTCATACAACATGAATTTTTACTTGACTGATAGATTATTTAAGTTTTCAAGCTTACTCGCGGAAGTAATAATAGACAAACTCACTATCAAACCATTAATGTCAGACATCAAGTGAGATTCTTTCCTGATGTGCCGTAAATTCTGTTCATTCCCGAGAGAATAAAAGACCAGTTTACTCGATCTTGATTCTGGGGGATAGCACAAACATCAATGCAGCTAGCGATTGCATGATTCATGCCAGTAATAGAGTTTTAAAGTCAAACCAGGTGGTTTTATTTGATGTGTTTACAAAGATCATCATTACCATGGGTGTTTCGACTTTTAATCAGTTTGAACCGATGTTTAAATTTTTTAATAACCCAATTTGTATTTGAAACATCGATCTACATTCATTACTCTGTTTTTACATACCAAATAACAATGTAATTTTAAAGTTGTTGAACGAACGTTTTTCTGTTAAAAAATTAGGGAGTAAGGGGAACTGAATAACGCAACATTTTTTAAAGCTGTAGAAAGTCGTAATAGATCTACAACCATGGGAAATAAATATTTGTCACTTATGTTATTTTCTTCTTTGTTTTATATAAAACCAACAATTTTTAAATGCACACAGAATCCACTAATTTAAGCAATATTTCAGTTATTTTAAGTGATTAAATGAAGGAAATTGATTTAATTTTTTTCAATCATTTTGAAATTAAGATATTATTTTGTTTATTTTGAGAAAATAATTATTCTGTGGATGATAGAATTACTTTTGACATATTTCATTAGACTAAAAGAATAATTACAGAATTTACAAAATTATTCTGTGAGAAAAATATTGTCATTTCTGTAAATAAACACGATAATTTAAAAATGCACATATAATTTAGTAATATGAAATTGTCATAGATCTACCATAAATTTGTACAAATTTGTCAAATTCTGGATTTTATGAGCATTTAAAAATTATTGGTTGTATATAAAACAAAGAAGAAAATAAGATAAGTGAGAAATATATATGTCCCATGACTGTACATGTAAATCTTAGTCTGACTCTGTATGTCTGCTGTTTTGTAATGACAATGTAAACATGTGTATAAATAAAATGTACAAATTTCTACTGTTGCATAATAAAAAATAAGCATCCACTAATTTCTTGTATTTCAAATAAATGTTTTGGTATAAAGATGTACCACGGTATACGACAGCTTTTACCGATTTCTGATTTTAGTAGATCAAGGAGAGCCGGCCTGGTTCAGTTGGTCGCTCAGCTCTTGATCGTGAGGTCGTGAGTTTGAGTCCAGCAGGCGGCAGGTTGGTTTCCTGTCCCTCGGATGAGGCAGTAAAAATCGAGGTCACGTGTCACAGTAGGTGTCAGCATGTTAAGGAACCCTCACTGCTCAATGGCCATAAGTGCCGAGCATAGGCCAAAACTTGAAGTCCTTGGTGACGTCTTCATATGAGTGAAAGATTCTTGAGTGGGACATTAAAGAATAATAAACAAACAAACAAACAAAAGGAAATCAAGGATATTTATTACCAGGTTAAACAGTAACTGCATGCACGTACAGATATATATTTTTTTATAAATTCAACAATTCAGATTTGACAAAGGACTTGCCTTTCAGGACTTTTAGTCCTTTGATTTCTAAATGCCATTGTTTATTTTTGGTTTTGTATTCATAGCCACTTATAGTCGTCATCTTTTAGATGATGTGTCATGAACAAACATTACAGGGATCAGCCCTTTAATTGCAGAGTTATTGCTCTTTGTTAAAAAAAAAAACAACTGTTCAGAGCATAACTCTATGTATTTAAGACAGGATAATGATAGTTGGTATACATAGTAATGACATCAAGACATGTTATGAACAAAAATTACAGGGATAGGCCCTTCTGTTACAGAGTTATTGCCCTTTGAAAAAAGTACTGTCCAGAGCATAACTCTCTATGTATTTGATATAGGATGGTGATATGTGGAAGATAGGATGATAATATTTGGTCAAGACGATGTGTCATGAACATAAATTATGGGGATCAACCCTTTTATGGACCCTTTTAATACAGAATCATTGCCCTTTGAAAAAAGTACTGTTCAGAGCATCACTCTTTATGTATGTGGATCAACCCTTTTATTACATAGTTATTGCCCTCTGCTAAAAAGTACTATCCAGGGCATAACTCACTATATATTTGATGATGATATTTGGTATACATAGTAATCAAGACGATGTGTCCTGAATAAAAATAATGGGGATCAGCTCTTGATACTTGGTATATATGGTAATGACATCAAGATGATTTGTCACAAAAAAATATTACAGGGATTGACCCTTTTATTCTTTTATCATTTGCAATAATTGTCAATACTCAATGCAAAAACTTTATATTCAAAACCTTTCAAAATCATGTTAGTAAACAAGAGGCCTCTGTGTATGAGTGATATGAACATCACACTTTTTAACCACAATATCTCTCACCTTAAATCTATGCAGTTTTAGCCTTGCTGAGGCTAATGCCAATTATGAGGGCCAGTTTTCCAGTTAGCTGACAGAGGCTAGTTGATTTTATTCTTGTTACTTTATAACTACCATTTAACTGACAAAAAATGAAGTGTAGCATCAAATATCAGTAAACCAAACCTATAATAGTGTAATGACACTAATTTGCTTACAAATTTAGGGCGGCTTGGTCTAGGCAGTCAGGAATCCTACTCATCTCCTCAACCTGTGATTATCCCAGAGTCACTTCGACCATCCTCAGTTCACTGCGGTGTTGATTGCTCTATGGTTTTGACACTGGATAACAAATTACTCTGTTGTGGAAGTAATAGGTAAGAGGTCTTGTAAAGTCAAATTTATGAGATTATTTTAAAGGCGTCTGATTATACTGGCTTTTTCAAGTGCACTGCTCAAAAACAAAATAAAAACCATATCCCGAGTTCATGATAATTGAACATAAATTAATTTGTAAATATATTGTTTTGGTTTTTTTTTCCTTGCTGCTGAAAAGGTCATTTATAGTAGGTTAACCATGTCTTTTCAAATGGTAAATATATACATTCTATGTTACAGTTTTATACCTCATTTGTAATATTTTTTATAAAGTTTTATTTTGAGTAAAATTAGAAAGTTTTTGAAAGCAAAACTGATTTATTTCATTCGATTTTATTTCAGGTATAATAAATTAGGTCTTGATATTATAACTCAAGATGGAACCTGTCTGAAATTTATAGAGGAAGTTCACACATTTGTGCAAGCTGCATCTCACCCTATTGGGAACCTCCTAATCAAATGTGTTGCTATGGGTACATCACACACTGCAGCAGTTACAGGTATCTCATTGGCCTTTATTGATTGATTGACATTCATAGAATACTTGCTATATTTTAAGGGCTTCCAATTATGTTATTTAAAATTATGCCCAATCCTATTTTATGTATTAAATTTATTTAAAATATGTTTAAAAACTAAATCAAACTTGTTAGGATTACAGTGACATTAGCCAGGATTTGTGGGATTTGTTAGGATTACAGTGACATTATTCAGGATTTGTGGGATTTGTTAGGATTACAATGACATTAGCTGGGATTTGTGGGATTTGTTAGGATTACAGTGACATTAGCTGGGATTTGTGGGATCTGTTAGGATTACAGTGACATTAGCTGGGATTTGTGGGATTTGTTAGGATTACAGTGACATTAGCTGGGATTTGTGGGATCTGTTAGAATTACAGTGACATTAGCCACAATGTGTGGGATTTGTTAGGATTACAGTGACATTAGCTGGGATTTGTGGGATTTGTTAGGATAACAGTGTCATTATCCAGGATTTGTGGGATTTGTTAGGATAACAATGACATTAGCTGGAATTTGTGGGATTTGTTAGGATTACAGTGACATTAGCTGGGATTTGTGGGATCTGTTAGGATTACAGTGACATTAGCCAGGATGTGTGGGATTTGTTAGGATTACAATGACATTAGCTGGGATTTGTGGGATTTGTTATGATTACAGTGACATTAGCTGGAATTTGTGGGATCTGTTAGGATTACAGTGACATTAGCTGGGATTTGTGAGGATTACAGTGACATTAGCTGGGATTTGTGGGATCTGTTAGGATTACAGTGACATTAGCTGGGATTTGTGGGATTTGTTAGGATTACAGTGACATTAGCTGGGATTTTGTGGGATTTATTAGGATTACAGTGACATTAGCTGGGATTTGTGGGATTTAATTAACTGTAAATACCATTATGTTCATATGTATTACATCTGATCTTAACATTAGTGGGAAAGATGAGTTGTTTTAAGATGACATATGAACAACCCATCAACCCAAATATTTTGTGAAAATAGTTCTGAGTCTCTCTCCCGTCTTTCTATAATCTCAGTAAAGAGCACACTTCTTTTTTTACTTTTTAAATTAACTTACAAAAAGGAGATACAGGCTAAGTTTTTATTGTATATTTAAATTTCAGTAATTATACATCATTTATCATCACTAAAAGGTTTCACTGAACACACAGAAATATTGTCACTTAAAAGGTTTCACTGAACACAGAAATGTTGTCACTAAAAGGTTTCACTGTACATACAAAAATGTTGTCACTAAAAGGTTTCACTGTACATACAAAAATGTTGTCACTAAAAGGTTTCACTGAACACACAGAAATGTTGTCACTAAAAGGTTTCACTGTACATACAAAAATGTTGTCACTAAAAGTTTTCACTGAACACACAGAAATGTTGTCACTTAAAGGTTTCACTGTACAAACAGAAATGTTGTCACTAAAAGGTTTCACTGAACACACAGAAATGTTGTCACTTAAAAGGTTTCACTGTACATACAAAAATGTTGTCACTTAAGAAGTTTCACTTTACAAACAGAAATGTTGTCTCTAAAAAGTTTCACTGAACACACTGAACACACAGAAATGTTGTCACTTAAAGGTTTCACTGAACACAAAGAAATGTTGTCACTTAAAAGGTTTCATGGTACACACAGAAATGTTGTCACTAAAAGTTTTCACTGAACACACAGAAATGTTGTCACTTAAAGGTTTCACTGTACATACAGAAATGTTGTCACTTAAAGGTTTCACTGTACATACAGAAATGTCACTTAAAGGTTTCACTGTACATACAGAAATGTTGTCACTTAAAGGTTTCACTGTACATACAGAAATGTTGTCACTTAAAGGTTTCACTGTACATACAGAAATGTTGTCACTTAAAGGTTTCACTGTACTTACTTATGTTTCTTTTACAGTTGAAGGACAGTGCTATACATTTGGAACCAATCAATTTGGGCAGTTGGGTAATAGTTCCAGCAACAGCAGGCAGCCACAGCAAGTTAAATGTTTGGAGAACCAGAAAGTGGTATCTGTGGCTTGTGGTGACACATTTACAGTTGCTGTTGTTGATGGTATGAGTTTATAGTTCATCTCAGACTTCAGCATGTTCATGATTCCAATACAATGTGTGTAATTATAGAATACTAATTTATTTTTAGAATGGAATCACCCATCTTTTTTGCAAACTAAAAACCGAGACTCTCAGTTATAGTAAAAGTGACATGTCACACCACTGACACAGATCAATAGTAAGTGTGACATGTCACTAAACAATTCACACCACTGACACAGATCAATAGTAAGTGTGAAATATCACAAAACAATTCACACCACTGACACAGATCAATAGTAAATGTGACATGTCACTAAACAATTCACACCACTGACACAGATCAATAGTAAGTGTGAAATATCACAAAACAATTCACACCACTGACACAAATCAATAGTAAGTGTGAAATATCACAAAACAATACACACCACTGACACAGATCAATAGTAAGTGTGACATGTCACTAAACAATTCACACCACTGACACAGATCAATAGTAAGTGTGACATGTCACTAAACAATTCACACCACTGACACAGATCAATAGTAAGTGTGACATGTCACTAAACAATTCACACCACTGACACAAATCAATAGTAAGTGTGAAATATCACAAAACAATACACACCACTGACACAGATCAATAGTAAGTGTGAAATATCACTAAACAATTCACACCACTGACACAGATCAATAGTAAGTGTGACATGTCACTAGACAATTCACACCACTGACACAGATCAATAGTAAGTGTGACATGTCACTAGACAATTCACACCACTGACACAGATCAATAGTAAGTGTGACATGTCACTAGACAATTCACACCACTGACACAAATCAATAGTAAGTGTGACATGTCACTAAACAATACACACCACTGACACAGATCAATAGCACAGGTAAAAATGTCTCTTCATCTGTTGATGAAGCTGTTCCCATACAAGTGAAAACTTCTTGTTGAGACAGAGAAAAGACAAAGCATGAATGGTGTGCAGCCATCAAAATGTTTGTCAGATTGGTTAACTGTCTGTACACATATTATACACCATGCTTAGATGAATAACTTAAAATCCAGATACAAGATTTCAATCAACATCTGTTACAAAGTCAAGAGAAATTCATTGAATTCTTAAACAATAACTAATCAACAGTGTCAGGGCTTACCTTGTTAGTGCATAGTGGTCGTCATTTTTATAAGGTATGTAAGAGGCACTGCTTATGTTACTCTAGAGCTTGGATACTTTGGGACATATGTTGCTGTAAAGCTTGGATACTTTGGGACATATGTTGCTGTAAAGCTTGGGTACTTTGGGACATATGTTGCTGTAAAGCTTGGATACTTTGGGACATATGTTGCTGTAAAGCTTGGATACTTTGGGACATGTTGCTGTAAAGCTTGGATACTTTGGGACATATGTTGCTGTAAAGCTTGGATACTTTGGGACATATGTTGCTGTAAAGCTTGGATACTTTGGGACATACATTGCTGTAAAGCTTGGATACTTTGGGACATATGTTGCTGTAAAGCTTGGATACTTTGGGACATATGTTGCTGTAAAGCTTGGATACTTTGGGACATATGTTGCTGTAAAGCTTGGATACTTTAGGACATATGTTGCTGTAAAGCTTGGATACTTTGGGACATATGTTGCTGTAAAGCTTGGATACTTTGGGATATATGTTGCTGTAAAGCTTGGATACTTTGGGACATATGTTACTCTAAAGCTTGGATACTTTGGGATATATGTTGCTGTAAAGCTTGGATACCTTGGGACATATGTTACTCTAGAGCTTGGATACTTTGGGACATATGTTGCTGTAAAGCTTGGATACTTTGGGACATGTTGCTGTAAAGCTTGGATACTTTAGGACATATATTACTCTAAAGCTTGGATACTTTGGGATATATGTTGCTCTAAAGCTTGGATACCTTGGGACATATGTTACTCTAAAGCTTGGGTACTTTGGGACATATGTTACTCTAAAGCTTGGGTACTTTGGGACATATGTTACTCTAAAGCTTGGATACTTTGGGACATGTGTTACTCTAAAGCTTGGATACTTTGGGACATGTGTTACTGTAAAGCTTGGATACTTTGGGACAAGACATGATATCCTATATATTAGTTTAGACTATTATACTACCTCCATCTTGTAAAAATTCTTACATATCATTTTTTTCAGAAGGAGATGTGTTTTCTTGGGGTAATCATTCAAGGGGGCGCTTGGGAAGATCGGAGGAAGATGCAAGTGATCCTACAAAAGTGGTGTTCAGCGGAGAAGATCCATTTATTGTTGTGTCACTATCCTGTAGCCATGGCAATACACTTTTGGCAACAAGACGTAAGTGTGATAAATTATGATTATTTTTTTAAATAGTGAGCTAGACTTCATTACATTACTTTGTCTTCTGGTTTTATTCAGACAATAAGTTGTTAACTTTTGCTGGTAAAAATGCTCAACCTTTATTTTCACTGACAGATATGGAAACAACACATGGTTACCTGCTGGTAATTAGATTTGGAAATCTTGTTTGATTTTGTTACCTTATTTGATTTTTTTCATTCAATGTTTGTCATTGCTAATTCTGGGTTTCTAGTAAGAATTTAAATTACAATGTAAATAAGCAGTTGGCAATAAATATAGAGTAAATAGCTAAAAGGTTGTAATTCTTATGACTTAAATTGATTAACCTTAAAACAAATCTTGGAAATGTTTGATCAAATCAGTCCTTACTTAAGTCTCAAGTAAAATGTACATTTTTTCAAATGTAAAATAGTCCAATGTTGTATATCTAATCATAAGACCAAGTCTAAGATTCATGACCTTTTGTAAACCCTTCCATGATTATTCTTTTTATTATTGTTACACAAATTTTAATCTTTGTTTATTATTACACAAATTTTAATCTTTGTTCTACAGCATCACAAAGGATGGATAGCCCTGTGGAATAACATCATGAGTCTCATTTCCAATAAATAACACGCATTGAATAGAAGATATGATTGATTGATAGGAGTGGAATATCATTTGTACATAGCACTGTACTTACAGTTTAGAGCTACAAGATTTACTGCTAATATTTGTCCCTGTCTTCCAGATCAATGTGGATTCCGAGGATCAAGTGTATTGTCACTTTTATGTTAAACAGATACACAAATGTTTGTGTGGAAATTTGGGGAGTTTTCTGGTTAATTGAATTATTGTGAACCTATAGTTCAAGTGTAGTCAAAAAAGTTGTCAAAAACTTTTTAATACCCAAAGACGGCTTATAATTTTGGTCAATCCTTCTAGTTGTCGCAAATTTTTCATATTTCTTACAATTTGCATTTAAACAGTGTTTATCTTTGACAGATACATAGACAATAAGGTTATTTACTTAAGTCTAAACATTTTACTCAACTTTATCAAATCCTGAAATCTTATTGGCTGAGCAGGCCAAGTTGAGATTATTCTCAGATGTTAGTAAAATCTCAAGTTTTAAAATGCCGGACCCTGGTCTAAAGAACCATGTGAGCTGTTTTCATCACTTTGTGTCTGCAGTGGACATTCACAACTGTGTTCACCTCACTCTAAGTTAACTTTCAGTCTTTTTCTCTGACACCACCAGATTGATTGGGACCAAACGTGGAAGCAATGTTTATTTACTGAATGTCTTTCAAGTTTGTTCTTTTGATGTAAATCTAATATGGCCATCAGCATCAAAGATGAGCATTATAATTTGTTGAAACTTCTCCTTGTCACAAACCATAAAGGCAATGGAAATGTTCTTTTGCTAAAGTCTTTGTGTAATGGTGTTTATGGTCTTCTGGTGTTGATCCCAAATCCAAGATGATTATCATCATGAATTATATCGTAACATTAGTCCCTGCTTGGTAGAACTTTGAAAACTGCTAATCCAGTTGACAGTGTTGTCAGAGATTTGATGCTATTTGAGTTCATTTTATTTTGTTGCTCTCAAGTTGATTTGTTAAAATATGAAGCTCCCAATGGGGACTTATTTTAACACTGGAAATATGGGAAATATTCTTTCATGCCCATTGGTTTACCTAAATGACACCCATTTGGGAGACTTTGTTTAATATAAAACACAATGGGACTTTAATATAAAACAATGGGACATGCTTTCAAAAATCTTCTTAAGAAGCAGCCAACAAATTGAAATACATGTATATTATTTAGATATGTTGCTTGTTATATGCTCCCATAATGTTGTTACTTATATTCATGTCTTGCACAAACATTTTGAGATGGTATTTAGATCTCACAAACATCTTGAGATGATATGAGGTCTCACACAAACATCTTGAGATGGTATTGAGGTCTCACAAAGATCTTGAGATGGTATTGATGTCTCATAAACATCTTGAGATGGTATTTAGATCTCAAACACTTAAGACCATTTTGAGGTCTAACACTAACATTTTGAGATGGCATTTATTTCTCACACAAACATCTTGAGATGGTATTAAGTTCTCACACAAACATCTTGAGATGGTATTGAGGTCTCAAACATCTTGAGATGGTATTTAATTCTCACACAAACATCTTGAGATGGTATTGAGGTCTCACACAAGCACCTTGAGATGATATGAGGTATCACACAACCATCTTGAGATGGTATAAAGTTCTCACACAAACATCTTGAGATGATCAGGTCTCGCACAACCATCTTGAGATGGTATTTAGATCTCAAACAAGCATTTTGAGATCATTGTCAGGTTTCACATTTTATTTTGTACTCGAGATGATATTGAGATCTGGTGTTGAATGTTGTTGTTTACAGAAGAGTATGAATTATTGTTATGAACTGTTGTTTCTGTACATACAAGATCTGTATACAAGAAATCCGTCCTTGTTGAATATTTGCTGTGATAATCTGTCCATGAATATTGTTATTTTGTTTTGTATATTATTTATATATTTTTATTATATGTATTATAAATATTACAGCAATGGTTTTGATTTTTTAAGTGCTTTAGTTTACCAAACTCATCAAATCATAAATTTATCTACAAGTGCATTTTTGACTTTTATACTTTAACTAATCACTTCATATTGAGATCTTAACAAAGTTTCAGTGTTAATTTTATACATCGATCACTTGTATTTACTATGTACAGTACATTTTATTTGAAATGCTTAGTGATCAAGTTATTATTGGTCAGTTGTTGTTGCTTTTCCATGTTATGAGCTTCAAATGTATTTAGTATTTCGTATATCTGAGGATGCTTGTACAGGCATGTCTAATTTCAGTTAACACTGTTAATCAAATTTGTGTGATTTAAACAAGTTAATTGTGATTTTGGAGGAGTAGGGTTTAATGGATGCCAAACTTAATTTGAAAAAACAAAAACATTCACAATTTACTGAAAATGATTATGCTATGAGTTTTTAATGCATCAGACTTTGAAATGAAAACTTTATCTCATCTCAACGTTTCCTCACTTATTTGATTTTTTCAGTGTAATTGCTGCATTTACTTTGATGTACACATCTGTATTCCAACAGACAGCCTTTTGTGAGCAGATATGAATACTTAATACTTGCTACAGGCTTGATTCATTTTTCAGTATGTCCATTATAAACTTACGACTGACAATCATGTGGTCAGATTTGTGCAATAATCATGTGATATTAAAATATTTTATAGAATTTTCATATTGAATCTTATTTTTATCATCAACCATTCAAGATCCACTGAACCGATTTCCACCAAAAATAAGTTTCCTGGATTACATTTTTCAGCTTCAACACATAAGAATTTGAAAACAAATTTAAAATCATATTTCATAAATAAGAAATCAATAAGTATATTATACAAGAGATCCCAGAGTGCTCTTAGTGCCCACCATGGAATGTTCTATGTCTGATCTATGACAGACTGTTCTTTTCTCTTATTTTTTGTCTCAACATTGAATTTGAAATTAAATCCATATTTCTGTGTAATACTTTTTCCACAAGATAATAGCGAAACTGAACTTGAACTGAACATATTTTCAGAGAGAATGGAATTCAACATAACTGACAGGTGTCAGTCTTAGATTTTTATCTCTCTGAAAATGTAATATGCACATCTAAACCTGAGGTGGAACCTCCATAATCAATTTTGAAAAAATTCCTTCAGTACATTCTGAGAAATACATACTTCCATTCTCAAAATCCAAGATGGTCGCCTGTCAGCATTGTTGGATTCCAATCTCTGAAAGTGTCATATGCACAACTAGACCTCACAGGAAACCATCATGTCAAATTTCAAGGAGGTCCCTTCAGTCCTTTCTGAGAAATGGCAATAACAAACTTCCTATGGTCAAAATCCAAGATGGCCAACTGTCGACCATATTGGATTCCGATCTCTCTGAAAATGCAATATGCACAACTAGATCTTAAGGGGAACCTTGATGTCAAATTTCAAAGAGATCCCATCAGTCCTTTCTGAGAAATAGCGGCAACAAACTTCCTTTGGTCAAAATTCAAGATGGCCGTCTGTTGGCCATGTTGGATTCCAATCTCTTTGAAAATGTAGATTCACAACTAGACCTCAATGGGAACTTTTATGACAAATTTCAAGGAGATCCCTTCAGTCCTTTCTGAAAAGTAGCAGTAACAAACTTCCTTTGGTCAAAATCCAAGATGGTCCCTTGTCAGCCATATTGGATTTTGATTTCTCTGAAAAGGCAATATGCACAACTAGACCTCAAGGGGAACCTTGATTTCAAAGTTCAAGGAGATCCTTTAATACTTTCTGAGAAATAGCGGTAACAATAATTGTTCAGGATGGACGGACTGATGACGGACTACAGACACGGGGCGATTTGAATAGCCCACCATCTGTTGATGGTGGGCTAAAAATCCCAAATATTCTGACATATCTTTGCAATGGTTGGTTAGTTATTTATTGTTTTATGCCACTTTCAACAATATTTCAGTTATAATGTGGTAGGCAATGGTTGCAAACAGTTAATAAATTGTTGTCAATTTTCTAACCTGTAAAATATTTCCTTGGTCAGGCATAGGAATTCCTACATTATCAACAAGTAAGCAAATTGTTTCAAATGTATTTGTGTATCTTTACTACATAATCAAAAGGCATATGAAAAACCAAAGGATTTAAAGTCCTGAAAGGCAAGTCCTTTGTCAAATCTGAATTGGTGAATTTATAAAAGAATATATATCTGTACATACATGCAGTTTACTGTTTAACCTGGAATATACATCCTTGATCTACTAAAATCAGTAATTAGTATAGGCTGTCGTATACCATGGTACATCTTTAAACCAAAACATTTCTTTGAAATATAAGAAATTAGTGGATGCTTATTTTTATTATGCATCAGTAGAAATTTATACATTTTATGATACTTTTACATTGTCATTACAAAACAGCAGACATACAGAGTCGGACTTAGATTTTCATGTACAGTCATGGAACATATATATTTGTCACTTGTTATTTTCTTCTTTGTTTTATATACAACCAATAATTTTTAAATGCTGGTAAAATCCAGAATTTGACAAATTTGTATAAATTTACGGTAGATATAGGACAATTTGATATTTCTAAAATGTACATGCATTTTTAAATTATCATGTTTATTTACAGAAATGACAATATTTTTCTCACGAAATAATTTTGTATATTCTGTAATTATTCTTTCAGTCTAATGAAATATGTCAAAATTTACCTGAAGTAATTTTATCCTCCACAGAATCATTATTTTCTCAAAATAAACAAAAGTATATCTAAATTTCAAAATGATTAAAAATATTAATTCAATTTCCTTCAAGTAAACTTAAAATATTTGAAATACTGCTTAAATTAATGGATTCTGTATGCATTTAAAAATTGTTGGTTTTATATAAAACAAAGAAGAAAATAACATAAGTGACAAATATTTATGTCCCATGGTTGTAGATCTATCACAACTTTCAACAGCTTTAAAAAATGTTGCATTATTCAGTTCCCTTTTCTCCCTGATTTTTTAACAGAAAAAAACGTTCGTTCAACAACCTTAAAATTACATTGCTATTTGGTATGTAAAAACAGAGTAATAAATGTAGATCAATGTCTCAGATACGAAATGGGATAAAAAAATTAAAACATCTATCGGAACTGATTTAGGGTCAAAACACCCGTCGTAGCGATGACAACCACCTAGCTAGACTTTAAAACTCTATTACAGGAAGGAATCCTGCAATTGCTAGCTGCATCGATGTTTGTGCTATCTGATCAGAACCACAATCGAGTAAACTGGTCTTTTATTTTCTCACGAATGAACAGAATTTACAGCACACCAGGTCATATCTTACTCGATGTCAGACATTAACGGTTTAATCGTGAGTTTGTCTATGATCACTTCCACGAGTAAGCTTGAAAACTTAAATAATCTATCAGTCAAGTAAAAATTCATGTTGTATGAATAAAAAGGAAACAATGATTGATTCCAGTTTCTAAATAATGCGAATTAAAATGGCAAAATTGACAAAACTAAACTAAGGGAATTCCCTTTTTCAACAAGTGTCCTATGTCACGTGATTATAATAATTCATCACAGCATTTTCGACTGTTTTCGTTGTTGAATTTTGTTTCAATGAGTTTCCAATTAAAAGAAACAGTGTCCTAGTTCAGGAATAATAAAGAGAGTATGCAAATGAAACAAGATTCAAATTAGATGCAAAGAAGTATTTTAATGGTTGAATCTCGGTTAACTATTTTCTACAGCGCAGGTAGTAGTTCGGCAAATCCTATGGCACACTGATTTTTGAATGGGGTTGCTGACGATTTTGAGCCTGCCATAGCAATAAGGCTTTGCCTTAAAAACCTAAACAGGGAAACATTTTCATAAAAAAAAATTTGCCCCCCCCCCAAAAAAAAAACCTTTTATTTACTTTCTATGCCACTGGTCTTGAAAGTACTAATGGGGCTGACAGAGCCTGTCACTCCATCAACAAAACAACTGACCCAGAGGTCTACGATATTACAATGTTTGTAAAAACTTCCTCTATGTAGGTTTTTTACATACCAGAATTTAAAGAAGAATTTTCAAGATTTAGTCCTTTTTCTACCCCACCCCTCTCCCTAACATTTGATATGTTCTTTAGTCCCAAAGGGAGTAAGGATAATGAAATACAAAATTTATGCCCCTGCCTGAAAAGTCCACCAGGCCATCTAGTGTTTGGATCATTCAGCTGTCTGTTTGTCTGTCCGTAATTCCGTCCAACTTGTAATTCCATCTCACTTACATATAAAGTGCAATATTTCAAGTTTGCATTGTGATACAGTTACTAAACTTAGACTGTAAGTTCATCTAATACTAGTTGCTCACACTTCATTGACATCACATGCCCCTGGGGGTGGGGTGGGGTCAAAATGTAGGAGATTGCAATATTTAATGTATATAATATTTGCCAGCATAGAAATTTTATTGGGACCGGGGGCATTTGTTTCACAAACACATCTTGTTTTTTTTTCAAGTTATACTCCAGAGATAATTTAAATCAATTTGTAAGAAAATTGTCTATGTGAAGATGAAAAATGTTTATGCAAGACACAATCCCTCATAGCACCCAGGTGACCCAATAAATCAAGAATTCAAATTCAGCAATTGCTGATTGGTAACTAAAATGCAGTATGTATTTGTCCCCTTTATTTTGAAATCAAATACATGGTGAAATATGTACCAGTCACATGACATCTATGACATCATGTACAGGGTGTATTAAAAGTCATACTACAGGCCTGAAGTGATAGAATATCCTAACTTGCAGGTAAAATCATATAATCACTGCTTCAAAATCAGTCCTGCTTGTAGTTTTAGTGTACTACTATCAAAATGCCCAGCACTAGCATGGTCTTTTGTATATATCTCGAAAATTTAAATGTTTATTAAAAAACCTTTAAAGATGGTTTATACAGCATTACACAAAGCACCAATGCTGTGTGTAGTATTGCACTAGTCTTGGTCGCAAAGGACATTAACCTTGCCTGATACATGTAGGTACATGTACACTAATTAGTCACACAACACTCATTATCAAAATATGACAGATCAAATCTGTCACCATAAGCATCTTTGTACTAGCTTGGTGGTCTATACACTTTCTAATACAAGATAATACTCCTGACTATTCCTCCATGTTTTGTTGGTTCTGTATCGACTCGCAGAACTCTCTCAGAATGCCTGAAATAATTCATAGAAAGCTTCATGTGGACATGGGTGCCGACAATGGTGTCATGGCTTCTTCAATGTTAATATGAGAAATGAATCGTAATCTCAACTGTAAAGCCTGTCGGAAATTGCGAATTATTTTCTCCACTTCATTTTTTACGCTGTCACCAACAAACATGTATTTGATATGATATCTAGTTAGACTGTTAAGGAATACTAGGTACACATACCATAATATATTGTAACAACATTTATATGGCTCATCTGAAAAAACAATATATGGTTTAAATTTATTTTAGAGCAGACTTTTAAAAGCAAAATCATCTATATCTTCCATTTTCAAATTCTTGGCAGAAATTAGACTGAATCTGGGGTTATTAGACAATCACTTAAAAGAAGCTGGATTTTAACAGAATTTGTACTGAACTATTTACTTGAAGAAATGTTTAACAAACTTTTGCTCATGGTTAACCCATTCCTCTGCAAGTGGAAGGTCTCAGGTGTGATTTTCAATACAAGTTATACTGGAGACTTAATTAAAATAAGAAATGATAAATCAAAGGACTGAAAGTCCTGAAAAGCAAGTCCTTTGTCAATTCTGAATTGGTGAATTTATAAAAGAATATATATCTGTATGTACATGCAGTTTCTGTTTAACCTGGGTATATACATCCTTGATCTACTAAAATCAGTAATTAGTATAGGCTGTCGTATACCATGGTACATCTTTAAACCAAAACATTTATTTGACAAATAAGAAATTAGTGGATGCTTATTTTTGATATGCAACAGTAGAAATTTGTACATTTTATGATACTTTTACATTGTCATTACAAAACAGCAGACATACAGAGTCGGACTTAGATTTACATCTACAGTCATGGGACATATATATTTGTCACTGTTATTTTCTTCTTTGATTTATATACAACCAATAATTTTTTAAATGCTGGTAAAATCCAGAATTTGACAAATTTGTACAAATTTATGGCAGATCTAGGACAATTTCATATTTCTAAAATATATATGCATTTTTAAATTATCATATTTATTTAGAGAAATGACAGTATTTTTCTCACAAAATAATTTTGTATATTCTGTAATTATTCTTTCAGTCTAATGAAATATGTCAAAATTTACCTGAAGTAATTTTATCCTCCACAGTATCATTATTTTCTCAAAATAAACAAAAGTATATCTAAATTTCAAAATGATTAAAAATATTAATTCAATTTCCTTCATGTAAACTTAAAATATTTGAAATATCGCTTAAATTAGTGGATTCTGTGTGCATTTAAAAATTGTTGGTTTTAAATAAAACAAAGAAGAAAATAACATAAGTGACAAATATTTATGTCCCATGGTTGTAGATCTATCACGACTTTCAACAGCTTTAAAAAATGTTGCATTATTCAGTTCCTTTTACTCCCTAATTTTTTAACAGAAAACCGTTCGTTCAACAACCTAAAAATTACATTGTTATTTGGTATGTAAAATGAGTAATATATTTAGATTGATGTCTCAAATACGAATTGGGTTATTAAACATCAGGTCGAACTGATTTAAAGTCGAAACACCCATGGTAATGATGACCAATGTAAATACATCAACTAAAACCACCTGGCTAGACTTTAAAACTCTGTTACTAACAGGAATCATGGAATCGCTAGCTACATTGATGTTTGTGCTATCCGACCAGAACCACGATCGAGTAAACTGGTCTTTTATTTTCTCATGAATGAACAGAATTTACAGCACACCAGGTCATATCTTAATCGATGTCAGACATTAACGGTTTAATCGTGAGTTTGTCTATTATTACTACTTGAAAACTGAAATAATCTATCAGTTAGGTAAAAATTCATGTTGTATGAATAAAAAGGAAACGATGATCGATTCCAGTTTCTAAATAATGCGAATTAAAATGGGTATCAATGTCAAAATCGGCAAAGCTGAACTGAGGGAATTCCCCTTTTCAACAAGTGTCCTATGTCAGGTGACTATAATAATTCATCACAGCATTTTCCACTGTCTTCGTTGTTGAATTTTAGTTTCAATGAGTTTCCAATTAAAAGAAACGGTGTCTTAGTTCAGGAATTATAAGGAAAGAGTATGCAAATGAAACAAAATTCAAATTAGACACAAAGAAGTATTTTAAAGGTTGAATCTCGGGTAACTACTTTCCTATGGCACATTGATTTTTTAAAGTAAGCTGACAATGCTTAATTGAGTACACGGAAAAACCTGAGGAGTTCTGAGCCTGTCATAGCAATAAGGCCTGAATGGCCACAATGGCACTGAAAAATTAGAAAAACTGTAAAGCTTCTTTGCCTATACAATGAGAGAAAGGTATGTTTGTGTTTTTGTATTTCTGTTATACCAAGACATGAGTTTTCATTTCCATAAACCAAAAAACCTCAATAATATCATTATAAATCTGATCATTGTGGGTATGCCTAGAAAATCTAACAAAATTATTAATTTAGGTGGACTTGCAACTGTAACTGATGAACTGCCTGTATTTAAAGAGTACAGGAGTGACAACACATAGGTCACAACAACACTCAGTCGTTTCTCGACTTTTTAAAAGTATCCAGCCATTCAACAATACAATGAATGGGTAATACTTTGTCAGGACTTCAGTAAAAATCATTTGTATTCAAAAGGAAATGATTTTCTGATATAAAAAATAACTAAAGATAAGAAAACATTTTCTTGTCCTATTTGGGATAATTCAGACCACTGCTTAGATTTCAAAGGATACAAAAAATCTGTAACTGGGTCCATGTAGCGAAGGTACTCACAAGATTTGTCAACGTTCACCAAAATCTCATACAGTTCCTTCACAAGCTGAAGAATAAGAAACGTGAATATTAGATGTTAATACATTACAGGACACTGTCTGGAAAGAAAAATAATGTCAAGTATAAATTATAATTTGATGTTCTACAACCACAACATTACTTCAGCTATTCATTCTAATTACCAGTATAATAGTGCATTTTTATTTCATTTACAAAGAGCTGACATACAGTGCATTTTTATTTCATTTACAGAGCTGACATACAGTGCATTTTTATTTCATTTACAGAGCTGACATACGGTGCATTTTTATTTCATTTACAAACAGCTGACATACGGTGCATTTTTATTTCATTTACAAACAGCTGACATACAGTCATCAAACTTCCATCAAAAGCCGACAAGTCATATAGATCTTTAATTGTACCCTCAGCACAGACACAGTTTTTGGTAAGCCACTTTTCATTTACAAAAATAAAGGGAATACTCCCTACCAAACATTTGAAAATTGCCAAGTGTTATTTGAAAAGAAGACGTTAATGTTAAAAGTAAAATATGATACACAATGACGGACAAAAAGTGATAGGTCATCATAAGCCTTCGGATCAGGTGACCTAAAAAAGCCAAAAGTATAAAAGTATAACGAAATATTTAGGAAAATTCTGAAATTTAGATTCAAGTACTTGGCACAAACCATTCCGTTGTTTTTTTTAAATTGTCTGAGTAATGTTTTTGGCAGATATGGCAAAATATTCTATTTACAGTGTTTCTTAGCCATAGCCTGTTTTTCCTCCCAATTATCACTGAACAACCTATCTCTGGAGCATTAATTTTCAGTTAAGAATTATAAATTGTTCATCATAAACTCCATGTTATAAGTTATTCAGCATAAACATCCCAAGAACAGATGTACTTACTTCCGTAAGACATTTGGTACGCTCATCGTGTTATAAGTTATTCAGCATAAACATCCCAAGAACAGATGTACTTACTTCCATAAGACATTTGGTACACTCATCGTGTTATAAGTTATCCAGCATAAACATTCCAAGAACAGATGTACTTACCTCCATAAGGCATTTGGTACGCTCATCATGTTATAAGTTATCCAGCATAAACATCACAAGAACAGATGTACTTACTTCCTTAAGACATTTGGTACACTCATCGTGTTATAAGTTATCCAGCATAAACATTCCAAGAACAGATGTACTTACCTCCATAAGACATTTGGTACACTCATCGTGTTATAAGTTATCCAGCATAAACATTCCAAGAACAGATGTACTTACCTCCATAAGACATTTGGTACGCTCCTGATGAAGCCTTTGAAGAAATGGTCCAACCAAGTGACACAGGTATAAAAACTGTTCTTCTGTCTTAATGATGGGTTTAAGACTTTCTCTTAAAAACCTTTAAAATGAAGAAATTATCAGTTTTGTTATATTTTGTATAACAAATTACTTTCTTCAAAAATATAAAAAAATATGAAATATCATGTATTACAAATACTTTAAACTTGTTATCATACTGTATTTTTAAACAACGTGAAATTATGAGATAAAGCTTTGTTACATATACAAGCCATGTACAAATCTAAACTTGAAATTAGAAAAGACCAAAATGCTGATTGATGGATTAATGTCTTGACCCTTTAACAATGAAATGGAACTTCAACAAAAAATCCTAAATTGGTCAACTTATTAGAAACATACTACATGTACATACCTAAAATTTCACCACATATACAAACCACACATGAAAAAAATAGAATTTAATATCTTTGAAAACTGAAATATATCTATAACTACACCTGATATAATTATCAAATTAATAAATAAATTATAATCTAATGCTACAAAACAGATTTTCCAGTCTCTGGACTTATCAACACTATTTAGAATCCCCAAGTGCGATGTCACAGTTGATGTTGCATTTCGTCTTTGTTTACTCTAGATATATCACGTCTATTTCTAACACTGTATATCTATATCAAATGTAGTCTTACTGTGGCAGTTGAGAGAGTTGTCCTATGCCAGCATGATGCCACACCGCATGTGACAAAGCGAGTAGATAGGAACAATTCTGCTCTGCAAATACTGACTGGCTTGTGGTAAAATTGAACAGTTGAAATGGCTGACATTGTCCTGGTACAGAGAGCGGAGAGTTACTCATAACCTCCGTGATTTTACAGTTGAGTGCACACCAGTAGGATTCCTATCAAAAACAAAATATGTGTGTGAAATACTTCCCTAAGCACAAACAGTATTATGTTACATACTAGTGAAGTTGTGAGTATCACCACCACAAATCACACCATCACCACCCCAACATAAGTACAAAGTTATACCAACAATTACAACACCACCACCCCAACATAAGTACATAAAAGTTATACCAACAATTACAACACCACCACCCCAACATAAGTACATAAAGTTATACCAACAATTACAACACCACCATCCTAACATAAATACACAGTTATACCAACAAGTACAACACCACCACCCCAACATCAGTATACAGAGTTACACCAACAATTACAACACCACCATCCCAACATAAATACACAGTTATACCAACAAGTACAACACCACCACCCCAACATAAGTATACAGAGTTACACCAACAATTACAACACCACCATCCCAACATAAATACACAGTTATACCAACAAGTACAACACCACCACCCCAACATAAGTATACAGAGTTACACCAACAATTACAACACCACCATCCCAACATAAGTACAAAGTTATACCAACAATTACAACACCACCATCCCAACATAAATACAGTTATACCAACAAGTACAACACCACCACCCCAACATAAGTATACAGAGTTACACCAACAATTACAACACCACCATCCCAACATAAATACACAGTTATACCAACAAGTACAACACCACCATCCCAACATAAGTATACAGAGTTACACCAACAATTACAACACCACCATCCCAACATAAGTACAAAGTTATACCAACAATTACAACACCACCATCCCAACATAAATACACAGTTATACCAACAAGTACAACACCACCACCCCAACATAAGTATACAGAGTTACACCAACAATTACAACACCACCATCCCAACATAAATACACAGTTATACCAACAAGTACAACACCACCATCCCTACATAAGTACACAGAGTTATGTTATATACTGGTAAAACAACAACCTGAACATCAGAATACAGAGCTAAGTGACGTACAGGTAAATGAGTGTGTACTAATTCACAAACATACAAAGGTAACTTACATACAGGTAAATGAGTGTGTACTAACTAACAAACATCAGAGGTTACTTACATACAGGTAAATAAGTGTGTACTAACTCACAAACATACAAAGGTAACTTACATACAGGTAAATAAGTGTGTACTAACTCACAAACATACAAAGGTAACTTACATACAGGTAAATAAGTGTGTACCAACTCACAAACATACAAAGGTAACTTACATACAGGTAAATAAGTGTGTACTAACTCACAAACATACAAAGGTAACTTACATACAGGTAAATCTGTACTAAATCACAAACTTAGAAAGTTTACTTATCTACAGGTAAATCTGTGAGTACTAATTCACTAGCATACAAAGGTAACTTACACACAGGTAAATCTGTACTTACTCACAAGTATACAAAGGTAACTTACATACAGGTAAATCAGTGAGTACTAAATCACAAGTTTACAAAGGTAACATGCACACAGGTAAATCTGTACTAAATCACAAGTATACAAAGGTAACTTACATACAGGTAAATCAGTGAGTACTAAATCACAAATTTACAAAGGTAACATGCACACAGGTAAATCTGTACTAACTCACAAGTATACAATGGTAACTTACATACAGGTAAATCAGTGAGTACTAAATCACAAGTTTACAAAGGTAACATGCACACAGGTAAATCTGTACTAACTCACAAGTATACAAAGGTAACTTACATACAGGTAAATCAGTGAGTACTAAATCACAAGTTTACAAAGGTAACATGCACACAGGAAAATCTGTACTAACTCACAAGTATACAAAGGTAACTTACATACAAGTAAATCTGTAAGTCTTAACTAAAAAATTATCACAAACTTACAATACAGGTAAGTCTGTGAGTACTAACATACAAGCATACAATGGTTACATACAAACAGGTAAATCTGTGAATACCAACATACAAGTACAAAGGTAACTTAGTTACAGGTAAATCCGTGAGTACTAACTCACAAGCATACAAAGGTAACTTACTTACAGGTTAATCTGTGAGTACTAACTCACAAGCATACAAAGGTAACTTACTTACAGGTTAATCTGTGAGTACTAACTCACAAGCATACAAAGGTTACTTACTTACAGGTAAATCTGTGAGTACTAGATCCCACATCACAAGCATACAAAGGTAAGTTACACAGATAAATATGTGAGGACCAACTCACATATCACAAGTACACAGAGTTAAGTTACATACTGGTAAAGCTGTGAGGACCAGCCCAACAGCATTCATCCAAGCTATCACTTTGTCTCTTGGTAACTGCGTGCAGCTTTTCAGCACAACATCCAGAAGAGCAGCACCCACAACGTTTCCACCAACAGGAAGTGCCATGAGTTCAACACAGGTGACATACAGAGCATGTGCAGCTGGACTTGGAAATTCATTAAAACGCCAATCACAGTTGGGAAAGGGAGCTGGTGTCTTCCCCATAATAGCTTTTTACATGTTAAGGAGATCTTAATATTTACATTCTGAGATTTTTCCTTTACAGATATATCTCTCAATACCTGGAATGTTACAAGAATGCATCACCAGAAATATGATAATTAATAATTCAGTCAAGTGCTACGGGATTGCATGATAAAGAAAGACATAAATTAGGACAAAGCTAATACCTCTAGTACTTATAATTTATTATTTTATAACGTCTTGGAGGACAATTGACTGATACATTTTTCCATAAAAAAAGCAGTAAATATCTAAGTTAAACATATTTAAGTATTAGGTCAGACCTGGCTTTGGTAGCAAGAGAATGTCCTTAGGTCAGACCTGGCTTTGGTAGCAAGAGAATGTCCTTAGGCCAGACCTGGCTTTGGTAGCAAGAGAATGTCCTTAGGTCAGACCTGGCTTTGGTAGCAAGAGAATGTCCCTAGGTCAGACCTGGCTTTGGTAGCAAGAGAATGTCCCTAGGTCAGACCTGGCTTTGGTAGCAAGAGAATGTTATAAGGTTAGACCTAGCATTGGTAGCAAGGGATCAATGACCTAAGATCTGACATGACTTTAGTAGCAAGAGATCAATGACCTAAGAGCTAACCTGACTTTGGTAGCAAGGGATCAATGACCTAAGATCTGAACTGACTTAATAGCAAGGGATCAATGACCTAAGATCTGACATGACTTTGGTAGCAAGATATCATTGACCTTAGATCTGACATGACTTTGGTAGCAAGGGATCAATGACCTAAGATCTAACATGACTTTGGTAGCAAGGGATCAATGACCTAAGATCTGACATGACTTTGGTAGCAAGATATCATTGACCTTAGATCTGACATGACTTAGGTAGCAAGATATCATTGACCTTAGATCTGACATGACTTAGGTAGCAAGATATCATTTGACCTTAGATCTGACATGACTTAGGTAGCAAGATATCATTGACCTTAGATCTGACATGACTTAGGTAGCAAGATATCATTGACCTTATATCTGACATGACTTTGGTAGCAAGAGATCAATGACCTTAGATCTGACATGACTTAGGTAGCAAGATATCATTGACCTTAGATCTGACATGACTTAGGTAGCAAGATATCATTGACCTTAGATCTGACATGACTTAAGTAGCAAGAGATCATTGACCTTAGATCTGACATGACTTAGGTAGCAAGATATCATTGACCTTAGATCTGACATGACTTAGGTAGCAAGATATCATTGACCTTAGATCTGACATGACTTTGGTAGCAAGAAATCATTGACCTTAGATCTGACATGACTTTGGTAGCAATAGATCAATGACCTAAGATCTGACATGACTTTGGTAGCAAGGGATCAATGACCTAAGATCTGACCTGACTTTAGTAGCAAGAGATCAATGACCTAAGATCTGACATGACTTTAGTAGCAAGAGATCAATGACCTGAGATCTAACCTGACTTTAGTAGCAAGAGATCAATGACCTAAGATCTAACATGACTTTAGTAGCAAGAGATCAATGACCTAAGATCTGACATGGCTTTAGTAGCAAGGGATCAATGACCTAAGATCTAACCTGACTTTGGTAGCAAGGGATCAATGACCTAAGATCTAACATGACTTTGGTAGCAAGGGATCAATGACCTAAGATCTGACATGACTTTGGTAGCAAGATATCATTGACCTTAGATCTGACATGACTTAGGTAGCAAGATATCATTGACCTTAGATCTGACATGACTTAGGTAGCAAGATATCATTTGACCTTAGATCTGACATGACTTAGGTAGCAAGATATCATTGACCTTAGATCTGACATGACTTAGGTAGCAAGATATCATTGACCTTATATCTGACATGACTTTGGTAGCAAGAGATCAATGACCTTAGATCTGACATGACTTAGGTAGCAAGATATCATTGACCTTAGATCTGACATGACTTAGGTAGCAAGATATCATTGACCTTAGATCTGACATGACTTAAGTAGCAAGAGATCATTGACCTTAGATCTGACATGACTTAGGTAGCAAGATATCATTGACCTTAGATCTGACATGACTTAGGTAGCAAGAAATCATTGACCTTAGATCTGACATGACTTTGGTAGCAAGAAATCATTGACCTTAGATCTGACATGACTTTGGTAGCAATAGATCAATGACCTAAGATCTGACATGACTTTGGTAGCAAGGGATCAATGACCTAAGATCTGACCTGACTTTAGTAGCAAGAGATCAATGACCTAAGATCTGACATGACTTTAGTAGCAAGAGATCAATGACCTGAGATCTAACCTGACTTTAGTAGCAAGAGATCAATGACCTAAGATCTAACATGACTTTAGTAGCAAGGGATCAATGACCTAAGATCTGACATGGCTTTAGTAGCAAGGGATCAATGACCTAAGATCTAACCTGACTTTGGTAGCAAGGGATCAATGACCTAAGATCTAACATGACTTTGGTAGCAAGATATCATTGACCTTAGATCTGACATGACTTAGGTAGCAAGATATCATTGACCTTAGATCTGACATGACTTAGGTAGCAAGATATCATTTGACCTTAGATCTGACATGACTTAGGTAGCAAGATATCATTGACCTTAGATCTGACATGACTTAGGTAGCAAGATATCATTGACCTTATATCTGACATGACTTTGGTAGCAAGAGATCAATGACCTTAGATCTGACATGACTTAGGTAGCAAGATATCATTGACCTTAGATCTGACATGACTTAGGTAGCAAGATATCATTGACCTTAGATCTGACATGACTTAAGTAGCAAGAGATCATTGACCTTAGATCTGACATGACTTAGGTAGCAAGATATCATTGACCTTAGATCTGACATGACTTAGGTAGCAAGATATCATTGACCTTAGATCTGACATGACTTAGGTAGCAAGATATCATTGACCTTAGATCTGACATGACTTAGGTAGCAAGAGATCATTGACCTTAGATCTGACATGACTTAGGTAGCAAGATTTCATTGACCTTAGATCTGACATGACTTTGGTAGCAAGATATCATTGACCTGAGTAACAGAGTAATGTATTACATAAAGTTGACATTTTTACAATTAGGAATAAGAGATACTTATACAAGTTTCAATTCACAATCTCAATTATCCTAGCAGTAATTTCCAATATGGTCTGATGATGGGATATCATAACAAGTTTGAGATTTGTACAAATGATTCTAATTCAGAGGATACTGTCCACCAGTCTTCCTATGAGTCGCACATAATAATCTAGGTCAGGGTTCCAGTCTAGTTTGTCTTCATGTGTAAATCTCTGATAATCCTCCGACAAAAACCAGTTGTTGGCTCGAATCTCTAACAGCGCATCTGATAAAAATGAGAATGAATTAATTAGTGCAGACTTACATATCATGTATACGCAGAGCAAACTCATTGTCCAGTTGACATACCTTGGCAGGGTCAGTTAACCTTTATGTCCAGTTGACATACCTTGGCAGGGTCAGTTAACCTTTAGATTATCATATGGAATATTCTACAAACTTTTTGGTTAAGACTTCATAGGAAATACATTTTTTATTTCCTCCATGTTGGTGTAACTTTAATATTGTTATGCTTCCATACCTAATATTTAAACTTTATCCAGGTCAAGAAATGATTCACAAGAACCTAACCTGGCAGGCTATATGAACTGGATTATATATATTCTGTGTAAGATGTACAGAACATGAAAAATATCTTCAAAATTGTATTTCTGCACAAACATGATAAATTTATCCTTTTGATAATTACTTAATGAGTAAAACAATATAAAAACTACAGTTCCTACAAGTGGAACTATTTGTCTGCTTAGATTTATATATACTACAGTTCCTACAAGTGGAACTATTTGTCTGCTTAGATTTATATATAAAGACCACACAGTGACTAGATGCAGAAGCAAGTATGTGTCTTACCTGGATATGTAATTTCAAAATTGATAAAATTAATTATGTATTTCCAGGTAATAAAATATTTTATGATTGAAATGATATGAAATAAAGCTAGTGTAATTTGATGCCCACAAACAAAATTACCAAATACGTATCAATACAAGTCAATGTCATGTAAATATAAACCTGGTGTAATTTGATGTCCGACATCATTGTTACTTACTCATGACTGTCTGTACAAGTCTGCGTTTGAGTCCTCCTCTGGTTATCAGGATTTTGTTGTAGTAGTGCAATGTATTGTACAAGTACGTGATTGGATGGTCTGAAATCATACACAAATAAAAAGTACAAAGCTTATCTCACACAAGATACAGTAATCAAAGACTACATAGCTTATCTCACCCCAAGATACAGTAATCAAAGATTACAAAGCTTATCTCACACAAGATACAGTAATCAAAGACTACATAGCTTATCTCACCCCAAGATACAGTAATCAAAGATTACAAAGCTTATCTCACCCCAAGATACAGTAATCAAAGATTACAAAGCTTATCTCACACAAGATACAGTAATCAAAGACTACATAGCTTATCTCACCCCAAGATACAGTAATCAAAGATTACAAAGCTTATCTCACACAAGATACAGTAATCAAAGACTACAAAGCTTATCTCACCCCAAGATACAGTAATCAAAGATTACAAAGCTTATCTCACCCCAAGATACAGTAATCAAAGATTACAAAGCTTATCTCACCCCAAGATACAGTAATCAAAGACTACAAAGCTTATCTCACCCCAAGATACAGTAATCAAAGACTACATAGCTTATCTCACCCCAAGATACAGTAATCAAAGATTACAAAGCTTATGCCACCCCAATATACAGTAATCAAACATTATAAAGTTCATCTGACACCAACACAGATTCACTTCAGCCCAATGACACATTTTGGAACCCTATTCACTCTTACCCCATCACCTGGGATTACTCTCTACTAAATTTAATAAGAAATTAATGAGAAGTTATCATTGATTAGAAAATTTGATAGAAAATGCAAAATATGATGGGTTATTGTTAGAATACAACATATCTCCATGGTAACTGGTGATGTGAAAAAAATAATGGTTACCATTAAATCAAATATGACTGAATAAAGAGTTTGCTTTACATACACCATTTGTTGGGTAAATAGATCAGTTTTGAAATATGTATGGTGGTATGCCAAGTTTTCATCTCAAGACGCTTGAGCAATTGTGCATTTCATATAACTAGATTATTGAACAAATATGATGACTTACCATGAAACTTGTACAAGACACCTAAAATCTCAAGAATTTTCTCTGGTAAGTTTGTTAATGATGGTTGTTCTATTATTCTATGTAGAAGAATGTCCAATACCTAAAAAAGGAAATAAGTTATGATGCAACATCAGCATTTATTTCCATATATTGAAGGCCTAGGCACAAAGGAATCGCCCTTTAAATCACTATGTCCCTAGTCTGCAACCTTAGCAGGTTTTGACCCTTGTTGGAATCCTAGATTAATTGTGTGAAAAAGTCTGCTAATTACTTTGGGAAGGTTGGTGGCAAGTTATAAAAGAAAGGAAGAAAACTCCACCACCATTAAAACTAGACATCACTATGTATGTTCTGAGTGTGACTAAAACACCACTAAAAAACATGTAAAGTTTTTCATCCCACACACAGTAAATTCTGGGTTTGAATCTAGATCAACTCATAACAATACTTTATTGTTCCCTTACCTGCTGGATTAATATTAGATGTCAAATTCACAGGTCATATATGACAAATATCATTTTTCAAGGTAGACCTGCTTTTTTTCATGAACACTATATGCATTAGTCTAAGTAAATAATATAGGTAGCAATTTATGACTCAATTTCTAAAGACAATAATGTTTCCACGATATTTCCAATGAATGGCAGATCCCAATGCTTTAATAATTCATTGGCTTTTGGACATCTAATGTGTACCTATAAAATTTAGCCCCCACACTTATTTTGCCCTTTTTGTCCCATCTTAAATTTGCTTTAAATTATCATATTCAAAATAATGGCATGTCTGTCCATACTTCAATCATCTATCTTTAAATTTTCACCTTCATTTTAAATTTGAAAAGTCAAAATTGCAGAAATTAAGCAGAAGGGTAAGGTAATTTCCAGGTATTCATATATACAAACTATACCTCTGTATATTGAATATATGATTCAGCTTACTTTCTGAAATTCTGGCAAATATATCTTGTCTAAGTCAAAAATTACAAAGAGAGTTAATATTTAGAGGCATAAAAATAAAGATGTACTCCAAAATAATGAATGATAAACAGTACATACTGGTAAGAATCTCAAACACACATTTCCAAAGTACACAGGGAGGTACTGGTGTTGGATAGGGCTATTCAAATCTTGTATACCCTCAAAATAAAATTTCTCTGGGTATTTCTGAAAATTTAAAACAAATAAAATTATGAAAACTGGATTATCAAGAGGGACACATAAAACATATCACATACATATCCTTATATCTGCTTACTGCAGTAAAAATGACATTTTAAATTCAAACTCAATAGAAACAAGAAAATGTATGGTTTGGGATACTCATCGAATAGAGATCTTAACAGTTTTCAAGATATTTTACCACTTCTGAAAGGGAGGGGCCCAGAATTACCCAAAATGCTTTTTGCTATGTACCTACTTGTCTTGGCAAGGGCAACAAAAAATCATATGGTGGTGGGGATCTCAACAGAATTCATGATATCTGATCACCTCTGCTGAAAGGTTGGGCCCTAAATGACCCAGCAGTGTAACAAAACTGCTAATGTGAGATGTATGTTTATCACTGACCCCTATTGTTGCCCGGGGACACAGATTGATCAAACAAGAACCTGTACAAAATAATTAAACTTTTGTGATTTTGGCTCAGTGGTTCTTGTAAGACAACCACCCTATTTATTCTTAAGTATCTCATTATAGAAGAGGTTGTGGTACTTTGTATAATTGACTTGAATTCTCTTCTCCCAAGAATGTTCTGTACTAAGTTTGGTTGAAATTTGCCCAGTGGTTCAGAAGAAATTGCAAATGTTAAATATTAACGATGCCAACAACAACAACAACACCAAAGGTCAACTTTAGATTAGAAAAGCTCACTTAAACGATCAGCTCTGGCAGGCTAAAACAAATACTTTAAGTAAAAATAACTTGTCGTTCATATGCCATTCTGCACTTCTCTTTTGAACAACATATTTATTTTATGCCACTCACCATAGTCTAGGGTTTCAGGTCCAACCTGTCTTTTTTAAGATTGACAGCTTGGTATACAAAATGGAAGTCCAATAATATAAACTGAGCTCCCTGTTCATGGTATGTATACAATGACAACTGTCACTCAGAAATACATTACGATTACAATACATTTACACACCTTATGAAAAGCCATATGCTTGTCATGCCAATTACTCTGCAACCAATGTTCTGGGGAATTCTGAAATTAGAATGATGAAATAATCTAACAATTCATATTTTACCTCATACCAGTAAAAATTTACCTTCATACCAGTAGAAATTTACCTATCTTTCCATAAACAACCATAGAATATAAAGACAAATAAAATTTGACTGATTAGCTACTGAAAATAATCTTCAAATCTCAGTAAAAGAAAATATTCTACGTTCCTAATTCATTTAATGATTTCAAATAAATTGCATTCCAACTTTAATTACTGGTTTAATTTTTTACCTGGGTCTTACAGCATTGAAATGATAACAAATGATAAAGAAATAACAAATTTAGGGACAGATGGTTGCTTGGTAACGGCAAAATATTGTGGTTTTACCTCTCTTACAAAATCTTGTACTCTTTGTTTGAACTCTGGTGGTTTGAGTAGCAACATGTGTATGATCAGATAACAAAGACGAGCTTCTTGTTCATCAAAATTCCTCAAAGCCTGAAAAACAAATGATAATAAATAATATTTTACATAACATAAACGTTAGGCCACTGGCATAAAATTGTTTGTTTGGTGTGCACTGACTCAGTTACTAAAGAAAGAATTCTGTGAACTGGAACCAAAACCAACGCAAATTAAAGTGCTACAGAAAACTTTAAGCATTTCCCCTGGTTCAAATATTGGAAGATCAAACAATTTTTTTTTTTTTATTTTTGGTATTATTTAACAGGAAAGCAGATTAAATGATCCTACCAATAGTGACTACAGTAAGTCTATAATTATCAGATACAGTGAAACTTGTATATAGCAACCTCCTTAAGGACACAAGAAAACCTCCTTTTTAGGGAGGTGGTCACAAGTTTTCTGGTATCTATGGTATTTTGTCTATACTTATCAGATATTTACAGTAATATTGTCTATACTTATCAGATATTTACAGTAATAATGTCTATACTTATCAGATATTTACAGTAATAATGTCTATACTTATCAGATATTTACAGTAATATTGTCTATACTTATCAGATATTTACAGTAATATTGTCTATACTTATCAGATATTTACAGTAATATTGTCTATACTTATCAGATATTTACAGTAATTTTATCTATGCTTATCAGATATCTACAGTAATCTCTCTATACTTATCAGATATCTACAGTAATAATGTCTATACTTATCAGATATCTACAGTAATAATGTCTATACTTATCAGATATCTACAGCAATATTGTCTATACTTATCAGATATCTACAGCAATAATTTCTATACTTATCAGATATCTACAGCAATATTGTCTATACTTATCAGATATCTACAGTAATAATGTCTATACTTATCAGATATCTGCAGTGATTTTACAAGTCCTTTCTTGACTTACAGACATAAAACTAGTATGTTTAAGGTAACTATGTGGTATTTTACAAGTTCATTCTTGCATAAATGCCATATTTTTCAGAGGTCATTCTGGGATTTTTTCTCGGACAAATATCACAAAATTCTGGGACATTTTCTGGGACACATTTGGGTTCACTTTTCGGATGTTTAATAAATACAAATTTACAAATTGTTTTCAATTTTTTATTATACAAGTTGCAAGCTTTTTTGCCATGACAATTACACTGTATGCCTTTTTAATACATATTGTATGAATTTTGCAAGTTTATAAAAGTACCAGTTGAATAATAGATACAACTTTGTTTATGATTTAAAAAATAAAGTTTCCATAATTTAAATACCAGTCCAGTCCGGTCTGCTTTTGTTTCTTATACTACTTCCAAAAGTAGGTCTGCCATTACATGTGCTTTGTGACAATTGGACATTGAGGTAAATGCCTTGCGATTATTAATAAAATCATTTTTTGTTGAAGTACATTACAAATAATCTAAGATGTTGTAATAATTATTTTTGATGGTATCATGCTTCAAATCATCAATGATCCAAGCTTGTGTCACATGATATACCGCACATTCCTTAGTCTTACTCTTAGACTTATTGATAGTCTCATCACCAATTAACTGCTAATCAGTGGACAGGACGGTGTTATATAATCATTAACAACCTCAATAATTAACATGTCCACAGGTTATTTACCTGTAAAAGTGTCAACTTTTAAGAAACAGACGTTTGCTAATTAGTAAATGAGACTTCATATGGACAAAATGGTGTAACAGTAGGAATCTAGGGAAGAAACAAATTTTATGGGAAAATCGGTGTCAAGGCGGGACAAGTTTTAGGAGGTCGATTGTCCGGGATATTAGCCTTCCCTCCAGGACATAATGGCATGTATGTTCTTGACTTACCAGACACAAAACCAGTTTGTCTATGGTAACTATATGGTATTTTACAAGTTCTTTTTGACTTACCAGACACAAAACCAGTCTGTCTATGGTAACTATATGGTACCTCCAGACCATGTCATTTAAAGTTTCTATGGACTGAAAAAGAAAATGAAACCAAAATGATACATTATTACAGTACAGAAACATAATTCTACTGTTTAAACAACAAGATGTGTTTGTGAAACACGAATGCCCCCGGTCCCAACCAATTTTTATGCTGGAAAATAATATGTATACTTTAAATATTGCAATGTCCTACAATTTGACCCCACCCCACCCATTGGGCATATAATGTCTTTTTGTTTGTTTGTTTGTTGTTGTTTAATGTCCCACTCGAGAATCTTTCACTCATATGGAGACGTCACCAAATACCGGTGAAGGGCTTCAAGTTTTGGCCTATGCTCGGCACTTACGGCCATTGAGCAGTGATGGTTCTTTAACGTGCTGACACCTACTGTGACAAGGGACCTTGGTTTTTACTGTCTCATCTGCAGGACAGGAAACTGACCCATCGACGGCTGGACTGGAACTCACGATCAAGAGTCAATTGCGCTTCGGACTGAGCCAGGCCGGCTCCATATAATGTCAATGAAGTGTGAGCAACCATTCGGTGAACTTACAGTCTAAGTTTGGTTACTGTATCACAATCCAATCTTGAAATATTTCACTTTATATGTAAGCGGGGCAGAATTGCGGACAGATGAACAAACAGACAGACGGACAATCCAAACACTAGATGCCCCCGGCAGACCTTTCAGGCCGGGGGCATAAAAAGTAATGAAAGATTACAAAGCTAAAGTCAGGTTGATATAGGTTGGTGTGAGGGCAACTTTCTTTTGAATTTTCAATCATGTAACTTGTCACAATAGTAACTAACCTTGTTGACATTTTGTCCACTGACTCCAGTGAGATTCAGTTCATACACCATGTAGTCTGCAAATGTGCGCAGGTGAGCTGACAGTGCTCTCGGACCAAGGCGATCCAGTACTCTAAAAGTGTGAACAATTATTGTAGTACTTTCAACATATGAGTACATTGCAATGAATAATCAAAATAAACATTCAACTAAAAGCATAATTATCGGAGTAACTAACTTCCCTCAACTGCTGAAAGTTCAATTTAAAGTTTATCTTGATTATAAACCTGATCCAGTTATGTCCATGTTGTTTTAGTTTATTATTGTTAAGTGTACTGTTGTTGTTTTAGTTTATTATTGTTAAGTGTACTGTTGTTGTTTTAGATTAAGTGTACTGTGGTTGTTTTAGATTAAGTGTACTGTTGTTGTTTTAGATTAAGTGTACTGTTGTTGTTTTAGATTAAGTGTACTGTTGTTGTTTTAGTTTATTATTAAGTGTACTGTTGTTGTTTTAGATTAAGTGTACTGTTGTTGTTTTAGATTAAGTGTACTGTTGTTGTTTAAGATTAAGTGTACTGTTGTTGTTTTAGTTTATTATTGTTAAGTGTACTGTTGTTGTTTTAGTTTATTATTGTTAAGTGTTCTGTTGTTGTTTTAGTTTATTATTGTTAAGTGTACTGTTGTTGTTTTAGTTTTTTAGTTTTTTGTCCAGTTGTTGTTTTAGTCTATTATTATTTAGTGCACTGTTGTTGTTTTATTTTATTGTTTAGTGCACTGTTGTTGTTTTAGTTTATTATTGTTTAATGCACTGTTGTTTTAGTTTGTTATTGTTTAGTGCAATGTTGTTGTTTAAGTTTATTATTGTTAAGTGCACTGTTGTTTTAGTCTATTAATCACTGTTGTTGTTTTAGTTTATTATTGTTTAGCACAGTTGTTGTTTTAGTCTATTATTGTTTAGTGCACTGTTGTTGTTTTGTTTTATTATTGTCTAGCACTGTTGTTCTAGTTTATTATTGTTAAGTGCACTGTTGTTTTAGTCTATTATTGTTTAGTGCAGTTGTTTTAGTCTATTATTGTTTAATGCACTGTTGTTGTTTTAGTTTGTTATTGTTTAGTGCACTGTTGTTTTAGTTTATTGTTTAGTGCACTGTTGTTTTAGTTTATTATTGTTTAGTGCACTGTTGTTTTAGTCTATTATTGTTTAGTGCACTGTTGTTGTTTTAGTCTATTATTGTTTAGTGCACTGTTGTTTTAGTTTATTATTGTTTAGTGCACTGTTGTTATTTTAGTTTATTATTGTTTAGCGCAGTGTTGTGTTTTTCTTATGCAGATTTCTCAAAAGAGTGCAGTAAATTTATAATTATGTTATCAAATGTGCAGTATGGGTTTTTTTATTTATAGTATCTTACAAGACATAGGATTTTGGTACTCAGTCTACATCACATGATTAATATAAATGGGGATTCTATAACTTTTAGTGCCTTACTAGATACCAGAGTCTGTCTACATCCCATGACTATGATAGTCTCCATGCTTCCTTTAAAATAGAAGCTTTATTTGTCAGCAGTGTCTAAATTGTTCCATAATTTTGATCTCACTCTTGAACAACAATATTATTCATTTGACGTCGATCATTGCAAAAACATTAAACAATATGTAATATAATATTTTTGTCATTTTATAGATTTCCCTGAGATCCAATAATTTGTAATGGGCTTCATAAACATACTTGTATGCTGTTGATGGGACTCTATTTTCTTCCAGCATATTTTTCCAGATGATGCTGAAAAATCAATAAGTCATAAGTTTGGTCAACTTTACAAATGATAATTTATATTAAGCTGAGCAGACGCTTTAGACTACAGATTTTGAAATTGGTAAATTGCTCCAAGTGGCCAAGTGGCAAAATGTTCTATCTCATAGGTGGAATGTTTCAAGTTTAAATCTGGATGACATCTCAACCCTTCTCTGTATGATTAAAGTCAAAAGTTTTTGAGATAATACTTAAAACCAAGGTCAAAAGTCATAGTATATATGACACATTGGAACATCAAGTACAAAGTCATAGTATATATGACACCTCGACATTAGGTTCAAAGTCATAGTAGATATGACACATAGGGACAATAAGTCCAAAGTCATAGAAGATATGACATATAGAAGGACATTAGGTCCTAAGTCATAGAAAATATGACATTTGGACATTAGGTTCAAAGTCATAGTAGATGACACATAAGGATATTAGGTCCAAAGTCATAGTAGATATGACAAAGTCACAGTAGATATGACACATAGGGATTGTTTGTTTATTGTTTAATGTCCCACTTAAAAATCTTTCACTCATGGAGACAAATGCCAGTGAAGGGTTTTTATTTTTTGGCCTATGCTCGGCACTTAAGGCCATTGAGCAGTGAGGGTTCTTTAACATGCTGACACCTACTGTGACATGGGACCTTGCTTTTTACTGTCTCTTCCAAAGGACATTTGGTCCAAAGTCATAGTAGATATGACACATAAAAGAACCTTTCTTAGTATAATTCACGTTAAACCTTTGTGACAAATCATATTTATCTAATGTCACCATAGAGATAGTTTCCTACAGGTCCATACAATGTGTCAGGATTAGCAAATACTATCACACAATTTAAGACTGATTGCTGTGAAAAATTGGTGAAGTTTGATGACTTCAGAAAATATCAACTATATAATAATTCTTATTATACATGTCATTATGAGAATATCAAATGTGTTTTGGTTTATTTACATCATTAAGTGACAATGTTACTTGTGAGCTTGCTTACCACAGAAACAGAGGTGAAGACCCTTGCATTGAGAAGTGTGCTATAATATCAGTTTCATTGGCCATACCTGTGGATGAAAATTACAATTACGTGACAAGATAGTAAAAAAGTCACCAATATCAACAACAACAACGCCAAATCATTAAAATCATACATAAACACTGATTTATACTTTGACCTGAATTCATTTACTTTATTCAATTATGAAAGTAATTTTAAAAGATTGCTCCTTTTGCACCATCCTTGGATCTCTGATAAATTATAAATTTATGAACAGAACACTCAACTAAAGTGACATAAGATAAATTTATGATTAAAATGAAATATGAAAGATAATGAAAATTGTAATAAAGTAGACTGATTTTTCAGATTTTCAAGTTAAACATTTGAATCCTCTGATTATGTAAGTGTACTTACTTTTCCATTTCTTGTACTCTGTATCCACATTGCGTTTAAGAAGATTTTTATCCTCTCTATGTGGAGGCTGTGACTGGAAAAATTCAGCTAAACTCGGGGGAAAGCAATTAAGAGTGTTTGCTGGCCAACTATGCTGTGTGCTCTGCATTATCTGATTCAAAATTTCGCGGAACCAGTTAGATGAAAAATTGTCGACCCCTGTGAAAAAGAATAAGTTCAGTGAACAGTTTAATGTCCATGTAAATGTAATGATTTGTTCTGTAACAGTTTAATGTCCATGTAAATGTAATGATTTGTTCTGTAACAGTTTAATGTCCATGTAAATGTAATGATTTGTTCTGTAACAGTTTAATGTCCATGTAAATGTAATGATTTGTTCTGTAACAGTTTAATGTCCATGTAAATGTAATGACTTGTTCTGTAACAGTTTAGACTATGAGGTCAAGATTTATGAACAAAATGGACTGGATTTTGTGTCCTAGTAAACAAGGTTTTGGTTTATAAAGTAATTGCTATAGATTGCTATAAATTTCATGAGACACTCTGACCACTCAGGGTGGATATTTTGTCATTAGCAGCAATAAAAATTCACCAACCTTTTGAGTCAACCGAGGCACAATGTATGTGACAGATGCTAGTAATGTCAAGACAAACCAATCTGTCTTGTTATATGAAGTAAGGGACTTCTGTGAAAGACAAAGAGAGTACTTGTTTCAACAATGGTTTAGAATTTCTTTAATTCAAACAAACCTTAGTAATACCATACCTGTTACATGCATTGCTCTAGCAAGTGTTAACACCAGTGCTCTGTTGAGTTCTTCTGAATCATTGGACAGGAAGCTAGGGCGATTTGGTTCATTGAACAATCGGGAAAGTTGTGGCTGTACCTCAAAACTTCCTAGTCCTGTGATCAACCTTAATGCTGTACTTTCCACACTACAGAGAGAGATCAAACATTAATCATATGACTACTTGTGGGGATATTATGTGTTTCATCCAAACGTTTTGCTTGTCTGCAGATTTCAGCTCAAGGTGAGAATCAAAACATTTTGACATAAGGACCTATGTAACACTGTATACCTTGAAAAGTTTTGCTCCTGTTTAATTTTGGCCATTTTCATGCTAAGATGAGGGAGCAAATTTAAAAAATTAAATAACTGAAGGCATTTGATGCCAGGACACACATGTCATCAATGAGACAATGGTAATTTAGGGCAAATTAAAGACGAGTGAATATGTTTTCTGTTGTAAAAAGATGAAAATAACCAGAGCGAAAATAACCAGGGCAGAAATTACCAGAGCAAAAATAACCAGGGCAAAAATAACCAGGGCAGAAATAACCAGGGCAGAAATAACCAGGGTAGAAATAACCAGGGTAGAAATAACCAGGGCAGAAATAACCAGGGTAGAAATAACCAGGGTAGAAATAACCAGGGCAGAAATAACCAGGGCAGAAATAACCAGGGTAGAAATAACCAGGGCAGAAATAACCAAAACATAAATTTCCAGGTATACAGTATCAGTAAGATATTTTTACTTTTTGTTTCCTTTAATGAGATATAGGATGTAAGTGTCATATGTAAGATCACCAACATTTACTTGTGACACTGAGAGGATCCCTTATGGCCACTTTCCCTGGTTACAATCTAAAGATGTGTTTTCCTTCACCATTAAAAACTGACCAGAACTGTAAAACAGATCTTGTTTATTGTGGTGTAAATCACATTCAACAAGCATATATAAGTGCTTGTACTACTAAGTACAGATCATATAACAGGGTTAAAAATTAGCAGTAGTCTGTAAGTTTTGCATTGGACATGTCAAGATTGTGCTTCAGCTAATCTGGTTGACAAGTAGAAAATCTGTATAAACATTACAATTATATAAACATGAGCAATTAATGAAAGTGTGTATGTACAGTGAGCACCAGAATTACCTAATCAGTCCCTTAAATGTTTTTCTCAACTAAAACTAAAATGATGATAGTAGCTTTGACTCACGAGAATACAAAAAAAAACCAATAGATAAGTAATGAATTCTGTTACCAATTCAGTAAATATGTCAGGGGTCTACAACACTAAAAAAATTCACTCTTCATTTGGCCAGTGAACCAGAAATTTTACTAGCCGGCCAGGAACTTTTACTCGCCAATATATCTGTGTGTGTGTGTGTGTGTGTGTGTGTGCATGTTCTTATAAAAATCCACTGGATGAAAATACAGAAATGAAATAAAATATTATTATATATATTTATTATTGTTTCAGTCCATTTTAAACAAGTTTATTAACTGCGCATGTTAACCTTTTTGTGCATTTTTTTCTCAATCCAGGAGTGTTTATATGCCTATATTTTTCACATTTGTTGCTCTAATGTTGAGGCAACCTTAAACTTTGTTTTTAAATTTTTACCACCGCTTTCTTTTCGACAGAATTTACAAAACAGAGTCTGCCCACAAGAATTGTAAATTTTGTTTGTAAGTTACAATCTAGAGTCAAACACCCGTGACCTGATCATCAGACAAACACCTATAAAGTTCTTTAGTTTATAGGTGTTTGTCTGACGATCAGGTGTTTGACTCTCGATTTTAATTTACAGATAAAATTTCCAGTTCCAACTGTGGTTAATCCCTTTGGGGATTCTGTCATGGCTGTTTTATCGTGGGGCAACACAATAAAACAGCCATGACAGAATCCCCTATGGGATTAGGCTGTGGTTTGCCTGCCCTCCTCATCAAACACTAGGCCGAACTTTCTGCCCTGATTTTACCCCTTAAAAATCACTTGAATGATTTGATTTGATTTTTTGTTTTACTCCATACTCAACAATCTTTCAGTCATATGATGGCGTCCAGTTTTTGTTGGTGGAGGAGAAACCCAGGTTACCTGGGTAAAGACCACCGACCTTCTGCAAGAAAACTGGCAAACTTTCCCACTAATTCGAAATGATCCTAGCGGGATTCAAACCGGGGTGAGCCTTGTGATTTAAAGCGCAATGCTCTAACCACTCTGCCACGGAGGCCCCCTCGCTTAAATCAAAATCGAAATCAGGGCAGAAAGTTCGGCCTAGTCGAACACTAGCCATAACTCAATTCCAGTATTCCTTTAACCAAGATCGTTTAAACTTAGTAGTGTCTAATGATGCTTCTGTTGAAATCAACCGAGAAAAGAAAATGTCATCGTATGCTGTTAGAAAAATTTCAAGTCGAAAACATGAGAGCACACATGCTTTTATACAGTAATCCACGTGAGTTAGATGCTTTAGTTTATCGAAACTAAATAACCAAATGTTTGTTGTAAAGCGCAAACTGGTCGCAATGTGGCGACTGGATGAGGATAAACACTCGTCAAAATCTAAAAAATGGTCGCATTTGCGAGTGATTTGGTCGCATTGTAGAGCGCTGTGTGTGCCAAATTTGCAATTCATTATACCACTTTGGGGCTAGTGAGTTTGTCGTTAGACTAGTAAAATTTGTTTCCATCTAGTCTGACTGACTAGTGAGATGGAAATGCTAAATTCAATCCCTGTATAAGATAGCAGTAGATTTCACTTATTTTTAAGACATTACTTTAACATAGCCCTTCATTCAAAATACATGTTTATACATATGCCTGTAGCAAAATTTCTGATGACTTTTCTAACACACTGCTGAAATTTTTAGAAAAAAAGACTTTTGAACAGGGTTAGGGTTAGGGTTAGCACACTGCACACACTTCTGGCTGTATATTTCCTTACCATAAATGCAACTGATTCTGATTGGTCTGTGGGACCTGACTTAATGTATGCAGATGACCTAACAGTTGAACTCTGTAATGAGGCTGTGTATGGTGAAGTCTGTAGCTGAACATTTCCAACAGAGTATGAAGAATTCCCAACGCATTGCTCTGGAAAACAGTTGGCAGCAACTGACCTATTTTAATTAGAAAGGGTTTACACATATCATAATGTAACACATAACTGGTAGCAATACATAGATAAGAAAGGATTTTTATATATCATTATCTAATATATAATCTGTAGCAACTGACCTATATAGATAAGAAAGGATTTTTATATATCATTATCTAATATATAATCTCTAGCAACTGACCTACATAGATAAGAAAGGATTTACATATATCATTATCTAATATATAATCTGTAGCAACTGACCTACATAGATAAGAAAGGATTTTTATATATCATTATCTAATATATAATCTGTAGCAACTGACCTACATAGATAAGAAAGGATTTTTATATATCATTATCTAATATATAATCTGTAGCAACTGACCTACATAGATAAGAAAGGATTTTTATATATCATTATCTAATATATAATCTGTAGCAACTGACCTACATAGATAAGAAAGGATTTACTTATATCATTATCTAATATATAATCTGTAGAAACTGACCTACATAGATAAGAAAGGATTTACATATATCATTATCTAATATATAATCTGTAGCAACTGACCTACATAGATAAGAAAGGATTTACATATATCATTATCTAATATATGATCTGTAGCAACCGACCTACATAGATAAGAAAGGGTTTACATATATCATTATCTAATATATAATCTGTAGCAACTGACCTATATAGATACGAAAGGATTTTTATATATCATTATCTAATATATAATCTGTAGCAACTGATCTATATAGATAAGAAAGGATTTACATATACCATTATCTAATATATAATCTGTAGCAACTGACCTACATAGATAAGAAAGGGCTTATCATACATTTATAAAATTCTTTTTCTTTACCTGACTTTGTCATGATCCCCTATATCATAAAAAATATTCATCAGTTTTTTTAAATATTGAGAGCAAGTTCCAGCAAATCCATATCTACTGTGAAAGAGGACTTAAATGAAATATATAATGCAATACGCGCACACACATAAAATAAGTGTTGAATTTAATTTGAAACTTGTTACTTACTTATAAAACCTTTGATTCCAAGAGATTCAATTTCCATGTAGACTAGTAACCTACTGTAGGTTTCAAGTAAAGCCGGAGCGTGAGCTATCGTAGCCTTTGACTTTGCCTGCCTCATGACTCTGTGTACTATACTATGGATTAAACTGGAGGTAAACAAAAAGTGTCTGTTAAAAACAAATGCCCCAGCTAACAATATTGTTGAGTGAACATGCAGAACAAGACCAATGACCCTGATCTTACCTGATGCGTTATTTCTTCAAATTTATATTTATTTATTCAATTTTTTCAAGATATACCAGACACTTTGAAAATCTGACCAACACCAGATTACTAACACAGACATTTTGAAATAAAAAAAAAAATTACTGGTCAACTGGACCAGTGAATAAAGGAATTTCACTGGCCAAAGAAAATTTTGTACTGGTTTGTATATATACACATAGGTCTCTTGTACGCAGATTACGTCAGGCTTGACGTTCTCAATTAATTGTGCGAAGGACTCCCGTTTCTGAGTAAACCCCGGGCGTTCCATTGTAGAATTTTAATTCCTGCCATATCACTTTATGATTTTTTGGGGGGCACCTTTTATGGCCTATAGGGCAGATCTTGTGTTATACACAAGCTGCTTGACTGGTGTAGAGGATTTTAGGGGTTTATTTTTTCCCCTTTTTTTCTTTTCAGGTATATGGGTGGTGGTTTCAATGTCACTTAAATGTATGCCCGAATTTAATTTATGGTGTATAGGGTGTGAATGGGGGGGTATAGCCTAAGCTTTCAGTTGAGGACTGGAGGTCCTCAACCATCGGATACGTGGCCCTATCAAGATCAGGTGTCTTGATATGGTAAGACTCGCTGGACTCATTTACCGAGTCTATCTGAGTGGATTCCGGCACAGTGACGGTAATCCCCTCGGTTTGTGTACCTACACTGACCGTCTCCTTCCGTGGTATTCCATGTGTGGGGTCATGGGCGATTTTCCAGATAGTTTCGAGAACTTTATTGTCATTGATATCTGGATTTCTGGCTATCATAATGGCAGCCCCCAGTAAGGTAGCCACCCGAGCCTCCACGGGACTGGTGATCGGTTTTATCTGATCTCTAATTGTATGATTGCAAGTGTGTTTTTTCTGAGAGACTATCTGAGCGTATGTGTGTTTTTTGTCTACTGGTGCATGTGAGGTAGAAGGAGGGAAGGTGACATTTATGGTTGGTAGGTGGTTGGTGGGGGTAGGTAATAGGGGAGGTCTGTTGTTAGTGGGTCTTGATTGGTATGGAGTGCAGCGTTCATTGTAGGCCTTTACCCTATATTGTACATTTCTGTGTATGATGCTTTTAGGGAGAGCATCACTATTGAAAGTGATAGCAATGACCTGAGAAGGGATGCCGAATCTGTTGTTAAGTCTTTGGGAGTTGGTAATATGGTGGTGGGTGATTAGTTCGACCCGGTTTAGAGAGTGTGGGAATCTGTAGATGACCCCGTGGAATTGTTTTGGTTTATCCCGTGAAGCAGCCGATTGAGTTTTTGTTCTAGTATTTTCTTTTGGCTGACTTCGCAGTGTGGGCCTAGATTTACCTATATAATTCCTCCTACGTAATTTTGGCTGAAAAGGGGCCGAGCATATACTCCGGATGTGCATGGCACGCTTTAGCTGCATAACTGTGGTTACGAGTAAGAGAATTACGCCTGACGGTAAGAATTTAACTTGGCGCGGATGTCCTACCTGCGCTTGTATGTCGCCTAGGACCAGTGAATTTCAAAAACTCTCATATACTAGTTTGGAAATATGTCAAAATTATCAATAGACCTAGTATCTAATTTTTGCAAAACATTAAGCCTCCCTTTTTATCAAAATTCTGGAAAAGGTGAAAGTTGTGGACTGATATACCATTTAAAAACAAGACAACCTAGATTTACCATCTTAGGGCCATTATAAGAAATAGTCACATCACTGTTCTCATTTGCTGTTCACTAGTATAGATATACAGCAGTGTTTAATATCTGTTGTCTGTCGTTTAGCATACTGCTAAGATTTTTTTCATTGATATGAAAGATCAATGAATCTTTGTAAAAATATGGAGACTTTTTTTAATTTGCAAAAAAATTGGATATAAATTGAATTCTGCTTACACATATCTTAATTGTATACACACAAAAATACATGCACATGTTCAAATTCTTATACTCATAGACATATGTAGTCAAAATTACCTCATTTTTGCATGCACAGTCAAAGAATCTAATAGACTCATGGGTAATGGCTGTGTTGGTGCTGAAGCTACCAAGTTGCCTGGCAACAGTGCTGTGTGTTTACTATCTCCATAGATACTCTCAACAAGTTTTCCCATTGGAACATTGAAGTATTCATTATTTGTACTGTCTGCAAAAGAATATCAAAACATGATGTATTCATGAAACACTAATACCCCTGCATATAGTAATACATTTAATAGTAAGTTATAGGTCATGTTCAAGGTCTCACTGAAGATTTTGAAGCAATGGACATTTCTAGGTTTTTTGTCACATCTGAACAGTTATGTACTTACTTGAACCCCATAACATTCAACGAAAATAACCAGTGCATATAAGTAGTGCATCACAGAATATACATTTATACATCAGAAATACCAAACATACATAATCTTAGAAATTTATATACAGTTTTCCGTGACCTTTTGCCCCCAATGCCAAACTCGCATTTTGCCACCAAGTCTCCAAGAACAAATTTCCTCATTAAAGATTCCCCTGTTATACTGTCAAACCCGCATACATGTACTATCACTTGCTGATGATTCATCAAATACAGAAGGTCATTTATGTATGTTAAATCCCTATCACATATACAAACACATCAACACATGCAAACACAACACACAAAAACACACACACTAACACACATCAAAACACACACATACTCAGACACTAACACATCAAAAAACACACACACACTAACACACATCAAAAAACACACACACTAACACACATCAAAACACACACATACTCAGACACTAACACATCAAAAAACACACACACTAACTAACACATCAAAACACACACACACTACTAACACACATCAAAACACACATACACTACTAACACATATCAAGTATAAACAGTACTTACAAGCATTACACAAAAGTGCTATTTTGTAGTCATTCATGGACAGATTTTTGTTGTTTAAACTCTGTTTCAAATAACTGCAATAGAAAAATAAACAGATATTGTTATAAAAGTGACAAATTGTACACAAAGAAAATACACATATAGTGAAGGTACAACTGTTAATACACATATAGTGAATGTACAATTGTTTATACACATATAGTGAAGGTACAATTGTTTATACACATATAGTGAAGGTACAATTGTTTATACACATATAGTGAAGGTACAATTGTTTATACACATATAGTGAAGGTACAATTGTTTATACACATATAGTGAAGGTACAATTGTTTATACACATATAGTGAAGGTACAATTGTTTATACACATATAGTGAAGGTACAATTGTTTATACACATATAGTGAAGGTACAATTGTTTATACACATATAGTGAAGGTACAATTGTTTATACACATATAGTGAAAGTACAATTGTTTATACACATATAGTGAAGGTACAATTGTTTATACGCATATAGTGAAGGTACAATTGTTTATACGCATATAGTGAAGGTACAATTGTTAATCATGTACATGTAACTTACTGCATAACTTTAAAGTAAAGTTTATTTTGTTTTGGTTGTTCTATGAGTTTTGTTTTAGTCATAATTAGATCATTACACTATGTTATCTTTATTTTATAAGATCCCTTATGATCCATGTCTATGATCTAAACTAGTTATGATCTTGCATAATCTATACTTGGTAACAGCTTATATAATCTAAACTTTTTATGATCTCACACAATTTATACTTTAAGAATAGTAATAGCTTGTAAAATCTATACTTTTTATGATCTCGCATAATCTAGTTAGTACCAGCTTGTATAATCTACACTTTTTATGATCTCGCATAATCTACAGTTAGTAACAGCTTGTATAATATACACTTCTTATGATCTCGCATAATCTACAGTTAGTAACAGCTTGTATAATCTACACTTTTTATGATCTCACATAATCAACACAAATGTTCCTGGTTAAACTACATTTAAGAATGCCAAGTTGATGAACACATGTGCAGTTTCCTACCAATATTGATTTAATGTCAAAACTTGTTAACAAAAAGATACCATCCACAATTATGCACACCCTTGACATCTTGATCTCAGCAATATTAACATATACTTCAATCATTTCAATACAGTTTATAAACAGAATGACTTACTCCAAGTGTTCTTGTAGAGCATACGGTATTGGTCTGTGTAACTTGACTTTGTCCGTCTGTGCCTTTTTATTGAGGTGGATCCAAATACATGTACTAGCCACACCATGTGTTGATTGGGCCTTGGTTACATCAGGCATCGGTAATGCTTTGTTATCATTGTATAACAGATCATACAACTTCATGACAGGCAGAAAGTCTTTCAGCTACAAATTTACACACAATGTAATGACAAACAAGACTGTTAAAGACTTTGTAAACAAATCTCTTCAAATCCATTGATGTCAGATTAATTTTACTATCCCTTATGAATCCTTAGGAATTGATTAAAGACCATAGCAAAACAATGTCAAGAAACAATCAGTTTATGTGTTATTTTGTGTTAATTAACATCCATGGTTACTTATGCAAATTCTTGGCCGCTTATTATATTGTATTATACAGCAAAAAAAAAAAAAAAAAAAAACGGCTAAAGACAGTAAGGCCGGATTGCAAAGAAAACTCTAATCAGTAAATTAGACGCAAGTATAATGCCCATGTGTTTGGAACTATTTCTTATTAGGTTCATTTTAATTACCTGAAACAAAATGTCAAAACGTTCGAGCACTATTCACCCAAATATTTTGTTTATAATTACAAAAATATGATGTCTGTATATCCTTCCATTGCCAAGAATTTACTTCAACCTGAAACTTTAACAAAAACGTTGATCCTCTCCCACTTTGACCCATCCCCTAAATTCAAACCATAAAATCACAGGTAACCTACTGGCCAAGTATGAAGTCTGTACCTCAATTTATTGCCGTGAATTTGCTTCAACCAAACAAACATTTTGATCCCCACCCCCATTACTACTTTGATCCACCCACATAATTCAATTGCACTTGCCACGGTAACATACAGGCCAAGTTTGAAATCTGTACCTCTATCCATTACCCAGAACTTGCTTCAACCTGAAGCTAACCAAAATGTTGATCCCCACCCCAATTACTACTTTAATCAACCCCCCCCCCCCCAAAAAAAAAACAAAAAACAAAAAAAACCCACTCATATAGTTCAATTGCACTTGTCACAGTTAACCTACAGGCCAAGTTTGAAGTCTGTATCTCTATCCATTGCCCAGAACTTGCTTCAATCTGAAACATTAACCAAATGTTTACCCCCACCCCAATTACTACTTTGATCCACCCCACAAAATTCAAACCCACATAATTTAATAGCACTTGCCACAGGAACCTACATAATTCAAAAGCACTTGCCAGAAGTAACCTACAGGCAATCTGCACCTCTATCAATTGCTGAGAATTTGCTTAAACCAAAATGTTGATGGACAGACAGATGGACATCGCCAATCTATAGACCACACTTGCATTGCAATCCAGCCAATAAAAATTATTCACCTTTTCTGTGAAAATTGGAGATACAATCTTTATCTGCTATTGTAATTGTTTTACAGTGATATACAGTAAAGTCGCTTTACAACGACATTCATTATAACGGAATATTTGGTATCCGACAAGGATTGCTCGGGAACAAATGTACATGTACATAAAAAGTACTCATTACAACGGAATATTCGGTATCCGACTCCGACATTAGATTCCGGGAACAAATGTACAAAACTCAGTGTAAATAAACTCTTTACAACGACGTAACATAGAACCCACCAGCTGATCTGGCTATTGTTATCATTCTTGATTTTCTTCACGGTTGAGTTCATAGATAAAAATAATCGTCAATAAAACAATTACACTGTCAATTGTTTTCTACTCTCCACTGATAGGTGATGGCCTAGGTGTCAACAATTAGCGCTTGAGTCACCCTTACCTGTACGTCAGTAGGCCTAATGTTTATAAACCATCAGTAGGTTTTGTTTGAACTGAACCGACATGAAGTGAAATACAAGCTGGGTACAAATTGAAAAAATAAGATTGACAAATAAAGAATAAAAAATACACATAGTTGACAAGTTCCGTTAGGCTACATGTTCATTCCGATGTGGTTACAATGGCGGATCTTTAAATTATTTCAGTACTTGCGATAGCAGTAGACATTTTACTAAAACTTTATTTATGAAACGCATTTTTAAGAGAATTGTATCAGCAATCTCTGCATTTTTTTATTTTAGCAATAAAGTGTCTAAATCGGAATCTGGAGATATACTATTACATTCGGGCATTTTGTACACGATTCATGCATTTTATGACATCACTGATTTATGACCGATTTAATGAAAAAATAATTGTGCATTGATGTTCACAAGATTAACTTGCATATACTTTATTTATATATCTTTATGGAGATTTTAATGTTGTTTTAAGTTTATTTATTTCCATGTACAAATATATGCGTAAATGATACTCAAGGGAGCTAACTATAAAATGCCCACCACATCAAATTCATTACAGTGACAAATTCGATATAACGTCATTCCTACATGGGAACAAACACGGTCGTTGTAAAGAGGGTTCACTGTATATACTTACAGGATTTTTCTGAATGCTTCCAGATATAAACTGCAGGAGAACCCACATCAGATGATCTCGGCCCTTGTTCAAGTTTCTTCCTTTAAGCTGTACAGATGAAAACATTAAGACATCAGAAACGTACTATGTGATATAAAAAGTATCTCCAATACTATCAAGTACGTTAAATCTTTTATTTGTTTTTGTATCAATACTTGGACTTGATATAACATTATGTCCTACTAGGATTTACATCATCTAACATCCAAAGACCCAAAGTCAAGTATTTCATTGATTTAATTTTCATAAGCATAGTGCAAACTGTCTCGAAAGACCATTCCACTTGCCAATGAAATGTGGTCTTAAAAGACAGGCATCTCGAAACAGGTTTTATCTAAAGGATTACTGAAATAAGAGGTGTTCAGAGTGTGTTCTCACAAGATAGTTCAGTTGTACATTAATTTTGCATTTTTGAACTATTTACCATTAAATGAAACAACTTCCGATTGCAGGAAGAATGGTGGAACATGACACACAATTAGGTCATTTATAGCAGTTTATAGTACATCTCTTACTTGACATGAGAGATCTGCTTTAAAAGTAGACTGTATTTACCTAATAAAAGGGCTTTATATCAACTATATAATGAGTGTTTGGCTTATCAGTACTGACCATGACCTTAGGGATTTGACCTTGATGATCATTGTGTGCTACATCTAATATGAAGAATATCACAATAAAGATTCATGAAAATATGACTTCAAATCATACTAAAAATAGTTTCACAGCATTAAACATCTGGTTTAGACATACAAAATTTTATGACTAAGGTACATTTTCTTATAACATATATATGATCAATATTATAAAGAGAAACATCTAATCTTGCAAAGTTACCTTTTCATAAAGTGACATCACCATGTGTGGAAAACTGGCAAATTGAAAAAGTACAAAGTAAATAACTTGACTGGACAAGTGTTGCCATAGTAACTGACTCAATCCTTCATCATTTGCAGCATCATCATTCTCTGACTTTTCCATTGCCATGACAACAAGGTCAACCAATTGCTCCTCAAGAACTTCACATCTAAGCTTTACCTGCAAAATGATCAGTACATATAAGTCAATCAAGAGACAAAATGAACCTTATATTGGTCATATCATTTGTTGTTTGATCATATAGACAAGATCATCACCAAATCATGAGTTTAAACTGACTGACATTTGATAGTTTTCACTCAAAAATCACACAAACATAACAACTGTACACCTGAGTCTGTTACTACCTACAAATCCCTAGATCTAATGGTTTTTATTGATAGTTCACACAAACACAATCATAGTTCACCTAATGCTGGTCATACCTACAAAACCCTGAGTATGATAGCTTTCAATCGTAGCTCACCTAATTTTGGTGCTACCGACAAAACCCTGAGTCTGATAGCTTTCAATTAAAGTTCACTGAATTCTGGTCCTACCTAAAACAAAACCTGTATCTGATAGTGTTCAATTAAATGTCACCAAATTCTGGTCCTACCTACAAAACCCTGCATCTGAAAGCTTTCATTCAAAGTTCACCAAAGTCTGGTTCTACCTACAAAACCCTGAGTCTGATAGCTTTCATTTATAGTTCACTTAATTCTGGTTCTACCTACAAAACCCTATGTCTGATAAGCTTTCAATCATAGTTCACCTAATTCTGGTCCTACCTACAAAACCATAAGTCTGATAAGCTTTCAATCAAAGTTTACCAAATTCTGGTCCTACCTACCAAACCCTGCAGACTTGCAAACCTTGAAAAATTTTCATGGGGAGATTTTTTAAACTCATGGGGAAGACTCTACATTTTAGTAAGAATTAAAAGGAAAATATAATTTTTTCATAGGGGAGATATGCAATTATAAAAATTATAAAAATTTTATATAAAAATAGGGAGTCTCACTATTTATGGGGAGACTTGGCAAGTATGACCCTGAGTCTGATAGCGTTCAATTCAAGTTCACCTAATTCTGGTCCTACCTACAAAACCCTGCATGTGATAACTTTTAATCACAGTTCACCTAATTCTGGTCCTACCTAAAAAAAAACCTGGGTGTGATAACTTTTAATCAAAGTTCACACAAACAAAATATTAATCTGATGCTGGTCCTACCTACAAAACCCCTCCCCAGTGTTATGGAATTCAAAATTTAAGTCCTCTAGCTGTAAATATGCTACAAGTGACCCGGAAAATATTAGAAATTCAAAACGTTCAAAAGTTCATACATTATGGACACTGCTACCATGACACAGCATGGTATGACATATTGTTTCACTGCAACATGAAATGAAATTATGTCTAAGTACAAAACAACTGACATTACATGTTAAATACAACAATATGACATCTTTTTATCAAAACTAACCTGTTTGTTGAATCCCAACATGTTACTAACAATTGACATTACATGTTAAATACAACAATAGGACATCTTTTTATCAAAACTAACCTGTTTGTTGAGTCCCAACATGTTACTAACAATTGACATTATATGTTAAATACAACAATATGACATCATTATCAAAACTAACCTGTTTGTTGAGTCCCAACATGTTACTAACCATGTCCCTGGAATATGGCTGCTCCAATACATAACGCAATAATCCTGTCTGTGGCTCAGACAAATCCTGTAAATATATTTAAAGAAGAACAGGTGACTTTTTATACAAAATAAATGTGAAATAAAAACTAAAGATAAAGTGAAATTTCTCTTCAAATTTGTTTTTAAATGTGGTAATGCTTGGAAAAGTTACACAATATCAAAGTTTTTCAAACAACAATGTTCTTGTCAAGATATTTAATGTATCCTATTTAAGTCACATCAGGTCAATCAGATGTATTGATCCAGTCTTTCGTAATGTATACCAAACATGTGAACTTTGAGAATATTCAATATAAAAGGACAGATACCAAAGCATCAGTTGGTCTAAGAGACAATATACAAATCTGGTGAACATTGGACAAATGCAGACTTCCGAAAGATCCAGAAGTGTGATCAGGTGTCATGGAGGATTAAGCATCTCAATGTCGACCACTTACATTGGTCTTTGACATATACCTGTCCACAATAACCATTTCACCCCTAAATATCTTGATTATATGCTTTTTGTTGTTTTGGACCAACCTATCATGATTTATAAGGTTAAAATGTTTGAACCCCAGACAGATTTACAAGATATAGTCAAACTTTTTTATAAAAGCCAACCAAGGCAACAGTAGCCTTTATTCATTATAAAAAGTTAACAAAGGTTATCTTTGAGTGGCCTTTATAGGCAGATGCCCTTTATAAAGAGGTGGCCTTTAATTCAAGTATGACAGTACTCTACAAATTCTAGGCAATCAGTGAAGTATAAAGTCATTTACCTTATCATATGGCAATGGTCCACTTAATGGAAACTTTAGACAGTTTGAAATCAGTCTCCAAACATTACTGGTGGACAGAGAATGACCAACAACAGGAAACAACTGTGAACGACCTGTGTAAAAAAAAAAAAAAATGAAAAGAAATCCCAGACAGTAACTCTTCAGTTGACATGCTCATGGGAAGTCCCCCATTAACAAAGATGCATTTTATTTTGTATTAGAAATTTTTTTATACAGTGGTTCCCCTATTTGCGACCACCCCCACAAGCAACCACACCCCTAAAGCGACCAAATTTTCAAAACATAAGCCTTTTTTAATGATAAATTACCTGTTATAAGAGACCACTCCCATAACGTGACCAGCGTCCACTTTTCATTGGCCAAATCATGTTGATTCCATAGATAACCCCCCTCACGAGGAACGGAGTGTTTATTTTTAAAAGTATAACATTAAATACGAAACTAAATTATTCACTAGCTCTATCACATAACCAAAATGTGAGAGACCAATTTTTTTTTTTTTTTAACCTCGAATAATAATTCTAGCCCGCACTGTTTCCGATTCTCTTCATCCTACTAGGGTAATGCAGTGATCGTAGTGAACAGAATATAAAGACTGAATAATTCGGGTTATTTAAAAAAAAAAGTACGAAAACATCAAATACAAAACTCAATTACATGCTAGCTCTACCGGGTAATCGATGTTTTTATTATCTACAAAATTGCATCTCGTGAAAACAGGAAGATTTGAATGAGAAACTGTAAAAGTGGCAGATTCAGAGGGGGCCTCAGAGGGGGCCAAGGGGACATGTTTCCCACAGTAGTACTCTCGATTAAAAAAAATAATAGGCCTATAATTCCCTACAAATACGCATTTCCGATCTGCCTGTAATCGATCGCAACACAAGCTGCCCGATATTGTTAGCCCTTCGTCCGTCATATCAACACTTGGTGAAGTCTTCCGAGTTTGAAATCTAATTAAAGGATTATTAGGAAGTAATTATCATTGTGGATGTTGATAAGGGTAACACAAAAGACAGGATGATTTACAGGTATGTTTAATTAGGCATGACGAGTACTAGTTTATCTATTGTATACAATGTACAGGTGTGAAATAAACTCAAGGATTATGTTTAGTGTTTGGAACATTTTTAATCAAATTATTATGTGAACACGTTTGTGTGAACATTTTAAATCATATGGTACTAATGACCATTGCACCAGAAAGAACCAAATTAACATGGAGATGTAACATCAATGAATAAAAATTGTCTGAAAATTGTATTACTAGATGTCGTTTATCATTGACAAGTTATTGGTAGACACCCTCCCAGGAAAGACCACCTCCATTATGAGACCACATTCCTCTTTCATTTAGGGTGGTCTAATAAGGGGGGGCCACTGTAACACAGTGAAACCTGTATATAACGACCTCCTTAGGGACAAAAGAAAACCAGTCTTTATAAGAAGGTGGTCTTTATACAGAGGTTGATTTGTACACAAATGGTACTTTTAGGGACAGTGAAAAAACCAGATGGTCTTTATACACAGGTGGTTGTTAAAGCAGGCTTTATTGTATATGAGAGTTGGGCATTTATCAAAAAGTATAAATCACCATATATTCTTTCATTTTGACGAATATAAGGCATTGTCTTGTTTAGTTCATAAGTTATAAGAAACTCTATAGCTGTGGGCGGTAAGTATGAAAAACAATAAACTATTATAAATAAATTTTCAAATCCTGGAGGCATAATAATTAAAGTACATTGTTGATATCTAAATTCTTGTATTTTCAAAAAGTCTTCTTCCATGTAAAACAAAAATACCTGAAACTGTCACCATCTGTGCTGCCGGCCTAAAACTGTGGATGAAATTTGACAATATGGTTCCCATTTTCTTAAAATGAAAAAAAAAATATGCCACAGGTTATATTGTGTTAGGAGAAAATATTCATAAAAACAAAATGTCGCATCTTCAAATATTTACTATAAGCAGATTTTTGTCCCTGTAAACAATATCAAGCATATATAATTTTACGGACAGACCCGAATTTAAAAACATACAAGCTGTCAAAATGGATTTTTATGTTCGTATTTACAGTTTCAAATATCTGACATCTGATACAAATAAAATGTTCTTAAAAAACTCTGGGTTGAAAAACTTAAACATGTTACATTTTATGATATTTTAGTTTGTGAAAAGAAATTGAGTGTGAATAATGGACGAGTTAACAAATGTATTCTTTCATGGATGAAAAGAATATCAATTGCCAGCGTATTCACTCTCCACAATATATACATGATATATTAAAAATGTTGCCAGTGCTTTAGTTTTTTTAATCAAAGTTTAGGTAAAATCGTTGAGTGTATATATATATATATGTATGTATATATACATATATATATATATACACACAGTCTAACGTCGATTATCTGGACTGAGTAGGAGACCCATAAAATCTGGAAAATTGGTTGTCGGATGATTCATTATATTGTTAAAAATGTCCATACATCCAAAATTTAACTAGTTTTAAACTGACCATTCTCAGAGAACATGTCAATGATGAAACATGTTGTTATTTGAATTAATTTATGAGTAGAAGTAAAAGCAGCAATTTATAAAACCTGTGCTGGTAAAATATATACCTAACATACATGTGTGTATGTATGAAAAAACACAATTTCACTTCATATTAAACTGCATGTATAATTTGAAATCACGTGTAGCCTACTTCATGTTGTTAACTTTACACCTACATTTGTTCTCCCGTTAATAGGAATGGGAAAATCACGTAAGTGCTAGATTATCGCATTATCTTTAGTCCTAAATGTCACTGTGGTTTTTAGAAATCTAACACTTTGGTCTGTTGCATAACGTGGGGCCCGATATGGGGTGCCTGTAGCACATTACTGTTCGAATCATAATCAAATTGCTTGTTAAAGCTATTATTATTTCTAGCTGTCACTATATATATATATATATATTTATTAAAAACACATCTTGTGTCCCTTTAATTGAATTAACAAAAGGCAATGAAATTATTTCAGTCTTAGTCCTGATTAGAATCATAAAAAAATATTTAAAATGAAGTAGGAAATCTATGCACATACAGGTGCAGAAACAATTAGGATCTTTAAAGATTAAGATCAAGAGTTGTGTTGAGACAAAGGATGAATATTTAAAACATGAAATACCCAGTGTGGCCACTTTTTGTCATCTGGACAAACTTTATTGATCTCATTAACGGCTAAGTAGGCCGGCAATAAACAGACATTCCGATCCAAAACATAGGCAATCAGCTGCAACAAAATGAAACAAAATAAGATTACTTTAAATGAAAGTTTTAGATGATTGTTTAGAGAAAGCAAATACCACATATATCCATAATTGTAAAAGTTCACTGTTTAAATTTCAAGTTTTCAATGTGTACATTTTAATCAAATGCCAACTTCTCCATCTATAACTTGCACATTGTGATCAATAACTAGTTTAAAAACATGTAATCAACAAATTACATTGTACATTGCAAGCATTCCAGGAGTATTGATGAATCAATACAAGTCACCCACCTGTGAAACCATTATAAACAAGCATTCTGAGAGTATTGATGAATCAATACATGTCCCCCCTACCTGTGAAACCATTATAAACAAGCATTCTGAGAGTAAATCAATACACCCACCTGTGAAACCATTATAAACAAGCATGAGAGTACTGATGAATCAATACAAGTCACCCACCTGTGAAACCATTATAAACAAGCATTCTGAGAGTATTGATAAAATACAAGTGACCCATCTGTGAAACCATTATAAACAAGATTCTGAGAGTACTGATGAATCAATACAAGTCACCCCCTGTACCTTATGCATTCTGAAGTACTGATGAATCATACAACACCCACCTGTGAAACCATTATAAAACAAGCATTCTGAGAGTATTGATGAATCAATACAAGTACCCAAGTGAAACCATTATAAACAAGCATCTGTGAAATCAATACAAGTCATTATAAACAAGCATTCTATTGATGAATCAATACAAGAGTGAAACCATTATAAACAAGCATGAAGTATCAATACAAGTCACCCACCTGTGAAACCATTATAAACAAGCATTCTGAGAGTATTGAGTCAATACATGATGTGAAACCATTATAAACAAGTCAGAGTACTGATGAATCAATACATGTCCCCCCTACCTGTGAAACCATTATAAACAAGCATTCTGAGAGTATTGATGAATCAATACAAGTCACCCATCTGTGAAACCATTATAAACAAGCATTCTGAGAGTACTGATGAATCAATACAAGTCACCCACCTGTGAAACCATTATAAACAAGCATTCTGAGAGTATTGATGAATCAATACAAGTCACCCATCTGTGAAACCATTATAAACAAGCATTCTGAGAGTATTGATGAATCAATACAAGTCCCCCCTGTGAAACCATTACAAGCATTCTGAGAGTATTGATGAATCAATACATGTCCCCCCTACCTGTGAAACCATTATAAACAAGCATTCTGAGAGTACTGATGAATCAATACATGTCCCCCACCTGTGAAACCATCATTAGATGAATGGTGAGCAATTACAAACCTTTATAATCTAAACCTAAACTAGACAGACTGTTGAACTGAGTCTGGTTGGTGCAGACAAAACCAAAAGCACCCCCTCCTAGTTTAACCAATAAGGGGGAATAATTAACAAAACCATTTTGTAAATGTTGTATTTGAAGGTTTGTATAGTTTCAAGGAAGACATGAATACAGTGAGGTCATCAAATTTAGGAACTAGGGCCAAATCATTTTTATAATACAACCTGAAAGACATACCATAAACATTACACAAATCAAATATCAATGCTCAACTCCTTTTATTTAAAATGTTACTGTCGAGATTAGTTTTTAAATAAGTAGGTCATATGACATTATCTAGGTCATGAGGTCAAAGATCATCATAACATCTGAAAGAGCAGATCATAAAGATTGGACATATAAAATTTTGTCCTTGTATATAGTTCAGGTAGAAGTTTTTTAATAGTAGGTAAAATCTTTAGGTCAATGTCATTCTTAGGTCAAAAGTCAAGGTACCATTGGATACCCTTTATCTACAAATTAAATATCAAAGTCATATCATTTATAATTAAAAAGCACAGATTAAAGTTTTTGTCCAAGAATGTTGCCATCAGGGTTATAGCATTAGATCTCATTTTGCCCTGTGAGCTTAAATAGAAGAAAATACAAAAAAACAATAGAAAATGAAGACTTTGTATCATTTATAAATATGCATGACAAACTTACATTGATAACAGTGTCAATTTTTGGCATGACAGATATAAATAGGCATGACAAACTTACATTGATAACAGTGTCAATTTCTGGCATTACAGATATAAATAGGCATGACAAACTTACATTGATAACAGTGTCAATTTCTGGCATTACAGATATAAATAGGCATGACAAACTTACATTGATAACAGTGTCAATTTCTGGCATGACAGATATAAATAGGCATGATGAACTTACATTGATAACAGTGTCAATTTCTGGCATGACAGATACATTCTCCACCACAGGAATATTTTCACATTTTGATAAAATCTGTCGTAGTAAATCTCTGCATCCCTAGAAAATATATTCATAATCCAAAACTAAATTTGAAATTGAAAAGACATTTTCAATGATACAAATACTAATTATTTGAACATAAATGTTAAAAAAAATATTCCAAGTTTATGCATGACATGGCAACAGACAACAACTTATCACAGAGTGATATATGTGACCTATCAAATCACTAAAAATAATGAAAAATCCCTAGAATGAATTTGAATGTTTATATTTATGTAAAATATTAGCTTACCTTATAATCTACACCTCCAATGATCTTTCTAATCAAATGGAAGGTTTTACACCACATGTAAGTAGTTTTATAGGACAATTGTTCACAGCTGAGCAAAGATTCACAAACAGGCCTGTAAATAAATACACATGTATGATTCAAATTACACTTAAAGACAACTTTCTGAAAACATCAGTCAATTATGTTGGTCATGCCAAAAATGATTTTTGTCGATATTCTTTTGCCTTCTCAATTTCAAAACATTTGGATATGTTCATTTCAGCAAAATTGGGAAAATATTTCAATCAATATGAGGATAATAAGACTTGCATGGGGAATCAGCCTTTAAATAGCTGTAAATTCTATCTATAAACAATCACTGGCCAAAGTGACATTTTTTAACATCCCCTCCAACACTTGTTCAATTCACAAACCAAAAAACCCTCTCCATAACGGTGGTTCACGATAATTTACACTAGTTATTCCCAGCATTAACTGTGAAATGGACATACAATTCAGACTTTTGCTGTAGGTATTTACGAGAACTTACTTAGCTGGTATGATGCTGTTTTCAACCAAGGATTCCAATAAATCAAGGAGGAGGTCAACTCTGTTTCCATTTTTCTGTTCATAGATTTGAGTGACATAAGTTTTCAAGGCCACTTCTATCAGCTCCTGTGGAAAGAAAATGAAATATTTGGAATCAATAATTGGACAAATATACAACTAGATAACTGTTAACTCAACAGGAACATAGATACATTGTAACCATGGAAACATTTTCTTTTTAATAGGAAATTTATCTTTACTAGCGTAACATGTGTACTTCTTTTGTCAGAAAAGAAACTGAAACTTCATGTGAAGCATGACTCAATGTAAACGATTGCCTGCTTGCCTGCAACAATTAAAAGTTGGAGCTGGGTAACAAGATTCTAATAGTTCATTGCCTGCAGGACAAGTGAAATGAATAAAATACTTTTTTTCATTATGGGCAACCAGATTTTCTTGGCAGGCAACAAAAATTTCAGTATCATTTGGTTGGCTGGGCAAGTTTTTGTAAATGATACGGTCCAGGCCTGGTGAATGTTTTGAAGACTGATATAAAATATCATCTCCATATAATGCTAACATTGCATAAAATAATCAACTTCAAAGCCTACCTGCTGAATGTTCATAAAAAGCGTTTTGAGCTTATTGACACAGGAATCCTTCTTCCATTTTTCTGTTTCCTCTGTGTGACTTATTACAGAGCAAAAAGCTTCTTCAACTGCTTCCCCTCTCTGTAATAAGAAAATGGTGAAACATGATCAATTTGGAGAACACAGATTATGTTAGATGATATGTCAATATTAAAAGCATACAAGCTATCATTTTGATAAAACAAAATATATCCCATGGATTCCTAGACCTGTCATCCATCAAAGAATCCAATGTTTACTTGCCCATTATTCACATTTGATTTCTTTTCACAAATAATGACATAATAACAATTTTTTTTTCAAAACAGGAAATTTCAGGAACATTTTATTAGTATAAATGATCAAATATTTGAAACTTTATACAAACAAAAACATTTATCTTGACAGTAAGTATGCCTTTAACGTATCCCACAAAAATGTCCTTTCGTTCTTGGCCACTCACAATAGCATATACATATGTATTTAAATTTGCAGCATTTCTACAACTTATCATGGTTCAACATAAAAAAGTAATTCAAAAATGTTTTATTTAGTTGATTAGTTTTATTCTTATTTTAACTTTCTATAATAACTTTTCACCTCTATGGATATTTCACCTGCTACAAATGAAATGCAGATTGTAACTATTACAGGTTGGTGGTTTCCTGGTCATTGTTATTTTAGAATTTTCAAAATTTAGTATTTCTAAAGGACTATATATGATAAGGGTCCAAAACGGCCCCCAAATGGTGGGTGGTCATAAGTTCTTCATATTGTCTAAAGTTGAGATCTAAGTAGTTTGACTTGCTCTCTTGACCCCAAAGGTCATTTCAAGGTCATGTTAAGTCAATGGAACTCCAGTGACTTAATGAACTTTTGTGTTAAGTTTGGTGAAAAATTATTTCGAGAAAATGAAGTTTATTCCACAGATAAATTTATCTGGTGAAAAATATATCTAAATATAAAATGAGTTCCTTTAAAAATATAGTATTAAAAAGAAAAAAAAAATGTACATTCTCAGATTCGAACCCCGGACCCTTGAGTCACAATCTGACGTGCTAACCATTACACCAAAATCACTTTTGTGCAAAAATCGTGTAAAATGTTAAACACTTTGATTTAAAACCCAACAAGAGAATGCAGTCGCTAGTTGTATATCCATATATTTTGTACTCGTATGGCTTACTTTGGAAAACTAAATGTTCTATATATTTACCTAATAGATCTATACTCCTATTTTTTAAAACAGTAATATTATTTCTACGTATACACTTGATAACAGTGTCGGTGATGCCTGAGTTCAGAGGTAACATTCTAAAAAATAGATTCTGTGCGGTAGGCCTGTATTCGGCGCTCGGGTAAAGAAATGCATAAGGGCCAAGCATCCAGATCAGGCAAACTGTAAATTGACCTACATGAAGTAGTCAATTCATCATATTGTAGATCTACGATTGATAAAAAAAAACACTGATCCAAGGGTCTATGGTAGTATACGGTCTTACGGGTTACCAGTAGGCAATGTGTAACACAAACAAAGTTAGGCCTATTCGATCTCTCGACTCAAGGAAGCAAGTTTACCGTAGATTCTACTTATCTTTAGTGAAAAGTTTTCAAGCAGATCTATCGACAGAAAATTCCAAGAATGAAAGAAAACAAAGCATTGTAGCCTAGCGCTTTGCTTACAGACTACAGTACTCAGTATTTTCCAGTTTGTATTAAGAATGTGATTGCCGCAGTAACATGGCACCAGCGATAAAAAGAGAAGAAACTACCCACTGTAGCTATTTATAGCCTATGCAACAGCAGTGGGGTTTCCTGGTTTGTCAAGTGTACTTTGTTTGTAATATGTATGGCCCTCGACAAAAATAAATGAACGCCGTCTGTAGACCATGGACGTGTTGTTCATATGAAAAGTTGTTTGTTTATATTGAACGCAGCTTTGGACAAAATTTTCCTTTGAACACAAAATAGTTAATGAACATATACAACAGAGTGTGGAATATCTTTCTTGTCATACTTCATTTTACCCCCAAATGCTCAAAAATAGTATAAAGTCAGGGCTCTACAACACTAAAAAAATTCACTCTTCATTTGGCCAGTGATCCAGAAATTTTACTAGCCAGCCAGGAACTTTTACTCGCCAATATATATATATATATATATATATATATATATATATATATATATATATATATATATATATATATATATATATATATATATATATATATGCGGAAAAAAACAGAAAACACTCAAATTTCACAAATTTTCGGCCATTTGGCCTTTATCAAGTGAAAGATGACAATATATATGTGTGTGTGTGTGTGTGTTCTTAAAAAAATACACTGGATGAAAATACAGAAATGAAATAAAATATTAATTTTCTAAGTTGATGTAACATTTTATTGTTTCTATTCATTTAAAACAAGGTTATAAACTGCATGTTGACCTTTTGTGCATTTTTTTTATCAATCGAGGAGTGTTTCTATGCCTATATTTTTCAAATTTGTTACTCTAATATTGAGGCAACCTTAAACTTTGTTTTTAAAATTTTAGCGCCAGTTTCTTTTCGACAGAATTTCCAAACAGAGACTGCTCACAAGAATTGTAAATTTTGTCTGTAAGTTAAAATGTAGAGTCCAACACCAGTGACCTGATCGTCAGAAAAACACCTATAAAGTTCTTTAATTTATAGGTTTTTGTCCGACAATCGGGTGTTTGACTCTCGATTTTAATTTACAGATAAAATCTCCAGTTCCGACTGTGGTCAATCCCTTTGGGGATTCTGTCACGGCCGTTTTATTGTTGCCCCACGATAGAATCCCCAAAGGAATCAGGCTGTGGTCTGCCTGCCCTCCTCGTCGAACACTAGGTCGTACTTTCTGCCCCGATTTTACCACTTAAAAACCGCTTAAATTGAAATCGAAATCGGGACAAAAAGTTTGGCCTAGTCGAACACTAGCCATAACTCGGTTCCAGTATTCCTTTAACCAAGATCGTTTAAACTTAATAGTGTCTAATGATGCTTCTGTTGAAATCGACCGAGAAAAGAAAATGTAATCGTGTGCTGTTAGGAAAATTTCAAGTCGAAAACATGAGTGCAATACAACGTGTTTTTATACAGTAATCAACGCGAGTTAGATGCTCTAGTTAACAAAATTGGTTGTTCTAAAGCGCATAACAGACCAAGATTTCGATAATGTAATTTCACAGTGAAAACGGACAAACTTTTGATTTCCGGCTCGGGGAAAAAACTGGTCGCGATGTGGCGACTGAATGAGGATAAACACTCGCCAAAATCTAAAAAATGATCGCATTTGCGAGTGATTTGGTCGCATTGTAGAGCGCTGAAAGTAGATAAAATATTGAAAATATGCATATTTTAATGTCGATTTTAAGACACTTTCCAGACAAGGAAACTTTTGTTTTCCGTGTGTATGTAAAGTGCTAATCTTAAACTTCATAATGTGTACAACCATGAACTTTACAAGGAATACTTAATTTTCATTTTATTGGTGGGTATATAGGCATCTCTATCATATATAGTCCTTTGTTATAATGAATTTTAAAGTACTAAATTATGAATGTTCTAACATGGCAGTTGCATTTGGAATGCAGAAAATAAATAACTAGACTTACCTGAAAGAAACATAATTTCAGTTTGATTAAAGAAATATTTGGAAATATGATTATAAAGTCAAAAGCTTGATTTTTTTTCTCGAGGATTTTAACATTTATTATGAATATTTTTGCATACCCAAATATTTATTTGAAGGTTTTAATCTTCATATTGCACTTTTTTTCATTAAATCATAAAAATGATATGATAAAACAACAAATGTTGACTGACTAGTTCACTCTAAATGAAATTTCATAGGAAAAATTAAATCTGCTTTTAATAATAAAAAAAAAAAACCAAAAAGGGTAACTGAGGTTATATAAATAAATGTGTTAACTGTCATTTCTGACAATTTATTTAATCATAAACTCTGAAAATAAAGTTTTAGCTCTCGTTACGTGATAAACATCATCATTATTTGTAAAAAAAATAACTGTTTAACCAATGATTTCCTTCTATTGACACAGCATTTTTAAGTGTATTTTAAGTGTATTTAAGTGTTTTTTAATGTCGTTGAAACTGCCATGCCAAATAGTAATGTCTGTATGACACATTGTACATAATGCATAGCTGCATCCTCGTGTCAATGGTGTTATGACACCATTAAATTGACTTGAATAATAGTCCTTGAATTTCTGCATCCGCTTGACATTCTTTTTAGGCGATTCCATCTTTTATACAGTATCACTAGAAACGGCAGAGATGTGTCCATCATTGCCATATGCTTGGGCTGTTTCAAAGTGAAGCCTGAATATCGATATTGCATTCAAACGTTTGTAAGATTCTGTGTCTAAACGAGAAAACGGAAAGCAGAATCGGACAGTGCATAACGTGGAATTTATATATGAAAATCAGGACTGTTCCGCCCATATTGGAATAGTTGGCAGGTATGCTGATCACCGGAAAATGGAAAGAAAGCAGTAGAAATATATGGAAATCAGTTGAAAATTAGTAACTAGGTAGAAATCGGTAGATTTTTTCACAGCGGTAGATGAATAAAAAAATCCATAGACTACCACTATGTGTATTTTTTTTTTTGTCAAACCAAAGTTCATTGCCATGACTTGTGTATTAAACTATCGTAACTTCTTTCAAATGCATCTAATTTCTGTTAAACTTTACATATTCAAATATCAATATATATAATATTTAAGTTGTTTGTCAGATTTATATTGGTGATTTTGGTGCTTTTTCAGGTGTTTTCTGTATTTCCTTGTTGTTTTCATTATTTCCATGGACCCATGTAAGAGCCCTGAAAATCTGATGATGAATGCTTTTGCCTCTCATAGGTTTTACCTATGTCTTATTACTCATAACTAAACTATGATGTCATTTTGCAAGAAAGCTGTAGTGATATTAGACAGGCTCCCAGAGAATGCATTCTCTGACCCTCATTACTGGTACTGTAACAGTTCCCGGACAATAACAGTTCCCGGACGATTTATGAATTCGGGTATAACTAACAGGATTTCACTCGATATATTCCTACATGTCGTCTGCTTATACAATCTAAAGAGATGCATTGCAGCCAGAAATTTGAAAACAACTATTTTTAATGATTTGTTACATTAGTTTATCTGTATTCCTCTCAACTTTCATTTTCACGCGCTGGGGGAAGTGATTTCATGACGACATGAGAAAAATTAAGATTAATAACTTTTCAAATCAAACAAAACACATGGATATATTCATATAATATATCATATCATATAAGACTGCTCATTCCTAATAATGAATACATAAATTTTATCCAAATCACTCTTTGTTGAGCCTAAAGAAATTCATTAAACGTAACCGTCTGAGATCTGTTACAGTAAAGGTTAGAAAGGTAGCGCCGCACTTCAATAGGGAAAACTCTAGAACAAGGTCATTTAAAATCCTTTTCCGATTGTTTCTTTGCATATTTTTAAGGATATTGAGGTGACGTTTGATTATATAAAATTTCATATCTGTGTGGCATGAAATTAGGGAGATTTTAAGAGAAATTATAAAAAATTGTCCGGGAACTGTCACAGTACCAGTAGAGTCATTTGTACTAAAAGTAAAACAGGACTCGGGAGTTGCGTTTTCTCTCATTTTCAAAACATAGTCGTAGTTCATGTTATTATTTTATTTAAAGCAATGAAACATTAATTGAACATGTTAGAAGCGATGTAAAACTGCTGGTTAAAGTCTCTGGCCTGTCCATAGTTAATAGCTAATCCTCAATGGTCTCAAGTAAAAACTCTACTTTCATTTTTCATTTCTCAGCAACTCAATTTCACTGCGATTTTAAAAATCTCTCACGCGTTTATACGTATTATACAGGCTTGTCGATTTCTAAATTGAAAAACTTATACATGTATTTTTCTCACCACAATGTCGTGAACGGTATCAATGATGCTTTCTTCTACGGTTCTTTGAGACATTGTCAATCCAACATAGGCAACAATCAAGTTTGAAGACCGCCATCAATTTAACTTGCGGGACCGGAAAGGCCAAACTTTTTAAAGGCTGAGATAAACGGATGAACATCTTATAACGTGATGTAAAATGGGGTTACTTAAAAATTCTAAACAGCTTTTAGAAAATTTAAAGACACGCCATTTCCACTGAATTAATAGTTTCAAAATATACGGCTTTTCAACTATTTACACAACTATTCTGCATATTTTTTTCACTAAAAGAGGTACCCGAAAAATTAAATATAACGCCACTTTGATTCAACAATAAATACATTGAAGTAGAAAAGGATGCCCTGATTTTTGATAGGCAATATATTTGTAATGTTTGTAGATCAGACCTTTAAGCAAAGTGTCGGCATTCCCATGGGATTATGTCCCTTTATTGGTACTTGATGAAGCAGAATTCATCCAGAGGTTTCTGAATCAAAAGAAGAAAAAGCTAGCGGTGGCCTTTAATTTGATATTCAGATAATATATCGACGACGTGTTGTTAATTAATATTGACAATTTCCATACACATGTCAATGCAATATATCCCAGCGAACTAGAAATTAAAGTCACAACAGAATCAAACGCTTTCTATTTTGACAGTTTACTGACTACATAGACGGGAAATTAACAACAAAAGGCTATTCGAAAAACGGCATCCCAATCGTCTATTTTCACATTTAAATAGTAATAATTGACACAAGGATCTCGAAAACTGCGTTTAATGTCAACGTTCCGCAAATTTTACGGTCTGTATAATATCCTTGTTTGCGATTACTCTGTTTCACTAGGTGAAATGTTGGATTGCCTTTTCGTTGTTGAGACGTCTGTACCAATTATGACGAGGATTTATTTCTCACTTATTTCATTTTGACTGTGGAATCATGACGAGTGTGACTGGTCAACAGGGTATGTTTACTCCCCCATGGCACTTGATCCTACCTCTGGATTTCCAGAGATTTCTTTACACCTTTATTGAAATCCTTTTTTTCAAAATTAAAAAGGTGTACAGGATAAAATAGTGACTTTATGTACATAGATTTCTAAAGTGAGTGTATCACTGGAACTTGTCCGTCTGTGTAATTACAGCTGATTTTTTTTATATCGGGTTTCAAGACAATTTTTAAGAATCGGTGCAAAAATTCTAAAAGGCTGATTATTTGATATTTTGATGACATTTTTCACTAATAATATGTGTGTGAAGTTACATATACAGAATTTTTTCAAAGGAGTTGAGGACTTACATAATTATAATATATAGTTCACAATTTCGTTTACGCAAAACATCAATCGTTGCACAGATAAATAAACCATCAGATAAAATGTGTGAAAGAATCTGTTGTACCAGGAGACAAGCACCTCTTCAGAAAACAGTGCTTGGGGTTCGGCAAAGCCCGAAGAGACGGCAGTTCTAGCTTCCATACATGTCGAAGAGGATATCAAGTAACCCCCAGCCCCTCGAAAACCTATTCAATTTTATAACCCCAGAGAGGCCAGTATCTAACTTCTAGACATTAAATCGGGACCTGTTTTTATCCCAAACACATGGAATTGACAAACTACATGTATCCAACTCAGCAAACAACGCAAGAACGATAAATATATCGGGAAACATTTTTGCTCTCAGACGCCAGTTTCAGATACTAAAATATTATTGGGATCTTCGTGGTCGAGTGGTAAGAACACCGCACTTTGAACCAGGACTCGAAATCTCAAAAAGTTCTGCCAGTTTACTCGCGGAAGGGTGGCGATCTCATCCTGGGTACATTATAACTGGGTATTCTCCTCCAGTAAAAATTGGCAGCGGACCGACACCATAGAACTGAAAAAGTGTTGAGTGTGACGTAACCACTATTTATAATCAAAAAGTGAAATATTATAAATAAAATAACAAAATTACAGTCTGCGAAAATATGGGCCAAAACAAATAAAATTAAAATATCATAAATAAAATATCAAAATTATAGTTTGCGAAAAGGTGGTCAAAACAAATAAAAGGATCGCTTTGTCAAAAAGACTTCATAAGTTGAGCTTGTAGATGTTCCGAGACAGAAAGCGGTATCATGCAAGACCAAGTAATAAACCTTAATGTTTTGTGAAATTCGCAAACTTCAAGAATAAAAAAATTAGTGAGTAGAAAAAAAAAACCAGTTTGCTTATATCAGAGACATATACAACACATGTTATATATATATATATATATTTTTGATATTAGTTTTCTTGGTACAGCGATAAATATTTAAATAAAAAAGTGTAGAACATCACAATTTCTTTCTTTCTTTCTTTAATCCGTGAGCGCTTTCACCATCGTGGTTCTTCAGACGGAAACTGTAGTTACTAACAGTTACTATTGTTTATTGTTAAATGACGTTCTAGTGACGTCACGCGGTAGCAATAATTTTTACAGAATTATATATTAAATATATAATAATAGTTTTGAATTTGAAACATTTCATTTATAAGTGCAAATGTCTGAAACAAAATTTATCGGTAAGACAATTTGTTTCATATTTAAATTATGTTTACAATATACAAAAAGAATTGTACTCAAAAAGTAACCAACTAGATAAATAATCAACTTTGGTATTCTTGGAGAATTATATTTGATGAAAACCAAAAGATTGAATTAATGAATTTAGTTTTAGTTTTTATAGCTGCCACAAAGTACCCTAATCCCTTGTAGTATAACATGTATAATAATCTATTATATTGTCCATAAAAGAAATAATGTGCATATCTCTCTCTCTGTCTGTCTGTCTCCATCCCTCCCTCTCCCCCTCTCTCTCTTCTCTCTCTCTCGTGTGTGTGTGTGTGTTTGATGTAAGACAGAATAAATGATAGGCATTTTGGTCAGCAAATCTACTCCATACCCCCTGGCCAGGTGGGCATGTAGGAGTCTTGTAAAAATAAATATATAAACGTGTTTAAAAAAAAAAAAAAAAAAAAATATATTAAATATATAGATTATATAAATCATATAAATTATTTAAATTATTTTCTGTTAAGTTCTGGATCGAATATTTTGATAACGGATTAAAGAAAGAAAGAAAGAAATTGTGATGTTCTACACTTTTTTATTTAAATATATATATATATATATATATATATATATATAGTATTAGTAATAATCCTTCTATCTCATTTTGACAATTCTTCAACTTTTATGTGCCTTGATGACACTGCTGAGCGAATGTCTTCTGTGGCACATAACTGAAAAAGTTGAAAAGTTACAAAAAAATGAAAATTCAAAAAAGACAACCCCTCTAGATCCGCCAGCATGTGAAGAGTGTGTGCAGTGGCGTAGGAAGCAAATAAAAAGGAGGTTAATATTGGTTATTATTGTTTTTTTAATTACATATGTATATACAACAGTGGCGGATGTAGAATTTTTTAAAGGGGAGGGGTGGGGTTTTGAGGGTGCTGACATAAAATTGTTTTAAAACTGTTTATGCATAGGCATACTTAACTAAATGGAGACTGTGGAATTAGTTTGGGTGCAAATTTAAGAAAATTCGCAGAGCGGCGCGAGACATGAACATTTTAGGAAATTTGTTACTAATTTTATTACTTTGAATACAAAAATTAAACGTTTTACACCTTTTTTCATCACCTTTAGGGGATATTCTCCCCTTGTCACTGTACATTGTTTAATCGATAGCTATTTAGATTTCCGTTTAGGGGTTAGCTTTTCGCTTCCGTTTGAGACTTTTCCTATTTTAAGCAATACACTGTAATGATCATAAGTTTTATTTTTGTTTATAATGAGGATTGAAAGAAATATAGAGAAATAATAAATGAAAATCTATGATATCTGGCAACAACTTGACTAGATATGTTTATTTCTTTATTATTCTTGTTATATTGGAAAATATGCACTAATAAAAAATAATCTACGCACATGCGCAATTACTTCACTTGTACATCCTGTCCGAAAAGAGGAAAGCAGTAGGGTTACATTCTTCAAATTTTCTTACTTTTGCAAGGTATTTAGAATTTTCTTTTTAACTCATTTTAAATTGAATATCGATCAACATTGATTATGATTTATGTACATTTTAAACAAAGCACGACTTTTAAAATTTAATGTTCCGTTTAAAACTATTTGCGACTCTATTTCCTGCTTTGGAAGGGTGGGTCAGGAGGTCAGTCTTAGGAATGTCTTTTATGATTCATTATTTTGATAGTGCCTTATATGGAAAATATTGTCGTGCGCATCACTTGCACTGTAATCAAAGGTGCGACTTTCCCTAAGAAAGACAGGTGTAGTTTTACTTATTTATCTGACAGGTAATGTTTTAGAAATTCTTTTTACTATTGGTATTATTTCTACTGGGTATTTTAATTTTATTTGCTTTTCGAGTATTCCTTTAACCAAGATCGTTTAAACTTATGGTAGTGTCCGATGAAGAGGTAGAGATGCTTCTGTTAAAATTGACACTATTTTAAAGAAAATGTCACCTTATTCTACTCGGAAAGTTTCAAGTCAAAAACATTACAACATATATGTTTTTATACAGTAATCAACATGAGTTAGACGCTCTAGTTTATCAAAACCATACATGCGATTCTCCTGGCGGGAGGAAAAATCTTCTGATTTTTAGAGTCCCTTCCGCCCCTCCCTTCACGTTTCAGAATCTTCCGTCATCGGAAATTTCGAGTAAAAAAGTGTGACCCAACATGTAAACTCCTCATAATTACTTATCAGCAAATGTCCGGTTATTAATCTGTTGACACTTTTACAGGTAAATAGCCTGTGGGCATGTTAATTATTTAGGGTATTAATGATTATATGAGCCGGCCTGGCTCAGTCGGTAGCGCGCTCGACTCTGGATCGTGAGGTCGTGAGTTTGAGTCCCGTCGGCGACAGGTTGGTTTCCTGTCTTTCGGATGAGACAGTAAAAACTGTAGGTCCCGTGTCATAGTACGTGTCGGCACGTTAAAGAACCCTCACTGCTCAATGACCGTAAGTGCCGAGCATAGGCGAAAATTTGAAGCCCTTCACCGGTATTTGTTGACGTCTCCATATGAGTGAAATATTCTTGAGTGGGACGTTAAACAACAATAAACAAACAAACATAATGATTATATAACATCGTCCTGTCCACTGATTGGCAGTTAATTGGTGATAAGACTAAGTGAGTATGTGTATGTCATGTAACACACACACTTGGATCATCGATGATTAGAAGCATGATTCCAGCCATCAAAAATAGTTATTACAACACCGTACAGTCTCTAAAGATATTTGTAATGTACTTCAACAAAAAAATGAAAAAAAAAAATATCATTTTATTTATAATCAAGCATGCAAAGCATATTTACCTCAAAGATCTATATTGTCACAAAACACATTTAAATTATGGAAACTTAATTTTTTTAGATTATAAACAAAGTTGTTATCTTTTATTAAATGGTATGTGTATAAACTTGCAAAATTAGTGCTATAAGTTAAAAAAGGCATTCAATTGGATAAATAATTGAACAAAACAAGGAAATCAATCAGAAGTTAAAATATACAAAAAAGCTAAAAAATGACAAGAAAACATCGATAGAAACATTGATTAAAAATCTCCAGTTTTGAGACCAAATCTCCAGCTAAAAAATTAAAAATCTCCAGTTGTGGCATAGTAGTTGAACTGATTTTTATCACATGTATGCGAAACTGAATAGCCAAATTGGTTGTTGTAAAGTACATAACACAGACCATGATTTGGATAATGTAATTTCACAGTGAAAAATGGACAAACTTTCTATTTCCGACTTCGGGGGGAAAACTGGACGCAATGTGGTGACTAAATTAGAATTAACACTCGCCAATACCTTAAATATGGTTGCATTTGCAAGTGATTTTGTCGCATTGTAGAGCATTGAGATATCAATTCCAGGGCTCAACATTAACTTTAAAAAGAACTAGATCAGTCAGACCAGTACCAGAAAATTTTACTAGACCTGACCTCAACATCACTAGACCTGACCTCGGTTACATCATATCTATCAATATCTCTCTTCCAGAGTTTCATATCCTACTTAATTAGGGTACACTACATCTAGAGATTTTAAGGGTATAATGAAAACACTATATTTTAATTTTTAATAAGTGGTAAAATATAGCTCACATATTAATTTCATAAGTTGCATACAAAAAAATAAGAACAGAAAGAAATTAATGAATTATTTCATGATTGAAATAATTCCATATAATCTCTAGAGTACTCAAGCCTACTAACTCTAATAAGTAGGACTGGAATACAGGTATATTTTGTTACAGTATAAAACATACATGTCATTTCTGAGTGGTGCAAGTAAATTATCCTCAATTTGTACACTGTATTCATGCTGAATGTTCCACTGATTTACAATTTTATCAAGAACAAAATAAAACCTGAATAGACAGTTAGCTAGAATGTTTTGACAATTTATTTATAGAAGTCAAGAAACAAGTATGTATGTAAGTTTGAAATTTTCTTTTAGGCCTAATTATTGTAAAATAAATTCTGATTTTTGTTCCGCCCTTTGATTTCTTTGATACACCCTCATCTCTAGTTATGCCTACACTACTATGAAGAAGCCGTCGTCAGTCACTCATTGTAAACAGATATCGATAGTTATCGTAAGTTGATCTGCTTTATTAGAGATATCATGACTCAATTCAAACAAAACTATCAAGAAAGAAACTTACATTCTATATGTCCGGTTAAATTAAAATATGCCTAGGCTACGCTAGTGAAGCTGCATGCACTTGTGATTTTATGACCGATGCTTTCAGTTTCACTTTCAATCTGAGTTTTTGCGGGTCCATAGAATTACCGAAAAAGACGCCAAATGACGAGACATGTAACTGAATTGAAGCTCCTTTCCATCGTAATGATAATTTTGTGGAATAATTTACTTTTAAAAATTAATAATATAGGTTTTACATTAAATGAAAAGATATTTTGTCGGTATTGTCCTTGTATTTACCAATCTAGCTTTCAATATTTAAGCCATATCAATACTAGTGTGATATTGAACCCGATGTAACTACTTGTACAATTTGTAACAAAATTCCTAGAACACTGTTTCCCTCCTCACATTGAAATATTTTATTCTTCTTAGTTGTATATAAATAATCTAAAAATTACGAAAACATAATCTGATGTGTCATTCCAGTGGCTTTATGCGTCAACCTGGTAATATTACTATTTTTCTAGTTATTTTATATACCAATCTCTCACCAGATGGCGTATTACATTATATGGCGAAAAAATTGACGAAATGAAAGTAAGTCTATACGGCACGTAATATAAGCGACATATCTATTATCACAATCACTGGTAATGTAAATAAATGTCCCACTATCGGTAAATAAATTACAAAAAGAAGAAAATGGCTTTCCACAACAATTTTTTTAATAATAGATCGTCAGTCTATTTGAAGTGATATTTTTAACCCGACACGTTGGGCTAGACCGGACCAATCTTTTTCTAGTCGGGGTTGGTCGGATGTGCCTTAGTGTTGAGCCTGAATTCTTTTAGTATATAAATTAATTCTAATTTCATTGAATTGAAATAGATTTATTAATTATTAATCAGTTTATTTGAATTTCAACATATCTTTAATGAATAATAGAAAAAAAGTGCAAATTAAGTTTAAGCGTTAAAGTCAAAATGGTAACTTTTGCAGTAGATCTACCGTTATGTGGTTTTTCACTCAAAACATTTTTTCTCTAAATTATTTAAGTTGTAGAATTACCATGTAGGCCTATAAATCAGAAATTTGTAAAACAAAAATTGATATGGCTCATTATATCTCTGTATGTAATCCTCAAAGATTTGAAAAGGGCCATTACAAGAAACAAGACTAGGTATGTGAGCATCTTAGCATATAAACCTCACCTGACAGACTCTGTACTTTGAATATACATATATATTCCTTATAAGTGAATTAAGTGGAATGCTAAAAAATGTGAAATTTTAAAAACTCTGGTCGATACTGATAACCTTTACTCTTACAAGTGATTAAGTCTAATTTCAGCTACATGTACAATGTATATTTATTCGCAGAAAAAAATTATATATCGATAGTTTACCTGATTAGAAGGTATTTTCAAAATAAATCGGACATGCACTCAAATATGAAAATTCAGGTAATTTTCAAGTTTTAATTTCATAATTTTCCATTTTAATTTTCAGCAAATTACACATTATTTTGAGTTATGATACTATCATAATTCACCTATCGATATCTGTAACAAGTACCAGTAATCAACCATTTATGAACCACGCAAAAAATAAAAATAAATATACTGTAATCAGCGATTTAAAATGTCTGTTAGACTCTTCAGTTTATAACTCTTTCCTCTTCATAAAGTCGGTAGGATTTATTTTTGTCTACAGTAAATTCTGCTTTAGCAACCACCTGTGTATAAAGACCACCTGGTCACAAAGACCATTTTTTCCTGTCCCCAATAGTACCATTTGTGTACATATCAACCTCTATATAAAAACCACCTCTCCTTAAAAGAAGGGTTTTCTTGTGTCCCTAAGGAGGTCTTTATACAAGTTTCACTGTATTTTATTCTAGCAATTATTTGATCAGACATAGATCTACAGGTGATAACATGCTAAACAATGAAAGGTCAACTGGGTATTTTTTAAACTATTTTTCAAAATCATCTTTAAATACTTTATTAGGAAATGAACAACAGTCTTTTTCATGTACATGTACAGTGTTCAATCTAGGCCGTGCCATTGCATCAATGGCCCGCTGAAATCAGACATGGCGCAATTAAAATTCAATGATGGGCCACTCGGGCGCAATGCTAATCTTCCCACTGATAACTTTATTTCAATTAAATGTCCGCGTATAAGCTAAAATAATACCTTGAAATGTAACATTGCGAATAATTCAAGCCTGCCCCGTTTCCGATTATCAGATTATCTCCATACTACACTAGGTTAATGCAGCGATCGAAGTGAATGGAATATAATGACTGAATTATTCGGGCTATGGATAGTCTTGAGCAAACCACATAGCCGGAAGTAACTGCCTGGTGTTATTAGTTAAAACGAGGCTTCAGTGTCAGAGTCTGCCAAACGCTTAAGGTCTGCTATATGCTGTCCATGTGCAGATGATGTTTTTCTCTCTGTCAAAATTCAAAAACATGAAGAGAATATCGGACTTTTTCTCAGTCACCCAGAGTTCTAAAAAATCTCAAATTGATATTCAAAACAACCCAAGCTCGTCATCAAGGAAAAAAACAGCAGAAAAATCAGAATCTGTCTCTGAGAATCAGAAACGAAAGTTTCAAAATAAGTGGTTACACGACGATTGTTTTAAAAACTGGTTGACTTACGATGACAAATCTTGTACCATGAACTGTAGTGTATGCACAAAATTTTAAAAAGTAAATCCCTTCACTACAGGGTGTACCAATTTTTGTATATTGGTGAACAATGTACATGGACAATTATGATGGTTACAGTAAACTCTAAACTCATCACAACTGGTCAGTTTTTCTTTATATGCTATGGCCCCTTCTTTTTGAAAATGGCCCCTGATTTAATAGCATGGGCCCATCTGGCCCCTTGTACATGGTCCTAGATTGAACACGGCATGTAGGTCAACGATAAAGACAACTCAGTATTCACGCTGCGGCAATTTTGACACCTCCATCAGGTTGAGATAAAGGGTCATGAGATAAGAGATGCCGACAAGCTTCGCCTTACAGTATTTTATGACCGCTTGGCGTTATACACTGTCCCATAATTAAAACACTAAATACTTATCCCTATCAATGCAAATGAGAGTAGAATATTATAATTGTTGTTGATGTTTTCTGACATCACAATCCATTGAAAATTACTACTAAGATGAATCATAAAACATTAACATTTTATTGTAAAATTAAAATAAGATTTATATATGAAATATAGAATTGCTTTCAAATAGACTAATGTTTTAGATTTCATGATGTAATGGTGAAACATGTAACAAGGCCAGTACTCATGTGTAAACTACATGTAACCATTGATAGCTTAACCCCAGTAGTACTAGTAGTAGTAATGTGTGATGTCACACCGGAAGCCCCTATAGTGGTATGCTGTTTCCCCCATGGAAATTTTGAACTGTTGCTTGGTACATGCACATGTACCTTAAAAGAGGATTATAGCCATCCAGTACCTGTCGCAATTCTACTGACGCCTACCCATTTTGACTGACCCATAGATACAGGTACCTAAATGTATTTGCTGACCATAATCACCATACCCATGTTTTATGGCTGACTGATTATTGGTATCCAGCATTTTTGCTTTGAGCCATACCATCATTAACTACAAGAATTATAACACTCTGTAGTGCTTTTAATGACATACATCTAATTAAGAATATACTTCCTGTGGAAAGTGATTAACCCCATCACAAGGTTTAATTTCAACTCAAATTCAATTCATTTATTCCTTTATGCCAAAATTGAATGGCAAATCGGACCTGTATTATATACCGGTATACAAATTATTGAAGTCATATTCCATGGACGTTATTGTAATTATTTGGACGTTATTGTAAATTTTGACATTTTCATTAGAAAACCAGTCCTAACAGACAAAAATGAAAAAAAAAAATTCAAAAACTAATTAAAAAAAATCTAACTGATTGGATGTAAATTTTTATCATGATTGAAATAAATATACATGTATATTCACAAAATCAGGTTCCAAAAACTCAAGCATTTACAGAATGACATGGAAATTTCTTTACCTCAAGGTTGAAGGACCGGCTGTAGGTAAGAAATTGAAGTGAACAAGGAGGAATAAAGACTAATAATGAAGAAGTGCTGGATCTTAAATGTTTTGCAATTTTTACCCATCAAGTCAAACTAGTAATTTAATAGTTATATATTCTTATTCTGTTTCATTAAGCTGCAATTATATAGAATTATAATCTAACCTCAACATTAATGGAAGGGCATGGTGAAATTGATTTTCACAAAAATGTTGTAGCTGGAAATAACCGTTATTTAGTTAAAAGTTTCTGCCAGCATTCTAAGTCAGGACGATACATGGCATGGTTTTCATGTACATGTATTGTTCAAGTTTAGATCATAAGCTCACCATGAATCAGTGTAGGTTCCTGAAACAGCTAGTATTAAAGTAATAAAATGCATCAAACCAGTGTTTAAATCCAAATGAGGATATCCTCAGCCACAGGATGTAGACACTAAACCTATACATATATCTTTATGTAGCACATGTACAATAGAATCAATTCAGTGCATTGTATGAGGTAAGGAGACTGGCAGTTGTAATATTGTATAAAAAGACTTCTAGTGATGTATAATGAATTATATGACCAATGTTGATATTGTTAGACCATAGAGTTGGAAATCTGAAATGAGTTACCAAACTACATGTATATCAAGAAAAACTCTTTTGAATGAATGTTTTGGTCTACATGTATCTTGATATATTGAATCTGAATTGAAGTACAATGTACAAAGTGTAGCTATAGTATTGCATGTACATTTACATATTTACATGTGTAATAGTATTCTCTCTCTCTCTCTCTCTCTCTCTCTCTCTCTCATTGTGTCTATTATTGGACTAAATGAGTATAACTTGATAGAAAGAGTTTAGAAGTAATATTTCTTTGGTTCATGTAAAAATTTCCATGTTTTGTCTTTCTCACAAATCAAAGTGGGCATTGACCTCACACATGTAGATACACCTATTTAAAGCTTTTCTCACCAGGTGGTGTTTATTGCACTTAGACAATTGGACATGTACAATGTATCACATGGACTGGGTTTTGTATGTCATAAACTAACCTTGGTCATCATTATGCACCATACTGGCATTATTGAGTGACTATGAATAGAATGATGTAACAAATTATTATGCACATTTTCTACACCAATTTTTTTTTGTTTTTCTGGGGTTTTTTGTTTAGCCATACATGTAGGTGCAACAGTAAAAATCTTCCCACTAATAGTTGATTGAATTTTTTTTCAACATGTAACATTTTATTTTGTAGCCACATAACCAGACAAAATGTCCAGCAGAAAGACAAAAGGAAAGGCAACAAAGAAGAGGGCACAGCGTGCCACCTCCAATGTTTTTGCAATGTTTGACCAAGCACAAATCCAGGAGTTTAAAGAAGCATTCAACATGATTGACCAAAACAGAGATGGCTTTATAGATAAAGAAGACTTACATGATATGCTTGCTTCCCTAGGTAATGTCTTTTATATTGAAGCAGTCTTATTTCTCCAGATGTTTTATACATACATCATTACATGTCATTTTAAAATACCATTTTGTGCCTCCATTTATGAAGATAAAGAGGTGGGATTTTTGCTTCATGGTGTCCATCTTTCTGTCTCTTTGTCCATAACTTTAACCTTAATTACATCTTTTAAAGCAAGACTGTTTCTTATTTGGCCAAAATCCAGTCGTTATTTCTTGATGAATACCTAAAAACAGTTTGAACTAAAACTGCACCATTAAATAGGTATTGACTTGACTTTTTATTTACATGTAATTGATTTTGCTATTGATTATCTGTATTGATCACTTACAGGTAAGAACCCTACAGATCAGTATTTGGAGGAAATGATGAGTTGTGCCCCAGGACCAATCAATTTCACCATGTTCTTAACAATGTTTGGTGAGAAGCTGAATGGAACAGATCCTGAAGATGTTATTAAAAATGCATTTGCTTGTTTTGATGAAGACGCATCAGGTTTGTAATGGACTTTCTATACATTTGTCAATTTTTACAACTGAAATATGTTAACTCTTTTATCTTAGTTTTACGTTTTTCTAATTGGTTCAGTTTTGTATGAAGAACATTCTGTAGTTGGTAATTAGAAAAAAACATGCATGCAAAAATATTGTTATAAGTCTACATGATTTTATCTATTATTCCATCCCTTATTTTCTTTGGAAACTGTTTTATCCAGCATGATTGTTATCAATTTTATTAGTATGGTCCATAATTTTTAATTTGAAAGATTAAAGTAATGCCATAAATTTATGCAGTTTTCAAAATATGTTTAGATAGCATTTGTTCATATTTGTTTAGGACTAATGTTTGTATATGATCCAATATATTTATTTCTACCATAACTTGTGTTGTTTTATCACTGTCAAGCAGTTATAATAACGAAATTGCAGTTAGTTAAAACATATACAAATAACCTACTGGGCTGAATAAATCTCATTGGCTGAGCGCTGTTGGTGACCAAAGTTGGCAATAAAAGTAACTGTAGGGAAAGGGGGCTGTTATTGAAGATTATAAGCTAACATATTGATGTAACCTGGAGAAATTATGATTGAAGCGTGATACAGGTTTGACTTAATCATAAGAGTCCAAGCCTGATGGTGTCTAGATGTGATGTAGGTTAATTCTGTTCCATACTACACAAGTCTTCAGTTATTGTAAAAACAGATTCAAACTCGTGTTAATTTGATTATCATGTTTATCTAATTCTCGTTAATTATTATTCAAAATTTGAAAAGTAACTAACTCGAGTTAGATAAACATGATAATCAAGTAACACTCGTTGTAGAATCTCTATTTATTACATGCATGTGTAAACATACAGTTATAATACAGAGTTCAATACAGTTGGATGGAGAAATTCTCCTAAAACTACTTTTTTAAATGGGTTCCACTCATCCAAAATAATTGATTTTGTCATTAAAGCTGTCATCTCAATTTTTAAACCAATTTAATAAAATAAAAAAAAAATAATATCATTATTGAAACATCCCCAGTGTTTTACTTCCATTGGTCACCATATTTGTGTAGTTTTCTGAATAGAAACAAGCCCCCACTACCAATATAAAAGGCGAGTTTGCAAAATCAATCATCATTGTCTAACTACAGTCGCATAGAACAAACGTGTGAAGTAATGAAGTTTGAGTATAACTCACCTGCATGTCAAAATAAAATATAAAATATCAACAAAGTTCATTTACTCTATCTGGACATTTCGCCAGCTAATATACAGTTTACAAGCATGTAAATAATCGGTTTAAACATAAGAATATCAAACATAATTCCAAAGCCCCCCCCCCGAGAAAATTGTAAAATTATTAACAAACAGGCACTCAGACCACCTGTTATGATATGAATGTCCTCAGTTCCGAAATAACGAATCAAAAACATGTCAGACCAAAGTCAACTCAGAAATATATATTCTAACACTCGGCTCACTTTACAAGACCACTTGTATCCATTTCAAAAATTATGAAAGCGATGTTTCAGAGCTATGTCTCTTATAACATTTATTTGTTGTCATTTTTGTAAAAATATTAGAAGGGGTACCTTGTCATTAGTCAAGTGCATGCGACTCCCGACTGCTCACTTTACCGAGCTCACCAGAATATGTGACGCTATGTAAACAACATAACGAAAGGGTGCAGGTTACTGGTAGGATTTTATTTATTTTTACGTTCAAAGTGCATATTATTTTATGGATACTAAAATAACGAATTTAAAACTAATTATGAAATCTATTTATTACGTGTCTTTATTTAAGTCTTTGATGTTAAAATTAACGCGGAATGTTTATGATTTGAGTACAGTGTATGTTTTGATTACATGTCATCTGTCCATTGTTTCGCTTTGGGAGTACAGGTGTGGGATGTAATGGTCGTTCTGCTGTTTCGCCTTTTATAGCGGAATTGGGAGCCAATTTCTATTGAAAACATTTAACAAAAATGTCTGCCTGTGGCATAATAAATCGGGGTGTTTCAAAAGCATTATAATTTTTTTTTTCGAATTCAAAACTTGTTTAAAAGTTACGATGACAGCTTTAAAAGAGGAATGAGTTTTAAATTTTTGTACACAAATAAGGGGCAAGTGATAAATACAAAACTACACAAATAAGGGGCAAGTGATAAATACAAAACTACACAAATAAGGGGCAAGTGATAAATACAAAACTACACAAATAAGGGGCAAGTGATAAATACAAAACTACACAACAACTAGACCATGTCATCAGACTGCACTTGATCATTGTAATGGAAACTTGAGCTAACTCTTGTTAAATTTTTCCACTGTAACAATCTCATTAGTGTTGAATCTAGGATCTGAAAAGGGCACGAAGTCAGTGTGAAAGGGCACACATTTTCAGTTTGAAAGGGCACTTTAAATGTGTAAATTGGTTTTGAAGGCACCTCCACTAGAATGTGTGCATATACTCGGGGCTCCACTAATAAATTTTAAATACTTTTCTTTAAAAATGTTTAAAAAAAAACCCAAAGATAGTTTTTCTAGAAATAGAATTATTTAAAAAAAATTTCAATGAAAAAAGGGGCACAAGAGCTAGTCTTGGCCTGATATTTTATTTTTTTTTTTTTGCCAATCCAGAAATACATGTATGTATATTATATAGGAATGTTAAATAGTTGTGAAATTAGTCTATTGATTAATTAAAACAAGCTAGTAAATGTCTCAAGTTAAATATTCGATACATAATTTACACTTTGATATGTAACAAAAATTATTTCCTAAATTGGTAATCGATGGTAATGCTTAAAGTATCTAAATAAATATAACAAATTTGTTTGATTTAGTCCTATTTGAATTTTTCCTCACTGTATCACATAGGAAAGGAAAAGTCCCGAGAATTCCGGGAGTAGTGTGACATGAATTGATAAAGTCAGAGAACAAATTTGTTTTGGATTTGGCAGAAGACTTGGCGGTTTATTCCCATTTACAGTATTTTCACAGCGATTATGGCTATAAAAGATCCTTGGTGAATTCCTACATACATGTATGTACATGTATATAAGTACTTCGTACGACAAGCAACTACAAGGAATTTGCGTGAATCGGTTTAAAATCAACGTGTCCATGGACACAAGCTATTTTCCCACTCGCGAACTAGAGCCTGCTTCAAACGATGAATTCAACCACATAGCCGCGCATAACCTTATTTAATTGGATATTTTTAAATAAAACATCATTTTATTAGCTTGTACATATATTTTTACAAACATTTTATTATACATTCAATTTTCAATTCTAGCCATTTGAAAATAGCGGAAATTCAGCAAGTTTGCCGATATTCCAAATCACCTACGAGTCGTTTGACAGCCCTATCTCGGATGATTACCTGAGGCCTTTTAAACTGATCAACCGTGAAATATACATAGTCTTGACACGGGTAATTGGGGCAATTAACAGATCAAAGAGTAAACAACATGGATGGGGTTTCACAAGCAATTTCGCCAATGAATTTTTTTTTGGGGGGGGGGCGTTATTGGCGATTGACATCATGAAAAAGGGCATGGCGCTGGGAAAAAAGGGCATGGCGCGGCGCCATGCTATGTTGCTCTAGATTCAACACTACTCATGTAGTCTGATGCTTTGGATAGAAACAAACATGATCGTTGTAGTGGAAGGATTCAACTTGAGCTATGCACCTTCCACTACAACTACCTTGTGTACTCTGATGATATGAAAAGAAACGTGTAGTTTTGTGTATTATGCTATGTGGCATGCCTGGCCATTTTGGCCAATACAATTATGTTATACAAACTCAGACATGAATGTTATAATAGTTATTAGCTTGCCTCACAAAGTGAAGGGGAGCTTATAATGCCCCTGCGTCTGCGTCCGCACTGATTTTTTGGCAACCAGAAGTGCTAGAATGACAAAACTTGTAAGCATGAAACATCTACTTCTGAGCAATAAGATGCGGGTTGCTGATGCTGCATATGACCTATGACCCACATCTGAATGACCACGTTGAAAAGTTTTATGGTTCAGTGATCATGTTAAAAATATTTGATTTCAGCATTATCTCAGAAAGTAGTAGCACTAGATAGACCAAACTTTATTATTATTTATTTACATTAAGATTTCCTGAAACCAAAGTCAATTTGCCTGCATAAAGTGAGCTTTGTAATGTGTGATGACTGGAAGTTACACTTTTGAAAGCATGATAAGTTATCATCATTTAATTAGATGGAAGCTGAATGTCCATGTCTTCTTGGATAGAAATAAGATGTGACACAGCTGTATATTGTCATTGGTCATTTGAGTGACTTGTAATTTTAGTGCGCCACAGGAATACCATAATTTCCATTATGTTATTTTTCACTGATGAAAAATAACAATGAAAAATAATAATAATAAATAATTCATAAATCAGTATATTTCAATGCCAAAATGAAATGAAAATTGATTAAGATAATCAGATTAAGATAATCTGATTATCAGTATAGAGGCAAAGTTGTCATGTTAGGTGAGTTTGGTAATCTTTGATAACTCTATGTTTTTTATTTCTCTCATTGTTAATTTTGGTATTTTGCAGGTTTTATAAATGAAGAGAGATTAAGAGATTTACTAACTCAAATGGGAGACCGATTTACAGAAGATGAGGTATTTTATTTTACATTTTTGTTTTTTTTTGGTTTTTTCATGCAATTTAACACTTAAGAAATGCTTTCAAGATTTTATTGGAAGGGAAGTAGAACCAATTATACTTGAGTTCTCTCTTTAAAAATTAGTGACCTTTCATAGAGGCTCAATCAGTTGGAGGATCTCACGTCTTTGTAGAGATTTTCCAAGGTATTTTTGGGGTCCAGTTACAGGACTTATTTCAAATGCTAAAATGGATTGTATTTTCCCAAAATATATGAAAAATTTGGTGTTTCAAAATAAAAAGTAAAGTATTTTCAAACAAATTTCTCCAAAAAAAAAGTTTTCCTGTTTTAGTTAAAATGTCATATATTTTTACCAAATTTTCGGATTCTGGAGCCAGAATTTAGGAGGAAGAAAAATCCTTGCCCTGTGTCACAGTAAGTGTGACATATTAAAGAACACTGCATTGACATAAGTCTTTAGTACAAGTCAGAACTTGTAGAATTTCATATACAGCTGGTGATGTCCCTTAAGACATTTATCTTGAAGGGATGTTAGCAAATAGAGTGGTAATTAGGGGTTACATTGTGACTGTTTTACAAAAACTGACAGGGTATCATTTAAAGGTCAACGGAAACGAATTTTTTTTTTTGTATATACTTTTATATGACCCATATAACCAATAATTAAAAAACCGAAATGTCGAAAACCACACAGGTATCGAGATATTTACCTTTAAATGACTAAAAATACCCATGCCCCGATTGACTGCCTTCGGTAACAATTGACAAATCTTGGAGCACTTGGAGTGTGACGTAAGTGTGGTGGTGTCCGCTATTCTTATCAGTGTCAAAATATTAATACAGACTTATGTATGTGAAATGCGTAATTGTTTACAGCGTAGCCTTTAGATGTAAGAAAAATTGATAGATAAAAGAGGTGTTTATTTTTTCCAAAAATATTCAAGTTTCTTATGTTTGATAAGTGACAAAAGATAAACGCAATTATTATATTGTTCTTAAAACACTTTAGGCACATAGAGAATTTCATAAGTCGCCGTTCACCATGATTTATTTTGCCACTTATTAGTTATCATGATATCCTTTCCAGACTTAAATGGGAACTTTTAAGGGCCAGCTCCTACCTGTACATGTAACCCAGTTTTACAGTTAATCACCTGTCAATCACTGTATCAATTCAATTAGCTTTAGTATGTATACCCTGTGAGATGCCTGTCTGTTCAGTCAAGTGAGAAAATACAGCACTCTTGTATGTCCATTTCATCTATTATTTTGGTGTTTTGATAATGATTTTAGCAGCCATATATAAAACTAAAATGTTAGGGTTTTTATATCTTATTCTCTTGATATCAGTTTAAATTTATTCATATTTTTTAAGAAAATGTATAATTTCAAAATATAATCATTTTATGCGGTCTATTTTATCATCTGTGAACATGGGATTAGTTTTACTCGTATCAAATCCCATGGTAAATATACATGTTGGATGTACAATTTAAAACCAGGGACCGGTAAAATTAAATGATAAAAAAATGTAAAGTTTTGCTTCAGAAATAAGACGAGATATTAATTCGAGGAAAAAGTTTCAAATAGACAAAGTTTTGAAGAAAATTGTAATGTAAATGGCACATTTTGCCATTATTGCTGGAACCGAGCTTGAAAGAAAATTAATTTTAAAAATATTTTCTCGATATCGATTTTAATAAATAAAATTAATATTTCTGAATTTCATGTATAATTTCGAATCATTATTATTTTACGCGGTCTATTTTATCATCAACATAAGTTACGCTCTTGTATAATGACTGAGTTTTAATCGTTTCAAAAGTCGTGGTAAATACGTGTGTTGGATGTACATTATAATAGTTCGTAAAACCAGTGACATTCCAGGTAAAACCAAAAAATAATAAAACAAAAAATTATGTTTTTTTTTTATTCAGAAATGAGACTAACATTAAGTAGATCCAATTACAAAAACTGTATACAAAATATAATTATATTCAAATAGACAGAGATTGTAATGTAGAAAAGTGAAAATAAAAAGTGAACAAAAACATACCACTTGTATCAGCAGTTATATATGGCTTCTTATCCATGTTTCTATTTTTAAAATAATTTCAATTTCATAAATTTATGTGTAAGGTAGTAACAAATGGTATCCACACTGATAATCAAAGAAATATTCCATACATTTGTTATGTGCACATTAAAATTAACTTCTTTTGGATATTTAAGACTTGTTTTTACTTTATTGTTGTTGTTTTATTATAGATCTATCTTTGTCTTATATTTCATCAGGGAAACTTTAAGTTCTGGATGACAAACTTCTGTCAAGATATTATATTTCTCCTTCTTAGGGCTATAACATATACATATGTTCACACACACAGATATACATACACAGACAACATATCAATGGGATTATATTTAACTACCTGTAGCACCAGAGTTCACTTCAAAGAACACACAGCTGTGGACGGAAGACCCGGACTGAGACGTCCTGTAGATCTTCTCACAAATATCTTTATCAGGGAGGTGTGAAAACTGATTACACAATACTTGATTATAGGTATAGATCTGCTTCAGGCTAAATGACTGTTAAGTCACATAGAAAATAGCAGTAGACTGTAGATCCAGAGGTATATGTATAAAAATAATAACTGGGTAGAAAATAAATAATTCAGCTATTAAGAATGATATTCTAAGAGGAAAAATACAGTAAATCTAGGCCTTTAATCTTACAATATCAAGCTTTGCACCAGACTAGCTATATATATAGTTTTTATCTTAATACTGCTGACCACCACATGTACGTCACTTCCTGTTTAGCAGACCTAGCGGAGTTTTGGTAAATGGAAACTACTCTTTCTAACCTAACATTTTGTTACCTGTTACCACCTGGTATGCGTAAACGGAGGGGTAAACAAAAATTTCTTTGTTTATAATACATAGGTTTTATGTATATCTAACCAAAAATGTAATAAAATCAACATCAAATATTTCGTGTCTGTTGACCTTTAAATTTCAAATTACTTTGTTGAGTATATTGATGCGCTTAATAATAGTTATTGATTTATCATATGGATTTGTTATTTTCAACACCGATTTAGTGATATGATATATTTTTGATGTTTTGTATTTTAAACAATGAAAAAATGTTTTGATGTACATTGTATTACACTTAGCAAAAATTTGTGTCAGTTCGCATAAAAACTAGCAGTGAAATGTGAATCCCCTGTGAGTTTTCAACATCGCTGACAAATGTAAAATAAACGCGAAACTAACAGAGTGCATTAGAATTAATATGTATGTGTATTTATACACTAGCCAAAATGTAAGTGATGAAATGTCAGGTCAGTATAATTATGTTTTGAGATCAATAAAATGATTGTCATTTATTCCTCTGTACACTTTTTTCAGGTTGATGAAATGTTTCGAGAGGCACCCATTAAAAAAGGCATGTTTGACTATGTAGAATTTACAAGAATACTGAAGCATGGAAAGAAAGATGACCAGTAAATGCAGTACTGAATTTGGATAATATATACATTCCAAGTAGAGAATAATTTTTATATGCTTTGTAATCTCACAAACATTTGTTAATACACAGATGACTTAGATACTAAATGAAGTGCTTTATGTCTTCGAGTCACAGGGATATGTTTCCCGAATAAATGATATTGTCTTTTCTGCCGGACAGGTTGACAGTGATGTGGTGATAAGTCAAATGACTATGCATTCCATTTATCATAAATTATAATATATACTATGTACATATAAGTATGTCTGTTGCTGAGGGGGTACTATTGTTAAGTATCAATTTCTTGTCTCAAATGAAAACTGCCTCATGAGATCATTCGATTAATTTTGGGAAGGGAGGCAACTTATGCCATACATAATTCATTGATATATAAAGTTGGGCAAGTGAAGTAAGCAATGATTATATAAAATGTTAAGCTATAAATTTAAGTTTTAACTTTTTGCTTTTATTGTGTGTATCTTTCTTTGTTTTAAATAATTTCTTTAATTACTGTTCTCATATTTTCCCTATTTTTTTAATAACAATGTTCTAAAGAAAACGGTCCAACCTTGCGACTACATTTCTATATCCCCTTTAAGTTACTTAGTTTATCCCCTCGAAGTTACATAGCTTATACATTCTGAAATCATGGTTCATGTATTCATGTCTGATTACGCAATGTAAGACTTTCATATTTTGCTTAATTTTGTTATTTAGAGCATGCTTTAACTTACGCTGTTGCGTAATTACACCGTTTTTACGATAAATAACACCACAGGTGTTATAGTGAACTATACTGAATTATACTGGTGTATCACATGGTACAAAATAATAAAGAATAGTTAAGTACTAGTGAACTAACCACAGCTGACAGGTGTATAAATCAATGAATTTTTATTATTTCTTCCTAAATTGGATCTTGGTACATCTTTGTAAAATAATATTTAAAAAGAGGGAAATGTGTAAATGCATTATATAAATTCCAATACTGAGGGGAAGGAATTATTTTTTCAACCTAACTCATTTAGTGGATAAAGGAAATGATATTCTGGATATTAAAATCTATATATACCAAAACATTTCGACAACAGGTCATAGATATTCTATCATTATGGTATAATGCAAAAGTAGGGATTATTGCAATTTTTGTTTAGTATTTTATGTAGAGCTAGAAAAACTATTGTAGAAGGTATAAGACAAAGACTTTAAATGATTGTGATATTGTGAAGAAAAAATGTGGGACCATTTGTAACAAAATATCATTCCATTTTCTTTTTTTTTTTAAGTTGGGGCCAGTTTTTAATATAAATCCATTAATGGTAAAATTGATGTACATTTTCTTTTAACTGTACACAAGTATATGCTGTTGATATCAGGTACTGCCTTGCTTACCAGTTCATGTATTCCATTTATTAATAAAACAATTTCATATTAATTCTTAATTTGTTGTTGATTTTAGCAATTAGGCCAAATCAAACTGATTTCTTGTTTCACAGGAATGCCTGCATGCATCCAATCTGAAGTCCCCCACACCCTAAATCTTTATTGAAAATGAAAAAAATAAAAACATCTGCACCAAAAAATGAATTCTGGAAAATCAGATTTAATGTTGGTTCCCTTCTTTTTTTGGAATCTTGGCCAGTGTTTTAGACATCCCCAAAATTGGATCATTTAAATGTTTGTTTGATATAGGGTTGTTCCATTACTTCAACTGTTCCACCATGATTCCGTCCCAGTACATGTAATATTTGCAGCGAGTATGTTATTGCAATGGACAATCATAGTTCTATTGAGAGTTTCACCTTTGGGGAACTAATAAGGTGATTTTGAGATGGATCACTAGGAAATGGTGACTCTCAGTCCAAATTTTGCTGACCATGATGTGTCGACCAGTATCAGCAAAAAGAAAGCTGACACTTCCGACTTAAAGATCAGCCAGTCTTACATTGTCATTTTAAACAAGAAAATAAAGATAGACATGTGTTTAAGAATACAAAATTTCTTCATTAATTTCATATATTCATCAAGGGAAACAGTTTAAACCAAATATGTGATGTAGAGAAAAATAAAAAAGTCCCTCCTACACAAAATATTTAGAGAAAAAATTCCCTCATCATATTTTCACAAAAATGTGCCTGAGAAACAAGATAATCTACAATACATACCAGTATGCTATTTTTGGAGCCAGAGGTCTTTAGCAAACTGTCTATATTCCAATTTTAACCAATTTTGCTCCTTTGTTATCCGACCTGTTCCTTTATTCATATATAATAATAATAATGTAATATAGCATTTACACGCTAATCTGACATATGTCCCTCAAGTATTAATAATACAATACAGCAATGTTTACATATAACAAAGGAAATATTATCTGTGTGTGCATACAATATAAAAATATTTTGAAAATAGCAAAAATATGTAAATGTATCTTGATCATCTGAAGAATTAAACCAAGACTCAACAATGGACATTGAAAAGATTGACAATTACGTGTGAACATAAATATAGAAGCAGAGCTTAATTCAGAAACTTAGAAAAAGAAAGTATGGAAATGCAATATATTATGATGAACTAGAAATTAATGACAACAGAATCTAATACACATGTTTCCTACTTGGACATTTTACTTTCTATGGACACAGATGGGAAATTAACAACCAAGGTATACGACAAACGTGATGATTTTGGCTTGCCTATTGTCAACGTTTACCAATTAAGTAGTAATATCCAATATATGGTGTTTATATCTCGCAGATGATCCGATATGCCAGGACGTGCACAACATATGAACATTTCATCATATACAGAGGTAAACTACTTACTGATAGGTTGTTTTCATAGGGATACCAGGGATGACGTCTAATGTCAACATTTCGTATACTTTACGGTCTGTATAATAATGATCCGATATGCCAGGGCGTGCACAACATATGAACATTTCATCATATACAGAGGTAAACTTCTTACTGATAGGTTGTTTTCATAGGGATACCAGGAATGACGTCTAATGTCAACATTTCGTATACTTTACGGTCTGTTTAATAATGATCCGATATGCCAGGGCATGCACAACATATGAACATTTCATCATATACAGAGGTAAACTACTTACTGATAGGTTATTTTCATAGGGATACCAGGATTGACGTCTAATGTCAACATTTCGTATACTTTACGGTCTGTATAATAACTGGTTACAATAGCAGTTTTTCACCATAGTGGAATATTGAATATTACAGGACGTTAGCAAATGATCGAAATACAATTTTTCACGTTCATTTGTGAAATGTTTGTTAGTAGAAAAGTGTGAAAATAAAACCATGGTTGGTATATTGTCACTGATTAAATGATAACTTGCATAAATAGAAAGAAGTCTAAGTGAAAATTGATTTTCTAGGTTGACCCAGAACTAAAGGAAAATTAGTAGGTCATCATTCAATTATCTCAAAATGATTCGCGGAATCAACATCTACCAATGAATGTATAAATTTAATCTAGTTTGGCCTGTTTTATATAAAAAAGTCCTAAGTCCTAAGAGGTAAAGGGACGACCATTTGATTCTAAGGGGGTGGCGGTTAATTGAACTTAAGACAAAACTTAGCACCGTTATTTTGGAAATAAATATTGTGGCCTTGAAAATATTGAAAATAAATAATCTTTCCTTTACTAGTAAAAACATATATAATCTGACCTTAACTGGTGCCAATGTTGTGGTGGAAATTAATTAAGATTAAAAATGTTCGGGTCGCTTCGCACGCCATATTTCATTCTTCATTTTTTTCAGCTCGCTACGCTCACCATTTTTTCAGTCCAATATATAAAGACATTTATATACATAATTGAGAACAACAAAGTTTGGTTGAAGCCCTAATACAATGACTGTCTCCATTTGTGTGTGTGTGTGTGTGTGTGGACACTTGTTTTACGCCATACTCAACAATTTCACAGTTAGCTTATATGGTGGCGGCACGTTTTTATTTTGTGGAGAAGAGAACCTGGTTACAATGTATCCAGGAAGAAACCACCGGCACTCCGCATGTAAACAGGCAAAAAGCAGCTAAGGTTCCATGAGCTGACCATAGAAGTGGGAGACTTCATAGTTCAATGCGTAATGCTGTAACTACTCGAACACGTGTCATAATAGGCCCCACAGATGCCAGTTAAGGCGCCCAAATTATTGAAATGGGATAGCGTTTTTATCACCATCTTGCCTCAGAATTATCCAATGTGCATGATGTCTACATGAATACTAATGTTAACCCCTTAACTCCCCCTTTGAAGAATTTCTAGATCCACCACTGCAATATAATGCAAGACTGCCCCGTCTCCTGAACCTTAACAAGTACCGCCAGAGTCTGCTTCCGACAAAAGCATAACAGAGAAAGTAAAAAGAAAGAAAACAATAACATGTTTTACTGAACAACAGAAGGAGGAAATAATTGAATTCCTTGTGAGGAATGAGGTCCTGTACAGCAAGCGCCTTGCTGGTTACAAGGATGTAACCATGAAAGAGGACATCTGGGCTGCACAGGCTGCTAAGATGAATACTACCGCGGAGCAACTTAAAATATGGTACACAAGCATGAGGACCATGATTAGCCGACTGAAGAAACGCACCAAGAAGAGTGGATCAGGAGGAGATGCCCTTACCTACATGAGTAGCACCGAGAAGTGGGTGTGGGATAAGTTCTCATTTTTGATCCCACATATTGAGACGTTGAATGCCAGAAATGTGGCATCATTTACAACAGCTTCACAACCTCTACCAACCAAAACTCAATGGATGGATCTATTCTTCAGAAGGGCTCCATCACCAACAACTCCATCAGCCACACCACCATCACCCCAATCAGGGTCGGTTGGCTCCAAATGCCCCAGCAGTGAGGGTAGGGTGACATCTGGAGAAATGAGTAAGTATTACCCCTGGGTACTAATTCATTTAATATTGTAATAAGGTGATTAATTAATGCCATGGGACGAGCAAAATAACGAGAGAGAGAGAGAGAGAGAGAGAGAGAGAGAGAGAGAGAGAGAGAGAGAGAGAGAGAGAGAGAGAGAGAGAGAGAGCATGCACTTCGGAATTCTTTTGTCCGATTACTAGTAAAGTCATTTGTTTTTATCCTCTTGCTTAAACCATATTCCCCGCTTCCTCTTTTTCAGAAGAACAGCTGGTGGAATTCAAGTATAGAAGTACTGCTAGTTGTGGTAGCTCCTACTTTGGAAGGTATTGAGGATACCCTGTCAAAACTGTCTGGAGAGATAAGGAGGTATGCTGAGGCCAACAAAATGCAGGAGCTGCATAGGGCTCAACGTGCAGCTGAGCACAGGCAGACGCAGCAATTGCCATGTCAGGACCAGCAGGCTCCCTTTCAGTTTCATCAACAGTCCCAACAGCCCTAGCAATCCGAATGGCAGCCCCAACCCTCTCACTGGTCAGCTTGTCATGTGAAATCTCAACCAAGTCTCTGGGGTAGTCAGGATCGCGACTACGTCCAGCAACAGTTTCCGACGACCCCGGTGACCAGTCAATTACCGCTAATCAATAAGCCTCCGTCCGGAAACTTAAGTGCCAGGGTCATTACCAACACCACGACCTGCACTCCGCTACCCTCCTGTGACGAAAACTCATATGTAAGCTTACTCTCCTGTCAGTTTAAGAACCCCGATCAAGTCGCTGAGGATGATGACACAGATTCTTTTTCGATGACATTAAAGAATTCGGGCGTGCACCACGTTCCTACAAACGATCGTTCCTCGTCCGAATGCGCGCACGTTTTAATTTTATCCCGGGCACACGTTTTACAGAGAGGAAACAAGAGTTTTTCCGCGTTTTCGCATTTGATTTTCACGGGTAAAACGGGATGGTATAACCGTCTAGGAGGAATGACTTTACATTTTACGTATCCCACCCAATATGGGTCGATCTTGGATGGTTTTAATATTTTTGTAGGGTGACCGATCGGATATTTTTATAGAATTGAACGGTTGGATACAGGGCAACTAAATCGATGTATCGCCCTTTTTCTTTTCCGTCGAAATCGTAAACGAGTTTAGTTACGTTTGTCTGACCGCCGAAAAAAACGTCTCTTGGATTTAATGGCGTTATAACATCACATGTACTATTTTCACAACTTTTTTATCGAGTTGACATTCCCAAACTTCGATTAAATTGTACCCGGCTTTTCTTATTTTCGAGTTTTCGATTTTCTTAATCTCACTTCGTTTTCTAAGCGTGTCCATATCTATTTGGTTCTTGGTATTAATGGTATCCGGTGTAAAACACGTTGGACATCCGTGCCAAAAACATCCTTGAAATACGTACCCCATGTTTGTTTGCCGGCAAAAGCCGTCGACTTTACCGATATCGGGTATATTAAATTCCCAACCGTTCAAAGCATGTTGAATATTGACGTTATCTCTCTTTGCCATATATTCGAGCCAGGATATAGAAAGTTTACTATATGTTTCCGAAGATGTCGTATCTTTATACACGCCGATCGTATTTTCCGGCATGTAATTACTTCTGTAAATAGCCATACAAACGTTCGCTATGGTGATGTATTGCAGCGGGTCGATATTTTCCAACTGAATGAAATATTGTCGAAATTTTAACATAGACCGTCGAAAAATGTCGACGTCGGACGTGCAATATTCGACGAGTTCTTTCCCGAAATCGAATACGTCGTTTCTTCGCGCGTTATACCATTCTAAAATTTTAGCGGTCATATAATCGAAGCCGTAATGTTTTTTGCGGGTAGCGGCCCTACGTATTTTTGGTTACACGGCTTGTTGAAAAAATGAGGGAAATAATCCTTCTTTAATTCATTTAGGCCGAAAGTTTTCGGAAAATCGGCCAAAGGAGATATAACGAAATTTATAGAATCTATAAATCTGATTTTTTCGTTCACTTGCATGTACATGATATTCGTACCGTTGTAAATACAATGAGGAGCGATATTTTTTCGACGAAATATTTTAACAAAAACGTCCCGTCGTACGATTTTGCGTTGTGAGCTATGAGATAAAACAAAATCGCAAAAATCGTCTATATTATAAAACGCCGTGAAAATTTTGACAAATTATTAAATTCGGGATATGAACGCTGGTATCTTGAGTCGATTCGATATCGTAAAAATAATATTTCGTCGTTCGCGTTTTACAGCTAAAACATTTTTTCTTCTCGGTACACGATTCCGACGGTGTACAATTTCCTCCCTTACATTGTTTTTTTATGCATGGAGCATTTGTGTTCGGTCATGTCGCAATATTTTTTACAATTTGAACATCCCGAATAGCCGCAAATGTGTTTTCCCAGGTCTTTGACCATTCGTCCACAGCTTGAGCAATTTTTGACTAAAAAACAAACGATATCGGGTTCCCCGTTTTTTTTTTTTTTTTTTTTTTTTTTTTGAAGGGTTTTTTTGGTTCGCCCGGTGTCGCGGTTTTTTTTCGCCCCCCCCCCTCCCCCCCCCCCCCCCCCCCCCCCCCCCCCCCCCCCCCCCCCCCCCACCCACACCCCCCCCCCCCCCCCCCCCCCCCCCCCCCCCGCCCCCCCCCCCTCCCCCCCCCCCCCCCCCCCCCCCCCCCCCCCCCCCTCGCCCCCCCCCCCCCCCCCCCCCCCCCCCCCCCCCCCCCCCCCCCCCCCCCCCCCCCCCCCCCCCCCCCCCCCTGTTGCGCTTGTGTTCGTTAATATATAAAAAATTTCAGAAACAAAAGTATAAATCAATAGAATGTCCAGGACATAGATAAGAATCCGGTAAAAATGGACAAACACGGACCTCTGGAAACTAAGAGGTGGGATCAGGTGCCATGGAGGAGTAAGCATCCCCTGTCGACCGGCACACCCGCCGTGAGTCCACAGTCAAGTCCAATGAAACACGTAAGGAGTGTATCCTCGTCACAATTGGTACAGTCGTCTCAACAACCGCCAACGAAAAGGCAACTCAACATTTCACTTAGTGAAACAGAGTAGTCGCAAACAAGACTGTTATACCGACCGTAAAATTTGCGGAACGTTGACATTAAACGTATTTAAACATTCTTGGCCCAAAAACGTTCTGTTGCAATCGTGGCACACGATTTTTTCCATAACAATTAGAACCGAAGCACGATAGACATTTTTTCGGACATCTGTGGATGTCTCGGTTCCCGTGTGCTTTTTTTACAAGTATGACAATAATAATCATTGCCTAAAAAACCCGTCATGCTCGTAATTACGTCATAGTGATTTTTATTTTTGTAAATGTGTAAGGCGCGGTCATCGTCTCCTTCGCTCTTATAATTGAGTTGGTTTTGTACACCTAAATGGTTAGAAAACGCTTTTACATCTTCTAAAGTACAGCTGTGGTCATTGATAGGAACCCCCGCTTCTCGGTGAAGTTGTATAGCCTCTTGTTTCTGTAAATTTATAGATTAAAACCGTTCTTGATTTGGCTATCGGTCCATTTATCTTTATGCTTATTGGCATAAGCGGTCACGATTGCCCGAGCCAGGCATATAGTATCGTCATTTTTAATAGTAATTATGCTCCTTCTAGATTTTGAATTAGTTTTCGTGACGGGTTCTTTCGGCCGGCCACGGCCTCTAGGCATTTTTCTACTTCTGTAATATTCTATATATTCGTCTAATTTTTTTAACAGATTTCTAGCTAAATCGTCCGAGACTGTTATATATTTCGTGCTAAATGGTTTTGGAAGTTTGTGTGATAGATGATAATACGAAATTTATCGCCGTTTTGTAATTTTCTATCGTTTATTACCATGTGTTCGAGATCTAGAAATAAAAGGTCGCTATTTATAACCTGTTGTCGTAATATGACGACCCTATATTCGTCAAAAAAAAGTCGAAAACTTTCAATTCCGTCGGGTAAAAATTTTATCAAAACGGTATATATTTTTCCTTTTTTCTTGTAATTCTCTTTTTACGTAATCGCTTAAAGGGGGCCTGTGTCTATCGACGCGGGGTTCGTTTCTGAAATCCATTAAATTTTTATCGAGGAATTTGTCAAAAGCGGCATTTCCCCATGTGGAAGCAGGTTTTAGAGGTTTTTGTAAGGAAAGATTAGATTATTGGATAATCCAATATAGGTCTTATATATTGATTGAAAACTACCCATTTATTATACGAGGGAAAATTTCTTATTGAATTTTCATTTTTTTCATTATATCATCAAAAATCTATATTTCACTAAAAATATAGATTTTAATTCCTATTGTGAGAAAGTATTTTGATCGTTTCCAAACTTTTATAAAACTTTACTACTGCATCGTCCGTGCAGGTATCTATATCATTTTTCGCCAGTTTTAACAATGATGTAATCGTAAATATGATAGGATCTATTATTATTAAAAAACGTTAAATACCAGTCGATTATCGTAGACACACGATGTCTACGAACGATGAGGCGAATTTGATAATATAAAAGAAGGTGGTCGTTGAGATCGAGATAAAGGCGTAACAGTTCTTCTTTTAGAAAATCCCTCTCTCTGAAATACGTATAAAAATACGATATCATATCGCCCAAGATCGTTAAGGGGTTACGATATGAATGCAAGAGCGACATGTGTTTTGTATTCATGGTATTTATATCTTTAAATACCTCCATATTATTCCGATAAGAATCTTCATTCCCGTTATAAACTTCCGGCCATTTGATCGACGATAAGACGATTTCTTCCCGACCCTCCCGGTCGAGTTCTAGGATTCCGCACCAATCTACCGTTTTATCCCAAGGAAACCAAATTTCCGTTAGTTTTAGGAAATTTTGTCTGACTTCGTCGTACATGGATACATCTTCTATCTCGTCCCAAGGAATAAAATTTTCTGCCGATTTGTTTAGGAAATCTCTCCAAGATTTCCGTCGTTGAAGAGTCACAATCCAGTCTCTGTTTTCGTCCCATCTTTCTACCGGAGACCATATCAAATTGTAGATATACCATACATCTTTGTTGGGAAGGGGTAATTCTTTTATTTTAGAAGGGGGTAAATTCGAAAATATTCGTAATTTCATTTCGTGAGGAAGAAATTGCCAATTTTCCATTGTTTTGTTTATATCATAGAAAATTTCTTATTACATTTTAAATTTTTTTCGTTGTATCATAAAAAATTTAAAAATCTATACTTTTCGCAAAGTATAGATCTTTAAAAATTTACATCTTGCAATTAGTTTATTTAGTTTAATTAAGTTGTGCTAATATTGCGTTTTTGCTGTCATCATCGTTATCATCCGATTCAGTATCATCATCGTTATCGTCATCTATTGTTCTCAGCACAATAACGGGGTTAAGATAGGTACTAAGGGGAAAATATCCGCCTAAAATAATATCACCAAACCCCAATCCACCAAGAATTACACATTCTTGATCAAGATAGTCTATACCGTTGGCTTCCTCCAAATTCAATTCATATATTTCCTCTTCATATATGGTTGTCAGTCTTTTAAAATCAGATGTTATTGCCAACTGACTAGTTTTAAACTTTGGGTGAATTACGTGGGAAAAGTTATCATTCGCTCTAAAAAAAAAAAAAAACAACAACAAAGATTTTCAATATCGACGTTAGAATTTACATTACGAATCTCTTCTTTGATAAAATTTCCAATAGTTCCTATCACCTCGATAAATTTCTGTTGTTCTCTGTTCGCGGGGGGACAAACCAAAGACATATCATATCCGAAAGTCATGCCGGTATTAAAACCCTTTCTTTCTTTGACACCGTATGAATAAACATATGGCGTCTGTAGTATGAGATCATACTGTGCCCCTCAGGATAAATATATTGTACACACATCTTGGTATTGCCAATTTTATCCATGACCAAATTACTTTCATCAAATTTGTGAATATTTACCATAGCCATTGTTTTGTTTATATTATAGAAAATTTCTTACGTCATTTATTCAATTTTTATAGTATGTCGAAAAATTTATTATTTTGATGACATGATAGATTTTGCGTTATTAAAAAATTGAATAAATTATATAAAAATTGAATTTTCGCCCACGGAATGGTTCGGAGTGCGCTAAAGTGCCCATCATAGCTAGCTCGTATGAGGTTTTGGGGTGTGTAAAGTTAAACTTGTTTCCTGTCATTTTACTTCCTACTTCAGCATCCTAGCCATCATACATTTGGAGTGGAATGAAAGTATTATCATGCAGTGGTCTGTATTCTAAAATAAATGGATGGCTTTAGAGCAGTTGCAACAGGCACATTAGCAGTAGTAGTGTTCGGTATTGGCTATGCTTTTTATGGAGGATATATTACGCCCAGAACTTCATCCAAACCTGACAAAGTCCCACCAGAGAATACTTCAGAGTACGGGGGTTACAAATATGATGCTTTAGTACTGCATTCTGACAGCGATAGAGACAAGGCAAAACAGTTCTGCGAATGGGTTTCAGAACACTTCCCATCACACAGGACTGGTCTCTTTGAAGAAATTGGAGCTGGTGAAACAGAACTCAGAATTATGGACACATTATTCATAAAATGTAAATTTCTTTTTGTCATGGTAACCGAATCCTTTACATGGGACAACCTAAACAGATATATTTGTGAAACGGGATTGAAAAAATGTTTATCTAAGAACGAATGGCGAGTTATACCATTATGGATGGACACATCGTCAAAAATAAATTCTCCTGTTGAACTTAAAAATGTTTGTGGTATAAATTGCTGTCTCGAGACTGACAGTGATAAACGCTGGTGTCTTGACAAAATCAAAACAATTTATCATGAGAATCGAAAGACTTCACTAAAAGAATTAATCGCTAATGAGAAAACCTATTTGTGATTTGAAAACGGGCTTAAGATCGAAAGGGTTAATTTTATATCACCTGGTTCCAATTTTGGATTTCTTTTAGAGGTGCTCGTTGGTTATTTTACTACAGGATTACCATGGACATATACATATACCTGCATCTTGGGTATACTGCTAAAAGTATATAGAACAGACCACAATTCTCATTAGACACAGACGGGAAATTGGCAACTAAGCTATACGACAAACGCGACGATTTCGGCTTTCCCATCGTAAATTTTCCACATTGAAGTAGTAATATCCCACAGTCACCCGCATACGGAGTTTAAATTTCACAAATGATCCGATATGCCAGGGTGTGTTAAACAAATGAACATTTCATATATAGATGTAAACTACTCACTGACAAATTATTGACAAATTATCGAAAACCGCGTTTGATGTCAGCGTTCCGCAAATTTTAAGATCGGTATAATAGTCTTGTTTGCGATTACTCTGTTTCACTGGGTGAAATGTTGAGTTGCCTTTTCGTTGGCGGCTGTTGAGACGTCTGTACCAATTGCGACGAGGATTCGTTTCTCGAGTATTTCATTTGGTCTTGACTGTGAACTCACGGCAGGTGTGACCGGTCGATAGGGGATGCTTACTCCTCCATGGCACCTGATCCCATCTCTTGGTTTCCAGAGGTCCGTGTTTGTCCATTTTTGCCGGATTTGTATCTGTGTCCTGGACATCCTAGAGACTTATACTTTGGCATCTGGGATGTTTTATATCTATCGCATTTTCTTTCTTTTTTTAAAGCAAGTTACATTTTGTAGCCAATAACTGTAAACATTCAAACACGAATAATTATATATTGGTCTAAACTCTTATCTGATAAAGATACAAAAATATCATACTTGTTATATAAGCTAAGATGTACCATAACCGAGGTAAATAATCTATAAAAAAACAGAATTGGAACCAGGTGATACAAAATGAACCCTGTCTCTACAGATATCAGTTGATTTTCAAACATTTCATTTTTGTCATCATCAATATTTGGGGCTTTATCTAAAATTTAAAATATTTATATAGTTCATTTCTGTCAATTTCTTGTTGTCGATTATTTTTAGTGCTATTATTACTATTTAAAATTTTCCAGTAGTCTTTTAGGCTTTGTTTTCATTTCTTCAAGTTATAGACATATTATTCCTGTACTTTTTATTTCTTTGTCAAGTTACTTCCTTGTACGATATAGTCACATCTTTCTTTTTCAGTTCTTTTTCTATAATAGTAATTTTTATATGTTTTACGTGTATTGTTGCATGCTGGGGAAAACCAGGACTTATTTTTAGACTTTTCTTCTTCTTATATCTATGGATTTTTGCTGTACCAAGAGAATGTTTTGCAGCGTTTAAGAAAATGTCATTAAGGTTTTCAACTATTTCATCAATGTCAGATTGTGCTATATTAGTTTTGTTGTCTATGAGTTGAATAATTCGGTCAATATGAGAAGAATCAAGAGAATTTACGTATAACTCTTTTTGAAGAATCCCAATTTTTAATTACAACTGAATATTTTATTCCGTCTTCTTTTTCCACAATGCTATCCCTCGAGATATTTAGATGAAGTGTAATAGGACAATGGACATCTGAGAATAAAATATTTTGTCGGAGAACTTCCATATTTGTTACATGTTTAAATAAATTATAATCACAAATGAAGTAATCAACTGTACTTGCTGATTTGTATGTCAGTTTTCCAGGGAGATTTTCAGCAATGCGATCATTTGTTATTAATAAATGATTTGATTTGCATAGTTCAATGAGTATTTTACCGTAAGAATTTTGAATTTTATCTTCGTTATTCCTTGTCTTGATTTGTGGTATAAATGCAAGATTTCTTCGGCTATTCTCAAATATCATGTATAATTGGTCATTTTCGAATTCAAAGATAGAGTTATGAATTTCCGATTCAACTCCAGCACGTGCATTAAAATGAACATTCTTTCTGCAATGTGTTGATGAAATGTTGGGATATTATGGGGTATCACCGACAACCTATCCGTTAAAATGGTACCTGCAAACTGCAATACCAAGTTATTGACTCATTTGTAATCACAATTTCGTCTAACAACACATTTCTCGTAAATAAACCAAGGTCATAGTAATCTTTAAATTTGTTTCTGTTTTGGGTCGGAAATAAGCATACCTACCAGCCAGCAAGGAACAAGAAAACAAAAATAATAATAAAAAAAAAATAACCCCGGGGAAAATAAAATGAATACAGATCTTGTATAAAAGTACTTCTGCTATATATGTCACTCAGCAGTTGTAGCATTAAAGCAGTCTAACAATAAATATTTTTGTTTTTATCATAGTTTTACATCAACTTTTGTTTTGGTCCCCTTTTTCAAAATTGTAACTTTGGAATTATGTCTAAAGTTTTATAAACATTTATCAAACAATATTTGTATGGATATAACTTATTTGATAGTTCATTGACTTGCCACATTCCTTGAAATATATATAACATTCACAATAGCGTTCTGCTGTTGACTTTCATATATCTGTGATCGAGCAAAATTATACATTAAATTTTGGACATTTTAGTTCTTATATTTAAATTCAGAATTTGACAATTTGGACATTTAACTTTAATTATCCAGTTCCTGCAATTTCAGTATTATTATTAAATGTACATGTTATTGTAGACATATTTTTATTAATTCCGATAATTGCAGTATAGGTTTAATACTTATTAATTAGGCTATACCTTCAGTGCCACCTGTCTTAGACTAATTCCATTTGTCTGGACAGGTGAGAAGTCTCAGTCAGTTAATTGTTCTATAACTTTTAAAGGATTACCTATCAATTAAGGACTGCAATAAACACACTTAATGGGTTATAACAGTGCTATATATTTTGTATATTTTCATGTTTAATAAAGTTAGGTGTTGGGCTTCTGTACGGAACAAACTGGTGTGATTACGGAAAATCCGAAATCCGCCAACCGTCAATGCGAAATTATTAAAAAGTCATATTCATTTATATTATCGTCATTATTCTGATAACCATAAAATTTAAGTGGTTATATATCACTAGTTGACATTTGTGAGATATTAGTTCTTCCATTATCATATATAAACAAAATCAAACATTTTAAATGGTTATAATTTTCATAAAATTGATATTTCAATGTAGTACTACATAGGACTGATCATTTAAATCAGTTCAAGTCAGAAAACTTTTCTAATGTAGCAGCTGCACATACATGCAGTCTAGATGAACATACATGTATCTTTAGTCACGTGACAGACCGTCACAATCAGTCAGATCTCTTAAAGCGATATAAGCTGTCACAATGATTATTTTTGTCCCCCTGACATATAGTCGAGAATATGATAAAATGTGTGTTCAATAACATTATCAAACAGGTAAACGTTGAAAAAAGATCCTCTTTTCGAAGTTATTTGTTTTATTAGAATTTAAGTTTTTATTAGAATCCAGCTGTTTAAGTTTTAAACCGTGCCTTAAAAAATCCAGCTGTATTTCCGTATGCAATGACCTTTCAGATAAACTCTTTCAGAACTTTGCCATTTATGAAATGTGCTACGAAAATGGCAATTCGATGGGGGATCTCGGAAAGTTTTACGCGCTCGGACTATGTTAAAGTAGGCCGATTTTTTATGTGTTCTATATTTATTTTTAAAATACAGGACGTCGATCACCCGATATACCCGGCACGTGGACAATTTCAGAACTTTCGTAACTCAGTGATTGGTCAGACCATTCAGTGATAAACAGTATTATAAATAACTCAATGATTGGTCAGACCATTCAGTGATAAACAGTATTATAAATAACTCAATGATTGGTCAACATTGACCATTCAGTGATAAACAGTATTTTTAATAACTCAATGATTGGTCAGGGACCATTTCAGTGATAAACAGTATTCATATAAATCGAAATTAAAAACTCAATGATTGGTCAGACCATTCAGTGATAAACATTTGATATGGCGAAAATTATAAATTAGAACTCAATGGATTGGTTAGACCATTCAGTGATAAACAGTATTATAAATCGTAACTCAGTGATTGGTCAGACCATTCAGTGATAAACAGGAATTATAAATAACTCAATGATTGGTCAGACCATTCAGTGATAAACAGTATTATAAATCGTAACTCAATGATTGGTCAGACCATTCAGTGATAAACAGGAATTATAAATAACTCAATGATTGGTCAGACCATTCAGTGATAAACAGTATTATAAATCGTAACTCAATGATTGGTCAGACCATTCAGTGATAAACAGTATTATAAATCGTAACTCAGTGATTGGTCAGACCATTCAGTGATAAACAGTATTATAAATAACTCAATGATTGGTCAGACCATTCAGTGATAAACAGTATTATAAATAACTCAATGATTGGTCAGACCATTCAGTGATAAACAGTATTATAAATAACTCAGTGATTGGTCAGACCATTCAGTGATAAACAGTATTATAAATAAATAACTCAATGATTGGTCAGACCATTCAGTGATAAACAGTATGATAAATCGTAACTCAATGATTGGTCAGACCATTCAGTGATAAACAGGAATTTATAAAATAAAATCAATGATTGGTCAGACCATTCAGTGATAAACAGTATTATAAATCGTAAACTCAGTGATTGGTCAGACCATTCAGTGATAAACAGTATTATAAATAACTCAATGATTGGTCAGACCATTCAGTGATAAACAGTATTATAAATAACTCAATGATTGGTCAGACCATTCAGTGATAAGCACGATTTTAAAAAGTACCTGCGGAATAACTTGACATAAAGAAAACAGAACACGTAAGTAGGTTTCCATTGCTATATTACTTTCTTTCAGATGAAACATGAAATATTTTACTAGAAAACAATGACAAAAATTCAAATATGCCTATGAGCATTCAAAGTGATTGTTTTATATCAGTATTCAAGAGTCTATAAATACTGGACTACATGGAGTTCCTGAGTTGAACTGTTGGCAGGGTTAAAGTTCAGAGGTCAATATCAAATCACGGACATCTGCAACAAGTTAATTTTATTATCACCGTTTGTACACTATTGATAACACCCAAATATATGCGTTATAGATCTAGTGTGTATATAATGAGGTACGTAAAGAGCTCTGGATGATAAAGGATATATAACACATGTCAAGTACAGTTGACAGTTCTATCTGGATAGATCAATGATCAATACTAATACACTGAACTGAATGTTTAAAAACAATTTACCTACTCATAAAAACAAGCCAAAATACTCAAACAGGATGAATGTAAATGGTAAAATAAATACACCATACATTGGGTAATTTGGTGTGATATACAATGTTTTAGCACAAATCCAAGATAGTCAAATACAAATATGCAATTTCTTGAAACAAAAGAGAACAATGTGATATATTATAAAGTTATCAAGTTTCACCTACTTTTACGTTAAACTTTCTGGTTTCCAAATACCAAAATGAAACCAATGCATGTATCACAGGGCCTATAAAGTTATCAAGTTTCACCTACTTTCACGTGGTATCACAGGGCCTGTGTGTATTTCTCTCGTCCAATTAATGACAATTTGATATGTGTTTTTGTTGAATTGTGAATTCACATTTCTGCATGTTTTATAACAAATCATCGACGACTTGCTATTTTGAAAAATAGCAAATCTTGTATATGTGTAAAGGTCAGCATTTTCAGTTTGAAGTGAAATATATACTTCATCATAATAAGATATATCTAAGTAAATTTAAAAATGAAATTACCAAAAGATCAAGAAAATAAATTGTTATAGTGAAAATGACCAACGAATTGTTTTCTTTCTACACATTCTAAAACATTATCTGTAACAATAAACATTCAAAGAATACAGTAAGCTTGTATTTTGAACAAGAAGTTGTTTACAAGCTGTCATAACTATACTGCAAGTAAAAGAAGGACATCTCTGGTTTACCAAAGATTTAACTTTGAAATTATGAAGTGTAAAACACAACAACAGTATTTCTTTTTGGTGTTTATATATTTGGAGAACACAGGGAGAGGAGGACGCGCCTAGATGGTATTCATACACCCCTAAATGGGATTTTTCGATACAACCCAAATATGTGGCTTTAACTCTATTTCTGGATCATTTCACTCAGAAATAGGTGACAGAATGATTTTCAAAAATGAAATTCAGTAAAGAATGTCACAGACTGCCATTTACGATAAAATGTTCTGCATTAAGTCAATGGAAGGAATGCATTCTTAGTCATTTGTGCAAGATACCAGTTTCTGTGGAAGGGTAAGTATACAGACAGAGTATAGGTGAGATCAAGGATATTCGAAGCTTAGTAGTGGCTGCAATAGATTAATAGATGTCAAAACGAATCAAGACTTAGATTGACAGATAACTGGGATTGATGATACAGCCAATTTATGTCCCAGTAAAGTAACAGCTGTAGTTATTAACACTTATTCGCTGTATAAAGTTCAGATGACGAATTTTCTTCCCTTCAACTCAATACACACCCAGGTAACATTATTGCTTAGAAAATGGAAGTATACAGAATGTAAAGACGAATTTTATTTGGTTTTACTGTATGTGTCAATAATCTGCAGTAGTTATTATAGGTATAGATATAGCCAATAATGACCGGTGTTACTGGAAATAGTATAAACATAATACCAAACGTTTATTTCAGTTAAATACATGTTTAATAAAAGGCCATGTAGTAAGATGTGCCATCTTAATTTGAAGTTGAAACTGAAATAAAAATGACAATATCAAATTGATTCCTAAAATGCTGAGTGGATTTTTTTTTATTTCAATTTCAATATTAATAATTACTCACTAATAATTTTTTTCTATTCCAGAAAAAAACGTACAGTGGAGAAATAATTCCTATGAGTCGGCGTTCAGAGCAAAACACAATGGTTTTAAGATGGAGATTCTGGAACTGGATAAGACCGTGAATGGGCTATAAACTGGCCATTTGAAATAACTAATTGCTTATGAAAATATTTGGTGGGTAGAATTAGATTTTCCTTTAGTTGTTTTACACATCTAAATGTAAAATATACTTATTAAAGAAATCTATCAATATTTTGTAACTAAAATTTCAATGAATATTCAGTTTATCTTCACTACTCACTGGGTTGAACCTTGACCATTTACACAATATATATATATATATATATATATATATATATATATATATATATATATATATATATATATATATATATATATAATAATAATAATAATAATAATAATAATAATAATTAAAATTCAACTTATTAAATGGTTTGTAAGACACCTACTAAAATAAAACATACAATGATTTGAGTGGATTGCGATAGACATTTTATAAATAATAAGTCTGTTATCCCAGGTGAACTTGAAAGAGCTAAAATATGAGAAAAGTAAGAAAATCTATCATCTGAATAAAGTCTAAAATGATAAATTGCAATTATATGTAAATCATGACTCTTAATCCTTCAAACTTTATGATTGCGAGTTTTATAAATTTCTATTCTAAACATGAAATCAAAGCAATCTGAATATTAGTTATATATTTCCATAATAATGATAATTATTAACTAAATCTCAAAACTTAAGTAATTCAGGTGGAGTCAACCTGCCATGTGTGTGTGATTGTGTATGTGTGTGTGAATGTGCATGTGTGTATGTATGGATGTTCATGTATGGATGTGTGATTGTGCATGTATGGATGTAATTATATGCGTGACTGCATGTGTGTATATGTATGGATGTAAATGTGTGGATGTGCATGTATGGATGTAAATGTATGCATGTACGTGAATGGTAAGCAGGGAGGATGTGGAATAGAGCTGATGGCACGTATTTCTAAGAGAAACATTAAAAAAATCTGCCTAAAGTTAAATATGTTCTTAAGACTAACTGACGACATATACTGGCATATATCAGATATATTACATGACCTTATTTACTATTTCAATTTTGATTTATAAATATCAGAGCTTAGATAGTATCTATAATTTCTGATAACCATTATTGATTAAATCGCAGTAAAATGGAGTGGTCAATCAGTAAAAACAGTTCATAATAAAAGATATTTCATTTGTATTTCTGAAGCCATTGTTGATTTATTTCTAACCCTGCTACAAAAACAGCAATATTGTCATAGATATAAATAATGAATGTATTGTAGCTTTATATATGTAACAGAGAAACAAAAGAACCCAGAAAACATGATAGATATACATATATACTCAATAAAAACTACACATACTGAAAATAAAAGAACAAAATGATGGGACAAAAGGCTGATTAGTTGCAGATGTCAGAGATCTAGGTTGTCAATTGTCTAGCTTTGCTATAAAGTGAAAGACAGGTGGGCTATGGTACATTATATTTTTCTGCAACATTAGCATTAACCAATGCAGCTTGTTGAAGTGGATTTCCAGCTAACTTGACACCGTCACTTAAAGGATCATGTGCTTCCGATACAGAAATTCTCTCATGTGTAATAAGTTCTGGACCTGGCAATACATCTACACAGTTGAAAGACATTTGAGGAGGAGCACCGATGTCAGACTGTGAGTTGCCATCACAATTGATATTTTGAGCAATTTTTGCAACAGATTTATGCTGCGGGAATGTTTGACAATCAGAACTAATTGTACGACTAGAGTCTATCATATCTTTGTCACTTTGCTCATTGCTGTCTCTGAAAAGTTTAGATGTCTGCGGCACAGATAAAAAACGGACACTGTTTCCTGGTGATTTGTAATGAGGATTATCCTTAAACACTGATAAACCACTTGCTAACATACTAGTCTCATAATTGGAGGTTAAATTAGATATTTTGGGTCTACTGAACAAATCTTCCAGAGATATACTTTTATCCCCAGTTCTATTTCTATTTGGAGACAGTTTTCCTGCAAGTTTCTCTAAAGATGTTGCATGAACAATTACTGCTGTTGGTAAACTTCGTCTTCGAAGATACTGGGTAACTGGTAAGGCATCTCTACGGATTGTCACACATGTGATTTCACGTCTTAGGTAAGCGGGAGGCATACTATGCCTCCTTTGTTCAGGATCCCATTCATTTTCTGAAATTTCTCGCACGGGTGACAGACTTCGACAGCTGCCTCTTCTACTATCATGACATGACAAGTTGTCCTCATTGTCAATCAAATGCTTGAAATTGAGAGGTAATCTAGTTTCCTCAACTGTATCACTTCGTTCATCTTCATGATCATTTGGATGCTCCTCATCACTTTCATCAGTATCCTCCTCAATTGCTTCAGAGGTTTGAGGTCTCTCTTGGTCTTCCCTCATTACAGACTGCCATTCTCTTTTATTTTTTTCAATATTTTCCATCATTAAAGCACTTAAATCTGATGGTAAAAACCGATACCATTCTTGGAATAATGGATGAACAACATACTCAAAAAAACCTGTAATATAAAGAAAAAATGAATACAGAAACTGATAATCCTTCAATAGTAGCAGTCTTTTTCCAATAAATTCAGAGATAAATAAATGAATTGTGTCATTATAAATTTAAATATTCATACTGTGAGACTTTGTTCATTATACACTTTTTAAACAAACACTATAAACATACATGTACCATATTTGTCCTTGAAAGGGCGCCTGCTTTAAAAAGGGCACCCCTGGATATTTTTTTCATGTAGATCTATTGACGGTTTGAAAATTTTTTACCTTTTTATTTTTAATTAGTTTAGATTACCGCTCGACATCATCATACTTTTTTTATTTTGGTGCAATAAATATCAGTTATACTCGCAAAATTGCAAAAGAACATCTTTTAACTACGTTGTAAGCAATACTTTGGATTCTATCAGTGATTTCTTTGATGCAGGGAGGTCGCCATTGACGCTCATCAACAAATGAAATGAAACAAGTCATAGTTACGTTTTTTTTCTTTTGTTAAATACCTGTCAATTAAAATGTATTCACTATCGAAAAATAATACTCATCACAATTTTTTCTACAAAGAAATATGAAACTTGTCATTATTTGTTTACTCCATACCTTCATAAAACTGAATTTGGGTTCGGGATTTCAAGCAAAGCGTTGTCAGTCAAACTCCCCATTTTGTCTACTGCTGTCATTTTATATCGTTTACAATTACCAAAATCTCGCATAATACCAGTTTTACACTTTTAATGTCAGAAATTGTATTAAATCAAAGAAATTGTCCAAATTGACGGTTTCAATGAATTTGAAGCATCTGTGTAAGGCATGTATCACTCATACTCGTAATGCCTGTTTCCTGATCTCGCAGTTCAAACGGTAAATCTTAATTTAACAATAACAAATTTTGCTACATTGTTTCTTTTCCACTATTAATACATCAGGGGGATTACAAAGTAATTAAGTCAGTAAAAACAGCTATATACACTGTAGATAACATTACATAGTGGAGTACTTTACCATTTTTTGCAACATAATCAAAATGTGCTTCATGAAAGAAAAAAAATGTCAAAATAAGGGTGCCCTGTACTCCAATTACACATGCCCAGCACCCTTTTTAGGTCAAATACGGTATATATCTTGGAAATATAAAATGACAACAAAAATGAAGGTTTTTCTAATAAGTCATTTTAAGCTGGAAAAATATAAGTCAATAGAATATTTAAACAAAAAAGACAAGTGAAAGACAAAAACATGATCTTATCCAAACAGTTAATGATTCAAAATGTTGTACAAACCTGCTTGTATTTTTGCCACAGTGTTAGTATGTCTGTTACACATTGGTGTAACTTGTAGGTGTATACTGCTTTCTTTATCACCTACAAGAATATAATCAAAGTTTTAAATATACAGTGTATTCTTCCTAATTACAAAGCCAACATGTATAAAAAGGTTAAGCTAATGTCATAAAAGCTAAATTTCCATATAACAGAGTTTCTTATATTCTCATTTCTAAGATAGTCAACTTTTTACAGTGGTTACTCTTAGACAGATTTCGGCTATACTGTTAGATTTATTATTTGGCCTTGTATGATACCACTTTCTCTTTAGAAAATACATATACATTTTAAATTGGAGCTCAAGTGATGAAGTCTATTTGACAGAAATGATTGTCCTGAGCATTATAACTTTGGTATTATGTTTACAATATTTATAACCACTAGTCGTTGCCACTGCTGGTGGACCGTTTAAATTTCAAAGTTGTCTAAAGCTATGATAGTCAACTTTTTACAGTGGTTACTCTTGGACGGATTTCTGCTATACTTTTAAATTTATTATTGGGCCATGTATGATACCACTTTCTCTTTAGAAAATACATACACATTTTAAATTGGAGCTCAACTGATGAGTCTAATTAACAGAAACGATCGTCTTGAGCATTATAACTTTGGTATTATGTTTATAATATTTCTATAAAACTAGTATTTTCCCATATTTTCTCCTAGTTTGGGGAATATTTTATGCAATTAATAGGAATTCTTGGTTTAATCTATGCAATTAAAAAGAATATTTTACATAAGAGTGATAGGAAATGATTTTGTGTTTTGAGTTCTTACATCTATTTCATAAAAGTTGGGCTTACTCATTATATATGTTATAACCATGTACAGTGGATAATAAAAGTCACAATTTTATTAATTTTACACTAACTGTAATGCTTTATATCACATTTAGAAAAAAACTGTCTCAGTAATTTGTGAGATGTAGGCTAATTGAAAAGAAACTTCTGTAGGCCAAACGTGAATTACAGATAATTATCATGTTGGACACTAACAGGGGTCGAACAGAATTACCTTACTGTTCCTTCAGAGAAATGAAAATGTTGACAAGGTATCAAGGTGTAATGGGTAGACATTTGTATATCATCAAATAAGACAGTTTTAGGGATACTATCGTGTCACATGATTTTGCACACACATGCTTCTATCCGTCTCAACACATTACAACTGATGGGAAGTTTGCTTTAAAGGTACTGCATATTAATATACTTCTACATAGAACTTCTACTTGCATTTTTTTTTACAACTATTGTATAAAATCAATTATTTCTATCCTAAATGTAAAAATACACAAGTATTTGAGCCTCCTGGTTGGCTATTGTAGCGTTTACATCTACACCATCATGGGGATAATAGCTTATATTGAATATTCATAACCGAGAAGTAAGTACCCAGCAGAATTTGTTCAAGCTCTAATTTGGTGCATGGAAAATTTTCCATCCCTTTAGCAATCATCACATTGAATTTAAAATAAAATAAGATGAAGGAATATGGATCACTTATTACTTATTTACTTGGTCAACCACATAGAAACTGAACAGTGTGCAAAATCATGTGACATTTGGACCTCAAATTAGAAGACAATGTTTGTGGTTTGTTTTCGAGTTTACAGGAATTTTTGCAAACAAATTCACATATTTTTGTAAAAAAAATGAAAATGCAAATGAAATTAATTTATGTTGTGTGGATTTTATAAGTATTTGCCATTTGGTGTCTACAGTTTTGCGGATCAACGTCTTAGGTGCGCAAAATCATGTGACAGCATTGTACTTATACCTGCTACATTCATATGATGGTGGCCAATGTTTTATGGTGGATGAGAGAACCTGGTTAAAATGTACCAGGTAAGAGACCACCAGCCTTCTGATGGCAAATTTTTACAAAATCAGCTTAGGTTCTGGAGTGTTCTGAATGCCCATTGTCTGGAGACTTCATGGTTTTGACATCATGCTCCAACCACTTGGCCATGAAAACTCCCAAAAAGTGATAGCATGTGTATAAAACATTAATGCCAAAGGATGGAATTCACTTTTACATTTAATAAACGATTAATCAACAATGTTTGTGTGCACAAAGTATGCACTGATCTTATAGAAATGCAAAAACTGACATAAGAAACACAAAAAACTGACATAAGAAACACAAAAAATTGACATCACAAACACAAAAAACATATCACTTAATCAGATCCTCTTTATACCGGTACTTACCTTGTTTAAAAAATTCATCACATACTCGCTCACTCCACTGTTTACTTAATAACCAAGGTCGACATGGATTAGAAATATCCGCACATTTTAACGCGATCTGAAAATTTAAAAATCGTGGAATTTGGTTCTAACTAAAACTTTTGCTGTATACACTTTATACCATTCATCAATATTTCCTTTTTAAAATTTTTTATGAATTTCAGAAATATAATAACTCGAGTGGTTGAGAAATGTAAGAACAGTGGAATCTCAGTATAAAGACCACCTAGCTGATTAAAAAAGGTCTGATTTGTGGGGTGATCTCTTAAGTGAGGGTCTTACAGGGGAACCTCATTACTATGACCACCTAACTGACTCAAAAAGGTCTGATTTGTGAGGTGATCTCTTAAGTGAGGGTCTTACAGGGGAACCTCATTACTATGACCACCTAACTGATTCAAAAAGGTCTGATTTGTGAGGTGATCTCTTAAGTGAAGGTCTTACAGGGGAACCTCATTACTATGACCACCTAACTGACTCAAAAAATTTTGTGAGGTGATCTCTTAAATGAGGGTCTTACAGGGGAACCTCATTACTATGACCACCTAACTGACTCAAAAAGGTCTGATTTGTGAGGTGATCTCTTAAGTGAGGGTCTTACAGGGGAACCTCATTATCTCTAAGTGAGGGTCTTACAGGGGAACCTCTAACTGACTCAAAAAGGTCTGATTTGTGAGGTGATCTCTTAAGTGAGGGTCTTACAGGGGAACCTCATTACTATGACCACCTAACTGACTCAAAAAGGGTCTGATTTGTGAGGTGATCTCTTAAGTGAGGGTCTTACAGGGGAACCTCATTACTATGACCATCTAACTGACTCAAAAAGGTCTGATTTGTGAGGTGATCTCTTAAATGAGGGTCTTACAGGGGAACCTCATTACTATGACCACCTAACTGACTCAAAAAGGTCATTAAATGAGGGTCTTACAGGGGAACCTCATTACTATGACCATCTAACTGACTCAAAAAGGTCTGATTTGTGAGGTGATCTCTTAAGTGAGGGTCTTACAGGGGAACCTCATTACTATGACCACCTAACTGACTCAAAAAGGTCTGATTTGTGAGGTGATCTCTTAAGTGAGGGTCTTACAGGGGAACCTCATTACTATGACCATCTAACTGACTCAAAAAGGTCTGATTTGTGAGGTGATCTCTTAAGTGAGGGTCTTACAGGGGAACCTCATTACTATGACCACCTAACTGACTCAAAGTAGTTTGTTTTGTGAGGTGGTCTCTTAAGTGAGGGTCTGTATTTGTTAAATTTTAACAGTTGAACCCATTATTAAGACCAATCAATTGACCCAAAGTGGTTTTTTATGAGTGTCTGTACTTGTTAGATATTTGTAAGGAAATTGTCAATAAGCTGAAAAGTGAGTTGGTCTTTAAGTTAGACTCTAATGTTTAATGAAATTTGTCTTATCAGTTACAGAGTTTAAATTGAAAACTTATAATTTAGTTGGGTGGATGCTGCATCACCCGAATTGAAGAGTAAGGGTGTCATTTAGAGTGGGACTGTCCTTAAGTAAAACCATAGAAATTAGTCCCAATATACCTCAAAGCTGGTTATCTGGAAACTGATGCTATTTCAGTTCTAATTCAATCTTATACTCAACCTTATACCGAACAAAATACTGGTACATAATAAAATACACACAAATACTTATAACATAGAAAAGGATACTAAGTACTTACCTGTAACATAAAGTGTCTATGATCCGAATTATTTACATGATCAAATTCCCCACTGTTTAAGTATTTCTGTAAGTAAAGATCATATGAGTCATTTAGACATGTCATTTCAAATTAGACTTCACAGAAAAACAAATATGTGTGTGTGTATGTGTGTGTGTGTGTGTGTGTGCTATAGACAGGTTGAGTCACTTAGACTGGAAGAAAAGTCACAGACAACATATGTACATAACATAGAAAAGTTACAGAACCTAATAGTATGTCAAAAGCTGTACTGTTGAGCCCACAAAAATTCTCCAGATTGGACACTTCAACCTGACACTTCACTAATCGCTCTTTACAAAAACGTATTTTAATCAAACATTTTGGAGACTTTTTCCTGGTCAATGATTATTCTTTTTCCAGAGTTGCTGATATCTGATGTCATCATTAAAACTGTGTGACATCAGTTTGCCTGAGAGGTGTTTCCCTTGCAACATTGGACAGATTCTCGATAAATAATTTTTGACAAAACTGCAAATATTTGTAAAAAAACAGGATGTGCTAACTTCTCAAGGCCTTGCTTTAGTTCTTATTAGGAATTGTCATCCTTTAAGTAGCAAAATTGTAAAAATATAAAAGTAAGAAAGGCATACATTTAGATTCGTGAACGACTAACACTGCATGTGTCGAGAGTCTAAAAGACTATGATTTTGTTGTCACAGAAAGACTCTTCTTTTGACAGTGTTTTCAGGGGATTAAATGCTCTAAGTGGCCTCACAAGTTATTTCACAGTGAAAAAAAACTACCTTAAATTTTATGAGGAATTCTTGTTGTCTTGTAATATCTGTAGCTAGAATTAGAGACCGTATCTGGCATTCTACAGCTTGCCTGCAAATAGGAAACAGATAAATACAATTAGAAAAAAGAAATTGTTATATAAAGAAAAAATACTAGATATATAAAGAAAAAACTTTTAAACTTTTAACTTTATTTCTTTATTTTACTATAAAAACATGTTAGATAAATTAAAGCCATACTATTTCACATTGTTTCTTGCTAAGATGAAAACCTACATGATGATAGATTGCAGCAGATCCCAAAAGGTCACCTAAGTACACGTCAACAAGAAGATGGAATGTAACAGATCCCAAAAGGTCAATTAAATTCAAACCTACATGATGGTGAAATGTAACAGATTCCAAAAGGTCACCAAGTACACATTAACAAGATGATGGAAATGTAACAGATCCCAAAAGGTCACCTAAGTACACGCCAAAAAGAAGATGGAATGTAACAGATCCCCAAAAGTCACTAGATCCCAAAAAGTCACTATGTACACATTAACAAGACGATAGAATGTAACAGATCCCAAAATATCACCTGAGTACACACCAACATGATGATGGAATGTAACAGATCCCAAAAGGTCACCTAAGTACACACCTACATGATGATGGAATGTAACAGATCTCAAAAGGTTACCTAAGTACACACCTACTTTGTGATGGAATGTAAAAGATCCAAAAAGTCACCTTAGTACACATTAACAAGATGATGGAATATAACAGACCCCAAAAGGTCAGCTTAGTACATATTACAAGATGATGGAATGTAACAGATTCCAAAAGGTCACCTAAGTACACACCAACATGGATATGAAATGTTACAGATCCCAAAAGGTCAACTAAGAACACCAACATGATGATGGAAAGTAACAGATCTCAAAAGGTCAACTAAGAACACCAACATGATGATGGAAAGTAACAGATCCCAAAAGGTCACCTAAGTACACACCTACATGATGATGGAATGTAACAGATCTCAAAAGGTTACCTAAGTACACACCTACTTTGTGATGGAATGTAAAAGATCCAAAAAGGTCACCTTAGTACACATTAACAAGATGATGGAATATAACAGACCCCAAAAGGTCAGCTTAGTACATATTACAAGATGATGGAATGTAACAGATTCCAAAAGGTCACCTAAGTACACACCAACATGGATATGAAATGTTACAGATCCCAAAAGGTCAACTAAGAACACCAACATGATGATGGAAAGTAACAGATCTCAAAAGGTCAACTAAGAACACCAACATGATGATGGAAAGTAACAGATCTCAAAAGGTCAACTAAGAACACCAACATGATGATGGAATGTAACAGATCTCAAAAGGTCAACTAGGTACACATTCATAAGATTATGGAATGCAACCGATCCAAAAAAAGTCATCTTGGATATATCATTGTAACAGATCCCAAAAAGTGACCTAAGATACACATCCATATGATAATGGATTGTAACAAATCCTTAAAGGTGACCTGAGAGATTCTATAGTCCTAAACAGACACATGTTTTACATGAAATGGGATCTGAACCTTTTAGTTTTCTTTACAAAACAAATGCCCCATCCCTAGAAAGTACAAAATGTTATTATAAACAAAAGACAAGATGGTTTTACCATTGTTCTCTACTGAAATGATGGAATACACCACTTTCATGTAATATACCCATTGTAAATCGCCAGTGGTGATTTTCCAGTACTGAGGTATTCTGAAAAATAAAATGGAGTACTGATGTTAAATGACTTAACTTAAGATAATAATAGTTAGGATATAATGAGAATTTCAGACCACAAGTGTGAAACGCAATGCATAAATAGTGTTGCATTAAAATGGAGATATTTGAGATGTGTAGAAAGATTCACCAACATCAAGCAGTGGTTTTACTGTTGCAAATATCTGCTGTTCCACTACACATCGCCAAGTAAACTCACTTTGAGACAGTAAAAGCCACCAGTTGATGTTGGCAAATTTTCAAACATAGAAACAATAATCTCCTAATTTGATAATATCAAAACCAATTAAAACTGTCAAAATGGTCAAGAATTTGATGTCTGTCTACCTCATATAATGCAGCTAAATGATTGGCTGTTGCTATCAGGAATGCTTGATTGACTCCTGGATGATCCATATCATGTGCCATGGCTGCCAGTAAAGAGGTCATGACCTCAAAAGGTGGTATTGAAGAACGTAACTAGAATATAAGAACAACAACAATTAGTCCACAGAAATGATTTATGAAGTAGCAGCATTCACATGTGTCATCTTTTCTTTGGAATATACAAAGAAATAATTACTTCATCTGCAGGGACATCGACCGTAATGATGAGATCTTGACCTTTGATATTGATCATAAGTGGGTGCCGCATTTTACTGATATGAACATCTTCATATTGTTTCCATCAGGTATTAATGTAAAAAAAATACTTGGAAATGGTAATGTAAAATACTTAGGATGCTGCAACAGAGACAAACATCAGATAAAGAGTGTCTGTCAGTCCGCCATGTAATTCTGATACATCATGAAGTATACCACAGTTTCTGCTGTGGCAGAGAGACAAACATCAGATAAAGAGTGTCTGTCAGTCCGCCATGTAATTCTGGTACATCATGAAGTATACCACAGTTTCTGCTGTGGCAGAGAGACAAACATCAGATAAAGAGTGTCTGTCAGTCCGCCATGTAATTCTGGTACATCATGAAGTATACCACAGTTTCTGCTGTGGCAGAGAGACAAACATCAGATAAAGAGTGTCTGTCAGTCTGCCATGTAATTCTGGTACATCATGAAGTATACCACAGTTTCTGCTGTGGCAGAGAGACAAACATCAGATAAAGAGTGTCTGTCAGTCCGCCATGTAATTCTGGTACATCATGAAGTATACCACAGTTTCTGCTGTGGCAGAGAGACAAACATCAGATAAAGAGTGTCTGTCAGTCCGCCATGTAATTCTGGTACATCATGAAGTATACCACAGTTTCTGCTGTGGCAGAGAGACAAACATCAGATAAAGAGTGTCTGTCAGTCCGCCATGTAATTCTGGTACATCATAAAGTATACCACAGTTTCTGCTGTGGCAGAGAGACAAACATCAGATAAAAGAGTGTCTGTCAGTCTGCCATGTAATTCTGGTACATCATGAAGTATACCACAGTTTCTGCTGTGGCAGAGAGACAAACATCAGATAAAGAGTGTCTGTCAGTCTGCCATGTAATTCTGGTACATCATGAAGTATACCACAGTTTCCGCTGTGGCAGAGAGACAAACATCAGATAAAGAGTGTCTGTCAGTCCGCCATGTAATTCTGGTACATCGGGATGTATACCACAGTTTCTGTGATAGGATTTATGTGTAAATGAAATATTTTATTATTAAAACTTGTTATTTCTGGACATGTAAAAACTGGATATATATGATGTAGCATAAGTAGGATTAAGTTTGACATAATATTAAAAAACACACCTGTTTTTCTTGGAGATAACAATGCATTGCCTGTGTAACATCTGCGGCATGAATAGCATTGTGGTAAGGATTGCTGCTATGGTAACCATCTTCCATCAGAGCTAAAATACAAAATTTATCATTCTGCTGAATTGGCAGTATTTAAAAAATACACATTCACAAATGTGTACATGCACCTACAAAACATAATATGTCTAAGATAATCTGCATTTTGTTGTCATACATACAATTAAAACTAACTCCCATATGTTTACAGATAAATCAACAAGATTCATATCTTTGTTTACAACTGATATGTTATTGATCCAGTAAACCTTTGTAATCTATTTCTTTTAATTTTTTCAAAATTATAATTCTTGACAATCCTTTAATGGGGATAAGGAATCGGATACTTCACCATGTCTTGATATATCAACAACATCGGGCCGCAATAATTGAAAATAAAATTTCAGCTGCCAATTGCACTTAATAAATGTACAATAAAAATGATAAAAGTTGTTGTTTAACCCTTGAAGAAAGAAATGAGTAAGTGTGATAATAATTGACATATACATGAATGTGAAATAAACAATTATTACTTGGTGCTTACATCACAGACAAATAAGTTTATAAAACGTGTCATAAAAATATATTAGTGCAATTGGTAAAACAAACATATTTTTTTCTCTACAAAAAAAGGAGTCCACGAAAAGGAGAGATAAGCTGGATAGTTTTACCAGTAGCTGGCCTTAACCAACATGACTAAAAAATTCTAACTTCAACTGCTGTGCTACTAATGGGGAGTTATCTCCCCTAACAGAAAATCGATACTTTGAATGCATTCATGTAAATGTTGAAAGTAAATCCTGATGTATTCAAATGTGTAGTAGGACTAGTGTATAGATTATCAATGTGTAGTAGGACTAGTGTATAGATTATCAATGTGTAATAGGACTAGTGTATAGATTATCAATGTGTAATAGAACTAGTGTATAGCTATAACAATGTTTAGTGAAACTAGTGTATAGATTATCAATGTGTAGTAGAACTAGTGTATAGATATAACAATGTGTAGTAGGACTAGTGTATAGATTATCAATGTGTAGTAGGACTAGTGTATAGATTATCAATGTGTAGTAAGACTAGTGTATAGATTATCAATGTGTAGTAGGACTAGTGTATAGATTATCAATGTGTAGTAGGACTAGTGTATAGATTATCAATGTGTAATAGGACTAGTGTATAGATTATCAATGTGTAATAGGACTAGTGTATAGATTATCAATGTGTAGTAGGACTAGTGTATAGATTATCAATGTGTAGTAGAACTAGTGTATAGATATAACAATGTGTAATAGGACTAGTGTATAGATTATCAATGTGTAATAGGACTAGTGTATAGATTATCAATGTGTAGTAGGACTAGTGTATAGATTATCAATGTGTAATAGGACTAGTGTATAGATTATCAATGTGTAGTAGGACTAGTGTATAGATTATCAATGTGTAGTAGAACTAGTGTATAGATATAACAATGTGTAATAGGACTAGTGTATAGATTATCAATGTGTAATAGGACTAGTGTATAGATTATCAATGTGTAGTAGGACTAGTGTATAGATTATCAATGTGTAGTAGGACTAGTGTATAGATTATCAATGTGTAGTAGGACTAGTGTATAGATTATCAATGTGTAGTAGAAGGACTAGTGTATAGATTATCAATGTGTAGTAGGACTAGTGTATAGATTATCAATGTGTAGTAGGACTAGTGTATAGATTATCAATGTGTAGTAGGACTAGTGTATAGATTATCAATGTGTAGTAGGACTAGTGTATAGATTATCAATGTGTAGTAGGACTAGTGTATAGATTATCAATGTGTAGTAGGACTAGTGTATAGATTATCAATGTGTAGTAGAACTAGTGTATAGATATAACAATGTGTAGTAGGACTAGTGTATAGATTATCAATGTGTAGTAGAACTAGTGTATAGATATAACAATGTGTAGTAGGACTAGTGTATAGATTATCAATGTGTAATAGGACTAGTGTATAGATTATCAATGTGTAATAGAATTAGTGTATAGATTATCAATGTGTAGTAGGACTAGTGTATAGATTATCAATGTGTAGTAGGACTAGTGTATAGATTATCAATGTGTAATAGAACTAGTGTATAGATTATCAATGTGTAGTAGAACTAGTGTATAGATATAACAATGTGTAGTAGGACTAGTGTATAGATTATCAATGTGTAATAGGACTAGTGTATAGATTATCAATGTGTAATAGGACTAGTGTATAGATTATCAATGTGTAGTAGAACTAGTGTATAGATATAACAATGTGTAATAGGACTAGTGTATAGATTATCAATGTGTAATAGGACTAGTGTATAGATTATCAATGTGTAGTAGGACTAGTGTATAGATTATCAATGTGTAGTAGGACTAGTGTATAGATTATCAATGTGTAGTAGGACTAGTGTATAGATTATCAATGTGTAGTAGTACTAGTGTATAGATTATCAATGTGTAGTAGGATTAGTGTATAGATTATCAATGTGTAATAGGACTAGTGTATAGATATAACAATGTGTAGTAGGACTAGTGTATAGATTATCAATGTGTAGTAGGACTAGTGTATAGATTATCAATGTGTAGTAGGACTAGTGTATAGATTATCAATGTGTAGTAGGATTAGTGTATAGATTATCAATGTGTAATAGGACTAGTGTATAGATTATCAATGTGTAGTAGGACTAGTGTATAGATTATCAATGTGTAATAGGACTAGTGTATAGATTATCAATGTGTAGTAGGACTAGTGTATAGATTATCAATGTGTAATAGGACTAGTGTATAGATATAACAATGTGTAGTAGAACTAATGTATAGATTATCAATGTGTAGTAGGACTAGTGTATAGATTATCAATGTGTAATAGGATTAGTGTATAGATTATCAATGTGTAATAGGACTAGTGTATAGATATAACAATGTGTAGTAGGACTAGTGTATAGATATAACAATGTGTAATAGGACTAGTGTATAGATATAACAATGTGTAGTAGAACTAATGTATAGATTATCAATGTGTAGTAGGACTAGTGTATAGATTATCAATGTGTAGTAGGACTAGTGTATAGATTATCAATGTGTAATAGGACTAGTGTATAGATATAACAATGTGTAGTAGGACTAGTGTATAGATTATCAATGTGTAGTAGGACTAGTGTATAGATTATCAATGTGTAGTAGGACTAGTGTATAGATTATCAATGTGTAGTAGGATTAGTGTATAGATTATCAATGTGTAATAGGACTAGTGTATAGATTATCAATGTGTAGTAGGACTAGTGTATAGATTATCAATGTGTAGTAGTACTAGTGTATAGATTATCAATGTGTAGTAGGATTAGTGTATAGATTATCAATGTGTAATAGGACTAGTGTATAGATTATCAATGTGTAATAGGACTAGTGTATAGATTATCAATGTGTAGTAGGACTAGTGTATAGATTATCAATGTGTAGTAGGACTAGTGTATAGATTATCAATGTGTAGTAGGACTAGTGTATAGATTATCAATGTGTAGTAGAACTAGTGTATAGATTATCAATGTGTAATAGGACTAGTGTATAGATTATCAATGTGTAATAGGATTAGTGTATAGATTATCAATGTGTAGTAGGACTAGTGTATAGATTATCAATGTGTAGTAGGACTAGTGTATAGATTATCAATGTGTAATAGGACTAGTGTATAGATTATCAATGTGTAGTAGGACTAGTGTATAGATTATCAATGTGTAATAGGACTAGTGTATAGATATAACAATGTGTAGTAGGACTAGTGTATAGATTATCAATGTGTAATAGGACTAGTGTATAGATATAACAATGTGTAGTTGGACTAGTGTATAGATTATCAATGTGTAGTAGGACTAGTGTATAGATTATCAATGTGTAGTAGAACTAGTGTATAGATTATCAATGTGTAGTAGAACTAGTGTATAGATATAACAATGTGTAGTAGGACTAGTGTATAGATTATCAATGTGTAGTAGGACTAGTGTATAGATTATCAATGTGTAGTAAGACTAGTGTATAGATATAACAATGTGTAGTTGGACTAGTGTATAGATTATCAATGTGTAGTAGGACTAGTGTATAGATTATCAATGTGTAATAGGACTAGTGTATAGATATAACAATGTGTAGTAGGACTAGTGTATAGATTATCAATGTGTAGTAGAACTAGCGTACTGTTTCCAAACTGTGTTTCCAAACTGTAAAAAAAAAAAAAAAACAAAAAAAATACGGTGATGAGTAGTCTCAGATTTCAAGACCACGAAATCCTATACCCAGTAGATAAGTCGCATGGCAAATATTACACACATATTTTGAGTAAAAAACTGTGACCTATACCCGAGTATATACGGTAGTATTCTTTGTATTGTAACATGGGGCCACACATGGTTTATGGGTGTTTAAACTTTGACTGCTGTAAATGTATTAATCCACAAAATACATAAATATACTGGAAAACCAGTTATAACCACCTGTTGTAAAATACTATTGAATTGATCACCTGCCAGTTCCTTAGCAGATTTTGTGGTGCAATATTTTAAGAGAAGTTGAAAATGTAAAGATTTTGGTAAGATTCAGACCATTATGTGGACATGAGTGACCAAGGTGGACAGTAAATACTAAAGAGAATAAGATCATCATATGAATCTGAATTTTGTTTTCTGCCACTCTCAACAATTTCAAGTCATGTTTTGTTGACCAATTTTCAATGGAGGAGAGTCTAGTTACACTATACCTGGAAAGAGACCACCGGCCTTCTGAAAGTAAACTGGCGAACTTTCTCACAAAAATCATCTTAAGCCCCTTTCACACATTCACCGATTAAACAGGTTCTGTAATATTGTGATGCCGGTGTCAAGGGCGTCATTAAATTATGCTGACACGGAAAACGTAGATCTCTCTGTGTATAATCACAGTAGCTACCTGGACATCCTTCAAAGAACCCACCAGACGGTGCCGGAGTGATCACGGAGTGCACGGAAGATTATGGTTTATGCCAGTCTTTACATGGTTCTTTCACGGAGATACCCGGTGTTTACACAGATGCCCACAGATTATCACAGTCTTTCATCCCTGTATGCAATCATATAAAAGGGTCACAGAAATATGGATCTGGATCACTTGCTTCTGTTTAATTACTGCCTGCCAAAGCTGTTCATTTGAAGAAGAAATGAAGAATCCGATGATAACCAGAGCAAAGAGGTGTGTGGGTTTAGCCTCAGACAAGCACTCTATGGTCAATATGAAAACTAATGGCTGAACTGACCTTAGAAGAAAGTCAGAAAGTATTCTTCTGTAACGAGAGTGAAGACAGAATGACTGTTTTCAAAGATGTTCATTCTGTCTCCTGCTGGGAATAACTGTAGGTATACCGTGTACGTCAGCATAAAAACCATAGTGGTTCTGGCAGGTCCGGAAACACATCATGTTGATACCGGTGGTGTCCATGTCACCTGTGTGCCATGTAATACCTTCTCCATGATCACACCATGACTTCGTGTAGCTTCTGGATAATATCCGTGTATAATCTTTAGATATCCATGTTCTTTAGTAGAAACAAATCGTACACAGATGACCTGGACATTAAATGGGTATTTCGGTACCTACACAGAGTTCTCTGATGTAATACGAATGTACACAGATCCTACACAGATCAATAAGAACGATTTTCATCTGTGTAGGTCTGGCAAAAAAATTAAGCGTGTTTAATTTTTTTCCGGATCAGTTTGGCCTAGCCGGATGCATACACAGTCTGTACATGGTGATGGCAGACTGTCATGGACCATCACAGATTGACGTCCATGATCTGGCGTCTTATCTGTGAATGTGTGAAAGGGGCTTTAGGTTTCCGCGGGGCTCAAACCTGTGCTGACTAAAGGTGAGAGACATGATGCTCGGCACTTATGGCCATTGAGCACTGAGGTTTCTTCAACATGCTGACACCTAGTGTGACGAGGGATCTCAGTTTTTACTGTCTCATCCAAAGGACAGGAAAAGCAAGCCTCTGGCGATCCTTGAACCCGCAACCCTCCGGTTGCAAATCGAGCACTCTTTCACACAGCCATAATGGCTCTCCAGAAGCCCGTAGTTTGGTTTGCAATATCAACCTAGAATAGACTTACTGAAGACTTGCAGTAGCTTGGCTATATCAAGTTGAAATTCTGAGATGAGATTGTAGTATTTGAAGAGACTGTAAGCAACTTGAAACAATGGCCGTCCTGCAACAAGAAAGGGTAAATATACATCAAACTATTGACATTTATTTTCTACTTAGCAACAAGTCTTATTGGGATCAAGCAGAGTTTTATCTATGATAAAACAATCATCAAAATTCTATATATGTGGAAATAATTCTTCTTGACATACAAATCATTAATGAAATTAAGAAGAAAATGGTACTAATTGTTGAATTCACATTTTTATCCAGCATTAATATTATTAACCATTTATCCCTGTCCAGATGTGTGAGCAAGATCTGAGTTTAGCTACAATGATACTTGAGATACCAATGCATGCATAGGACAATGTCAGGATTTATACTTGCTTCACAAGGAAACAATTGCATATGGTACATTCCACAGGAAATCTGATTATCCCACTCTCAGTAATATTTCTGTCCATCACCCAATCAAGAGAGAGATTTATTTTGTCCTTGTGCACAACATACATGACTTAAATGTTCTTTCAGAAACTATTATTTAGAATTGTCTTTATACAATTTTTTGTAAAACCAGAATCACTCAATAATCACATCCCTAGTTGGCATTATCACAAGATTTTCATATAAAATTCTTATTCAGACATTTGTATGCCAGAAAATAAATTTATTGAAATGAGAATGGTGATGCTAGAGTAGAAATTCAATGGAGCTGAATCACTCTAGATATATGTATGTGCATGCATATTACATTTGGTCTAATGCTTGTGGTAAAACAATATATCAACAGAAACTATTGTCAGTTATATCATTTTTGACAAGTCGACAAGAATATCTGATTTCCCACATGAGACTGGCACACAACATTTACTGTTACTGATTTCCCACATGAGACTGGCACACAACATTTACTGTTACTGATTTCCCACATGAGACTGGCACACAACATTTACTGTTACTGATTTCCCATATGAGACTGGCACACAACATTTACTGTTACTGATTTCCCATATGAGACTGGCACACAACATTTACTGTTACTGATTTCCCATATGAGACTGGCACACAACATTTACTGTTACTGATTTCCCACATGAGACTGGCACACAACATTTACTGTTACTGATTTCCCATATGAGACTGGCACACAACATTTACTGTTACTGATTTCCCACATGAGACTGGCACACAACATTTACTGTTACTGATTTCCCATATGAGACTGGCACACAACATTTACTGTTACTGATTTCCCACATGAGACTGGCACACAAAGTTTACCATTACTGATTTTTAAACGTCAAAGTGACCTACCACCCATTAATAAGTTCAAGGTGAAAATAACAAAGTCAAATTGACTTACCACCCATTAATAAGTCCAAAGTGAAAATAATAGTCAAATTGACTTACCACCCATTAGTAAGTCCAAGGTGAAAATAACAGTCAAATTGACTTACCACCCATTAATAAGTCCAAGTGAAAATAACAGTCAAATTGACTTACCACCCATTAATAAGTCCAAGGTGAAAATAACAGTCAAATTGACTTACCACCCATTAATAAGTCCAAGGTGAAAATAACAGTCAAATTGACTTACCACCCATTAATAAGTCCAAGGTGAAAATAACAGTCAAATTGACTTACCACCCATTAATAAGTCCAGGATGAAATTTAAAAAGTTAAATTGACTTACCACCTGTTAATAAATCCAGGGTGAAAATATCAAAGTTCCAGTTGTTCAGATTAGCAAGTAAACACTGAAAAAAAAAGAAAAACAGTAAATTACAAAATTGGCACAAGTAAGATGAGAAGATTGGTTTCCTTTTTGTTATGGTTTTGTGTATGCTGAATGTCTACAATGATAGCCACAATCATGTCCGAAGGCACAGAAGTTCAACACTAGTTTCTATTATCTACTTATTAGTCTTACAAAGAGAGGGTAGGATTCCAATTGGTCAACATTGGTATTATATCTGTAGGAATAATGAACCTAAAGGCTGAAACTTATATTCCTCATCCAGACATTTAAAATTTCACATTTTTGTTATAACGAATGAAGTTACCGTAACATATAGTTTGTTGAATTTAAACTTAATTTCAAGATAGAGTATTCCACTTTAACTCATCAACCTCTGAAAAACAATGGACTCTTCTATAAACACTGATTTAGGCCAATCCAAATGTGTCTTTAGAAGGTGAATGAGTATAACACAGTATATCATATACTATATGATGAAATTGACATTGTCATTGACTTAGATTTTAAGAAGAACATGTCTGGAAATTTACATTGTCATTGACTTAGATTTTAAGAAGAACATGTCTGGAAATGTACATTGTCAGTTCAAGCTGCCTTGCTGCTATAACACAGAACATGTTGGAGAATTTAGTATTCATTATTGTCAGTTCAAGCTGCCTTATTGCTAAACAACATTTGTGTGTGTGTGTGTTACCGTGTCTGTTTAAGCTGAATATTGCTGCGCAGAACATCTAGGTTTGTGAGTGTGTGTTTGTGTGTGTGTTACCGTGTCTGTTTAAGCTGATTATTGCTGCGCAGAACATCTAGGTGTGTGAGTGTGTGTTTGTGTGTGTGTGTTACCGTTTCTATTTAAGCTGAATATTGCTATACAGACCATCTAGGTGTGTGTGTGTGTGTGTGTGTGTTACCGTGTCTGTTTAAGCTGAATATTGCTACACAGAACATCAGAACATTTTGGTGGGTGTATGTGTTACCGTGTTTGTTTAAGTTGAATTTTGCTATACAGAACATTTTGGTGTGTGTGTGTGTTACTGTGTCTGTTTAAGGTGAATTTTGCTACACAGAACATCAGAACATTTGAGTGGGTGTATGTGTTACTGTTACACAGAACATTTGGAGGGAGGGCGTGGGTTACAAAGTGAGTAGGCTGCCTTAGTTTCTACACAGTTTGGTTATGTAAGCTTACAGAGTTAAGAAACCTGACCAAAGGAAAAGTTATTTAGGTTCATATAAGATTTCTAGTTGCTGGAAAATGAATCTAACCAAAAAATTTAAAGTATTACGTGTGGGACACACGTGGTAAGTCCTCAAACTCCTGTGGTTTACATAACCATCCCCAGTAAACTATACAAACTATCAATTCTAATTATAATGACTTACTTCAATAAATAAGCTTGATATTTTCTACAGCAATCCATTGATAGCATGAATTCTGTGATAAGACTTTTTATGCATTTTAAAGATTCCTATCTTTGTATATCTATAATCAGACAGATTTACTATGATGGGTTATACTAAAACAGGTGATGTGAAAAGTAATAGGTCTGGGCTGCCCTGAATGACACCAGTTGCTAAAAGCTTGGACAAGTGATAGAACAAGGAGTTAACATGGTTCCTGTGTTAGTTTGCTCTATTTCATCTGATCTATCAGATTGTTTTGCTATTTATGTATTCATAGCATTCCAATGATATCTCGGCTGAACATGCCAATACCTTTTGTCAATGTTTCACATGCCATTACATGTAGCCTGATCTTTTTATTCAGAATTAAAAAAAAGAAAGAAATAAATGCCTAGACACCATAACTGACACAGCAATCACAGAAAGGTATTATGTAAGTTGGGACAAATGAATTGCCGTTTGATATTGATCAATTTCAAGTCTATGTGCGTCATAGACTCATGACTTACGTACACACAAAAATCATTTACAACAATGCCCCCAGTAATGTGATATTACCAATGGTAAGTAGGAAAAAACTAAGCCATAAAACTTGGCCTTCAGAAAAGTGCAGCTCTAATTGTACCCTAATGAACAGCTTAATCTCAGCATATTATTGTAATATCTCATCCCAGTAATCTTGTTACTTTTCCCTAATATCTTCCAACTGTGCTTGTAATAAAACTGCAAATAACTGACAGTAATTGCTTTTTTAAGGGAGAGATATATTTGTGGTGGTGGTTAATACTTTGTGTTATTAGCCTAAGCAATAAAATGGCTTTTGTAAGACTTTCATGTGTACTTGAAATCACTGCAGAGGCTTGAGTTTATAAAATTAGGCTAAGTGATGGTTAAATATGTTGCTGTAATCACTGCAGTAAATCGGGTCAAGGTCATATGAAAATGGAATGACTGCACATCTTACGATAACATGACTCTGAATATATCCAACATCATGTCGCTGCATGTATATATATGACGAATGCATGTCAGTGTGTATTACAAATATGTAAAGGTCTAAACTAGACAATGAAAAATAAATCCACAACATCGGACATTGACATTAACAGTGTTCCAGTGTAAGAGTGTTGGATTCTCACGTGAAAGATATCAACTTTAATTCCCAAAACGGTTCATACTCACGGACATGACATCATGTATAGCTGACACTGATAAAAAAGCTTGTAACTTGACACTGACATGACATCATGTATTGTTGACACTGATAAAAAAGCATGTAACTTGACAGTGACATGATAGCATGTATAGCTGACACTGATAAAAGAGCATGTAACTCAACATGGACATGACATCATGTATAGTTGACATTGATAAAAAAGCATGTAACTTGACACTAACATGACAGCATGTATAGCTGACACTGATAAAAAAGCATGTAACTTGACACTAACACAACAGCATGTATAGCTGACACTGATAAAAAAGTATGTAACTTGACACTAACACGACAGCATGTATAGCTGACACTGATAAAAAAGCATGTAACTTGACACTAACATGACAGCATGTATAGCTGACACTGATAAAAAAGCATGTAACTTGACACTAACACGACAGCATGTATAGCTGACACTGATAAAAGAGCATCTAACTCAACATGGACATGACATCATGTATAGTTGACATTGATAAAAAAGCATGTAACTTGACACTTACATGACAGCATGTATTGTTGACATTGATGGCATGTAACTTGACATTGACATGACAGCATGTATAGCTGACAATGGTGTGAAACTGATAAATGGACATGTAACTTGACACAACCATGACAAGATGTATAGCTGACATTGATGGCATGTAACTTGACACAACCATGACAAGATGTATAGCTGACAATGATGTGACTTTTATTCCCTTAGCTGATATTCAAAAAAGATACATCGGTTTTCAAAAAGCATGCCACTAAAACCCAAATTTCTTGTAATTTTCTGTTTATCTTGTGATATTGATGATAATATAAGGTTGCTATGATGTCATAAATATATATTGCAGTTATTTATGCATGAAATTTGTATTGTACCCGGTATATAAAAAAATTAGGATAAAATGAGATACTACGTACATTTTAACTTAATACGAGTTCCAAGTGAGAAATTTATACAGATGTGTTATTTGAGCCTCCAAAAATCAATAGGCACAGGTTTGAGAAAACAACATAATTTCCTATTGTACTTATCGACATCACTACGTCAATGACTGAAAAGCAGCTGTTTGTTGTCAACTATCTGATATAACTCTCTCAAATTAAGATGAACTGTGTGATAATCTTCAGTAATTGACAATGCTAATTACAAGTCACATGATCATCTGCGTCTTATTCAATTCCAATCAGTCAATCATTTCTCCATTTTTTTATTCTCAAGATATCATATTAATTAATGAAATGATCTTAAGTTTCAGAAGATATATAGTATTTAAAATAACATAAGATTCACTTGGTTTGACTCAAATGATAGTAGAGAAGGACCTAAAATGAGTGAGCACGACATCCAAGTATGACAGAAAGAGACAGGGTCAAAGTGAGGTTATGTGACATCTTATGTGTGAGAGACTTTGAGTCAAAATGAGTGTGACATCCAATGTGTGTAAGAAAGTTAGAGGGTCAAAGTGAGACATGTGACATCCTATGTCTGAGTGAATTTGTGTCAAAATGCATGAGTGTGACATCCAATGTATGAAAGAAAGAGAAAGGGTAAGTGATTTAACATGACATCCTATGTGTGAGTAGATGAGATAAAATGAGTGAGTTTGACATCCAATGTGTGAAGAAAGAGAAAGGGTAAGTGATTTAACGTGACATCCTATGTGAGAGTAAATGAGATAAAATGAGTGAGTTTGACATCCAATGTGTGAAGAAAGAGAAACGGTAAGTGATTTAACGTGACATCCTATGTGAGAGTAAATGAGATAAAATGAGTGAGTTTGACATCCAATGTGTGAAGAAAGAGAAAGGGTAAGTGATTTAACGTGACATCCTATGTGAGAGTAAATGAGATAAAATGAGTGAGTTTGACATCCAATGCGTGAAAGAAGGAGATAGGGATAAAGTGATTTGATGTGACATCTTATGACATCTCACGTGGGAGAGAATTTGAGTCAAAACGAGTGAATGTGACATCCATGGTGGGAAAGATTTAGGGAAAAAGAGAGTTAAAGGGTGTTAAAGTAACATCCAATGTGTGAAAGAAAGATAAGGGTCAAACTGATTTAATGGGACAACCTATGTGTGAAAGAATGAGAGAGTTAAAGCAAGTTAAAGTGACATTCTATGGGTCCATGACTTTGATCAAAATGAGTAAGTGTACATGTTCCGTAGAATGATTCTACTTTAGTCATCTTTCCAAGGTGAGAGAGAATGATAGAGGGTTAAGCGAGTTAATGTGACATCCACTGTGTGAGAGGATTGAGTCAAAATGAGTGAATATAATACCAAATACTAGTAGTTGAGTTTTGAGTTAATATAGATTGAAGACATCAAGTAATTAACAGATTATTTTGTGAATGAAGACCTACAGTTTGGTTTTACAAATAGAACTTTTACCTCAGCTTGTCTGCCATATTGATGATCCAATAAGCATTGGTTTTCTGCCGAAATCTTCATACTCTGGACACTACGACGATTATATCTGTGTTGATTTCTGATCCTCGATGACAATCGTATCTTGAATTCATTTGATGACAATTCTGCAAGAACAAAGAAAAGTGATATATATCTAATGAAATAATCTAATTACTGAATTTTCTTTTCGATGTGTTTCTAGAAAAGAAATGAACAACAGGGGTTAAGTAATTGCTTCAAAATTGAGAATTCTTTGTAAGCCTCTGGAAGTGATTCATAAAGGCATAGAAAAAAGTACTACTATTTGAAGTATTTTAATTTCAATAGACTCGACCTCAGACAGCATCCAGGAACTGATGTAAGTGTACAATTTCAGTTGATGGACTACTTCAGACAGCATCCAGGAAGTAACATGTATACAATTTCAGTAGAAGGATTCTACTTCAGACAGCATCTACGAAGTAACTTAAGTATACAATTTCAGTAGAAGGACTATTTCAGACAGGTTTCTACTTTAGATAACATCCAGGAAGTGATGTAAGTGAAGTGGTCAGCTCACAGAAAGTGATGCAAGGGTACGATTTCAGTGGAAGGATTCTACTTTAGACAACATCCAGGAAGTGATGTAAGTGAAGTGTACAATTTCAGTAGAAGGATTCTACTTTGGTCAGCTCATAGCAAATGGTGCAAGGGTACTATTTCAGTGGAAGGATTCTACTTTAAACAACATCCAGGAAGTGATGTAAGTCAAGTTTACAATTTCAGTAGAAGGATTCTACTTTGGTCAGCTCATAGCAAATGGTGCAAGGGTACTATTTCAGTGGAAGGATTCTACTTTAAACAACATCCAGGAAGTGATGTAAGTGAAGTGTACAATTTCAATGGAAGGATTCTACTTTAAACAACATCCAGGAAGTGATGTAAGTGAAGTGTACAATTTCAGTAGAAGGATTCTACTTTGGTCAGATTACAGGCAGTGATAAGTGTACAATTTCAGTGGAAGGATTCTACTTTAAACAACATCCAGGAAGTGATGTAAGTGAAGTGTACAATTTCAGTGGAAAGATTCTTCTTTAGACAACACTGAGGAAGTGATGTAAGTGAAGTGTACAATTTCAGTGGAAAGATTCTTCTTTAGACAACATTGAGGAAGTGATGTAAGTGAAGTTTACAATTTCAGTGGAAGGATTTTACTTATACATTACACAATCAGATATTGATTTATCAATATTTAAGCCAATATTGAAAGAAATCTGACCATTGGTTCATGCAAAGAAGACCATTCAAGATGTAACAATTTCCCCCATTATTTGCCCTTACAAGAGCCCCTATGGGTAACAGCCTCTTTTTGTTTGTAAACTTGAAGCAACTTTTTAGAAGCAAACTTCCTGATAAATTTGGTTGAAATCTGTTGAGTGGTTTTTTTAGAAGAAGTTTTTTAAATGGAAAAGTTAACAGACAGACAATAGACTGTAGGTGATGATAGATACTGGCCCTTGGAAAAGATGGGCTAATAAACAAGCAATGGGAAATCCCATATCATGTGTACGTAAGTTGATTCAACCTGGTCCTATAAAAGCTTGAAAGAGATGAAAGAAATACTATTGTGAGTAAAAAGTATTTATGTGACCTTGATGGCTTATAATTCATAAATTCCTGATATGATGTTACCAATAAATCTAATTGAACAAAACCAGCCATTGCATGGTTGATAAATTCATGTATGAAGTTTAATTCAAGTGTCTTGCCTGGGTAAAAATAGAGAAATATTATTTTGAGCTCATACTAAAATTGATCTCCACACTTTTTTATATTCCAAATTAATGCATGTTACTTCAAATATTTTCAGCAGCTAAGCCTATTGCTACAAAATGTTATCCTATTTCTCTTCATCAAGGTCATACAGTTGAAAGTTTGAGTAGTATGAATCATTCTTACATCAACTTCACCGAGGATGTTTCTATTGCTGTGCACATGGTTACAGACCTTTAGTTTTATGGTTGACTTCAAACTGAACTTAATATTGACCAATGAAAACACAGGTATAATTGTAACCAAGTATCTGATAGCCATTGAAAATATCATAAACAAAGTTAACCAAAGTTATACATAATAACATAATACCAAAGTTAAACATGATACCAAAGTTAAACATGATACCAAAGTTAAACATGATACCATTAAACATAATACCAAAGTTAAACATGATACCATTAAACATGATACCAAAGTTAAACATGATACCAAAGTTAAACATAATACCAAAGTTAAACATAATACCATTAAACATGATACCAAAGTTAAACATGATACCAAAGTTAAACATGATACCATTAAACATGATACTATTAAACATAATACCAAAGTTAAACATGATACCAAAGTTAAACATGATACCAAAGTTAAACATGATTCCATTAAACATAATACCAAAGTTAAACATGATACCATTAAACATGATACCAAAGTTAAACATGATACCAAAGTTAAACATGATACCAAAGTTAAACATAATACCAAAGTTAAACATGATACCATTAAACATGATACCAAAGTTAAACATGATACCAAAGTTAAACATGATACCAAAGTTAAACATGATACCATTAAACATAATACCAAAGTTAAACATGATACCATTAAACATGATACCAAAGTTAAACATGATACCAAAGTTAAACATAATACCATTAAACATGATACCAAAGTTAAACATGATACCAAAGTTAAACATGATACCAAAGTTAAACATGATACCATTAAACATGATACTATTAAACATAATACCAAAGTTAAACATGATACCAAAGTAAAACATAATACCATTAAACATAATACCAAAGTTAAACATAATACTAAAAATAAACATGATACCAAAGTTAAACATGATACCAAAGTTAAACATGATACCAAAGTTAAACATGATTCCATTAAACATAATACCAAAGTTAAACATGATACCAAAGTTAAACATGATACCAAAGTTAAACATAATACCAAAGTTAAACATAATACTAAAGTTAAACATAATACCAAAGCTAAACATAATACCAAAGTTAAACATGATACCAAAGTTAAACATGATACCAAAGTTAAACATAATACCAAAGTTAAACATGATACCATTAAACATAATACCAAAGTTAAACATGATACCAAAGTTAAACATGATACCAAAGTTAAACATAATACCAAAGTTAAACATGATACCAAAGTTAAACATAATACCAAAGTTAAACATAATACCAAAGTTATAGCTTTGCAAACAAAAGGGCCAAAACAAATGCTCAAGACGAGCATTTCCATAAGACTTCAATAATTGAGCTCAAATTTAAAATAGATGTAGAGTTCCAAAACAAAAAGTGGTAACATACAAGTATCCATGGTAGCGAAATGTCTGTTTAAACTGCCTACCAGTCATTTGATTGGTAAAGATATAAAATTGAAAAAGATAAAGATGAACTTTTATTTTCGACAGAGGTCAGTGTTTCAGATATCTAAAACAAAAGATGTCTTACAATAGATAAAATCTTGACTCTATAAAATACATCAAGATTGACTAGGATTAGTAGGAACCAGTGTGTGTGTGTGTGTTTGTGTGTGTGTGTTTGTGTGTGTGTGTTTGTGTGTGTGTGTGTATGTGTGTGTGTGTGTGTGTGTGTTTGTGTGCATTTGAAACCAGTGTAAGTGTTTTATTTGAATATACCTAATGGTATTATCTTTAACAAACACATTTTGTTATTTACATTAAAATAATTGATAATGATGAATAAAGACAAGACACCTGGCGTGTTTAAATGATCACCTGAATGAAATGTATGACAACAGTGTGAACATGCTGGTCATAAATACATACCAAATTTTGGCCACTTTTGGAGTCCCTATGTTTACTAGCACCTTTTCATTTGCAAACTATACAGCTAATCATAGGGGTAGTTCCTGACAAGTTTGTATATATTAAAACTGGTGCCAATGTTGGCAAAAAAATTATATTTAGGTGCCTGTGACCTTGACATTTGACCTCATGACCTTGAACCTCCTAATTTATCTTTGCAGTTTTGAGGTTATAAAACATTTGTATAAAACTATACCCTATGTCCTGCAAAGTGTCAGCTGAAGGCTTGTTTATAAACAGTAGGTACTCACTTAACAATCATGCAAACCAAATTTGAACAAAATCTGATCTTTGGTTCATTAGAAGAATATGTTAAACTTTGAAATTATTGGCTAGACTGGTCTCCTCTAGAGCAGAATTGTATTAAATTTTACAAATAACTTGATAAAATCATTAAATCCTTATGTTGTGTTCTGTTCTGTAATATTTTTGTGGCAATTAAGATAGTTGGTACTATTCTCATCTTAACAAACAACAGTTTTAGGTTTGATTCCAAGCAATGCTCTTATGGAGCCAGAAACACCTATCACCAACAAAGGCAGACTGTGTCTAACATGATTTTGATTTAGGGATGTTTTCCCTCAGCTCTCGTATAGTCCAATATAAAACAGTGGTTGTCAAACTTATACAAACAAGGCTTCTCATTTCTTGACAGATCACATCTTATATCCTTACAATCAATAAAAAGCAATAAACAATAAGAACAAAGTATTGTTTTTCATGTATGTTATCTCTCAAAGTTATTGATGAAATATTCCTTTTAAATTATGCACAACTATTTGATACTTACGGGCTAGTAATTTTTGGTCAGATTCGGCCAAAGACTCTTGTCTCTTCTCTTTGACCTGATCTGGACTGACCTTCATCCGGACATCACCTGTTGAAAACAAAAATAATGATTGATACTACATATTATAGAGTAAAACTTACTTTAGCGAACATCTGTATTTTGCTGTCCTCAACAGTACTATTTGTGTACAAATCAACCTCTATATAAAGACCACCTCCCAATAATGACTGGTTTTGTTGTGTCCCTAAGGGGGTATTTATATACAAGTTTCACGGTATATGAAAGTTAAGTTCACTCAAGTTATTTCAGATACATCATTTATTCGTTTCTAAATAGCTAAACAAGATTTATTTGAGAATCACTATAAAGCAACCCCCCCCCCCAAAAAAAAAAGCCAATTACAATAAATTCAAAGTCCCATAATTCTGGCAAATAATGTCGAATGTTGCTTATTAGATTCAAGATCTTATTGATGTAAAGCAACGTGTTGAATTCGGACAGACAAACGGACAAACAGAAAAAACAAAAGGACCAAAAAAATGTGTCCTTCATTTTTTTTATCTCAAGAAGATAAAAAACAAATTTTCTTTCATAAAGCTCAATGAAGTTGCTCATTTCTAGTCAACATATATTTGAGTCCCACTGGAACATATGTGACGGTGTGTTATTTTACACATTTTATATTGTTTTATGTACTGTATTATTGTAGAAAAATATCTTTAAAGTTCAATAAGTATACTTACCTTGGTATGGCATGTTCCATAATTTAGTAATACACTGTACATGTATATATATTTTATACAGAGTTACCTGTACTTACCTTTTTGCTTAGAATATTATTTAGAATTACCTACCTTTGGTATTGGTCAATATTCATTGGTCAAGTAATTAAGTTTGAATTAATTAGAGACGCCATTCCATCTTGGCGCGGTCGGCGATTGAAGATCTCTTAACGAAATATTGAAGGCACTTGTGTAAGTAATATGATAATTCCTTGAATTATTATTTAAAGTGTTTTATATACAACAAATAAGTATATATATAGTAATCTGAGTATTAAGTAAATTTGTAAAAGTATGTAATTAAGACTTAACTACATTGTGTACACGTAAAAATCTCGATCTCACAAAATATAACACTTATTATATGGAACACCAGTAATTACGTTAAATTTTATTGTAAATACACATGTATATTATAAGATATACATTATAGTTATGATAATTCCATACCAGGTAAATCATTTATAAAACTGTTCGTCACGATACATCATAAGTATCATTGTAACACTAATATGAGTTAAAAAACTTATTGTACACAGTCTAATGTAATTACGATTACACACCTTGTATATACATTTACGGTACTATTAACTTTTGTTTCGTAGATACACATACTGTAGATCACTGTTGTGAGATCTTCCCAACTTATCCGGAGTCCATGTGATTCCTAGTAACCACATTTCTGGTATGCATATATATTTATATTTTATTTTATAATACATGCATATTATTTATATATACTGAAGTTTATAATGATCTGATTAAGTGAAATCGTTTAATTAGGTGTCAATACATCGATAACCACATGAGAAAGTCATGTGATGTTTTGTTATGTTATATATGTAAATTAATAGTCACGTGATAATATGGCTATGCAATTTATTTATAGAATCGACAATCTATGCTTTTCTGTTTAGTAGATTGATTCAGTGTACAGTATGTAAATGTAAATCATTTGAGCTGTTTTAAAAGTCATTTACTTATTAACTGAAGTAGAATAACAATAACGATTGTATGTTTATTTCTATAGGTTAAATTCTATCTATCAAATCATTATGTATATAACAACATGTTTCACTCATAGTAAAAGCGTGCCAGGTGATCGGCTGATCACGTGATACTTATGTTAATCAGATATTACCATGTTTTGATAGATCTAAAATCCGTAAATTGTATATCTGAAACTATGTTTTATAAATTTCATTTTAGGGAATGATAAATATTTACATATTGGAAATATGTGATGGATTATGAACTTATTCCAATGTAAATAAAGCTATATAATATTCATCAGAGAATTATTTATTGTATTGGACAATAGCAACAACAACCTGCTACACATATATACATTTAACTGTTTGAATGGTGTTCTATGCCACACATTTACATTGTTAGCAGAGTTTTTGAAATTCATCGGTCTTACCATAAAAATCAGTAAATTTTACAAAAGTCCTTTGAAATTTATCTGATAACTGGTCCAAATGACCAGTAATTTTCCATTTCATTTCAATTGTGTATATATAAAGACCAGTGAACAATTTTCTTTGACTAGAGAAATTCCTTTATTCACTGGTACAGTTGACCTGTATTTTTTTTTAATTTCAAAATGTCTGTGTTAGTAATCTGGTGTTGATCAGATTTTAATGGTGGAGGATAGATATAATTTACAATGTACTTGGGAAGAGGCAACCGACCTTCTGTGAGTAAACTGTCAAAACTTCTGACAAAATCAAGGTGTGATGCGCTAGAATCCATACATACTACAGGTTTAAAGTGTGATGCTCTAGAATCCATACTAAATAGAAGTTTAAAGTGTGATGCTCTAGAATCCATACTAACTAGAGGTTTAAAGTGTGATGCTCTAGAATCCATACTAAATAGAAGTTTAAAGTGTGATGCTCTAGAATCCATACTAACTAGAGGTTTAAAGTGTGATGCTCTAGAATCCATACTAACTACAGGTTTAAAGTGTGATGCTCTAGAATCCATACTAACTAGAGGTTTAAAGTGTGATGTGCTGGAATCCACACCAACTAGAGGTTTAAAGTGTGATGCTCTAGAATCCATACTAACTACAGGTTTAAAGTGTGATGCTCTAGAATCCATACTAACTAGAGGTTTAAAGTGTGATGCGCTAAAATCCATACCAACTAGAGGTTTAAAGTGTGATGCGCTAAAATCCATACCAACTAGAGGTTTAAAGTGTGATGCTCTAGAATCCATACTAACTACAGGTTTAAAGTGTGATGCTCTAGAATCCATACTAACTAGAGGTTTAAAGTGTGATGCGCTAAAATCCATACCAACTAGAAGTTTAAAGTGTGATGCTCTAGAATCCATACTAACTAGAGGTTTAAAGTGTGATGCTCTAGAATCCATACTAACTACAGGTTTAAAGTGTGATGCTCTAGAATCCATACCAACTAGAGGTTTAAAGTGTGATGCTTTAGAATCCATACTAACTAGAGGTTTAAAGTGTGATGCGCTAGAATCCATACCATATTGGCTATAAAAGAAGTTCCTCATATGGCATCACACAATGATGTAGTTTCAATCATAACATTACGTCACACCAAGATATTTCATTCAGAAAAACACCATACTGTACTGTTTTACCTTGACCTTTACTGTTAGTTAATAATGAGGCTTCCCAAGTATAAGGTAGGCTTTCGGATTCCATTATTTTGTTTTAAAATTGAAAACTATGATATGTAAATATAACAAATGAATGCTTGTCAGAGTGCATTTGTCAATATGTCTGCCGTTTGGGTGACAGATAAATATCCATGGTGCCCTAACGACCGCCATTCTGTTAATCTGTCTCCCAAACGGCATCCATATTGACAATAAATGCACTCTTACAAGTGTTCATTTGTTAAATATCCACCATTTACATGACGTAAGTTTATCAATTTTATTATAGTAAAAACACATTAACACGAAGTATGGAACAATTTCAGACATGCAAGCAAGTACACATACATACACTCAAACATACAATGTTTCTTTTTCATTTTGATCACCAAAATATGAACTTAAATCCTCTGTATGAAATTATCCAATCAAGACAGTTTCTGCTTTATATAGTATTTTTATACAGTGAGACACTGATATAGTCCGAGAACAATGAATTGTGTGATATTACATAAACAAAATGATATCCGATGCTATAAAACTCAGGTTACCAATTTATGTACATTAATAATGCCATCAAATTTAATGATGCAAATACAAGTTCCAACTGTCAATTTCAAATAAACAGAAAAATAAGTCAAACGATATCAATACATGTAATATTAAAATTACATAATAATCATAGTCTGGTTGAAACTACTAACCTCTGTGGAGTTAAATATCAGAGCATGAATAACATTTACATAGCTTTGTTAAATGTTCATCTGGTGTCTGAAGACACATTTCTGGTCATGAGCAATCATTTCTTGCAAATCAAAGTTGCATAACTTTGTTAAGGAGAGAAATCAACACCATTTAATTACCACAGAATAGATAACACTAGCATAGTGTCATGTGATTTAACTGATGAATAGTTTGAGCAGATGGTGTCTGTTCATGAATATTAAATGATATCAATAACCACTGCATCAAGGTTAGTTATACAGGAAAGAATTCCAAAAGGAGCTCTTCAAAGTTGGCAGTACATTTAAATGTATTCCAATTCTCATGCCCTCTTCCCTTCAACTCATATTTTCATAGATTAAACTTATGGCATGTACATCCTTCAAACTGCCCTTGAGGTCTTCGGTCAAAGTCAAACAGAGGTCACACTGGTACATAACACATAATCGTATGAGATTATACCCCTTACATAATCCAAAAATCCTGTTCCTGGATGACATTCTGGGATACTAGATATGCCTCCAACACTATCAAATATAACAGGCATTGCAAAACAATTTCAACTCATCAACCCCTTAAAAATAATGGACTTTTCTATAAATTGATGACTTAGACCAATCCAAACATGTCTTTAGGGGTGAATAGGTTAAAATAATTTCTTAGATTTCAACACAATTTTACAGATGTTGTGGCAACATGTTACTATAGAAATATGACAGTGATTCCTGGAACTACTCAGGATTTTTATGTAGTCAATGTGATGCATCATTCAATCATATAAGATTTTCTGCAGAATGACAGAGATTGCCAAAATAGAACTTTCATGCAGATATGAATACAGGGTAGTACTTAGGTATCTGTATTTGAAGGGACATTTAGATTAACAAATGTTCAAAGAAATTGGTCCTTCATATTCACATGAAAAATGTTAAATTACAAAGTTTGAAGGGTATTAGCTGTCTTTTGCATAAAAAAACCCCCCAAAACAGAAGGCCAAGACGGCCTCAATCACTCACCTGAGAATTATCTACAAATGTGGAAAGAAGACCCAGAAGAATATGTACATGTAGACTAATCTGGCCAAGAAACATATAAATTGCTGTTTTAAGAAATTCATATAAAATTCAAAAAATCAAATTTTGGCAAAATTCTTGCACAAAACATTTCTTCACCTATATATAAGTAAAACACATGAAATAAATGCATTATTGTGAATGCAAAGGGAGATAATTGATGAAAAAGTAACTATGGTCATTTAATTCATAAGAATAAAGACACAAAACTTGTGATTAATTTAGCTTCTCTTATTTAACTGACAACATTGTTTTCATCTAGATAGACTTTGAAGTACATAATTCTCCTTTTTATTGTTTAATACCAAATGTGAACTACATGGTGAACATAATTGTGAACGTTTTGTTCAAAATTTGAAAAAAAAATTAGTAGATTTTGCATTGGGTATGGGGCCTTTTACAGGACCTACATGTTGATAATACTAATCCCTGAAAATGAATGAAAATTACAAAGTCTGAAACTTTAAAAAACACATCAAAATTTAATATTCAAATTTCTATGCAAGATACAAAATTGAATCATACATTCATGAAGATCACTCAGAAACAATCTGTTTTTAAATAGGGGTACCTTATGTGACCTATTTGCCCCACCCCGGATCCCTGGGCCAATCTGGCTGAAAACAACAAACTTGGCAAAGGACCTTGAGCACTTGCTTCCTGTCAAGTTTATCAAAATTTCTTCAGTGGTTTCAGAGAAGAAGTTGAAAATATGAAAAGTTTACGGATGGACAGATGGATGGACGACAGACAGGGAGTGATCACAATAGTTAACTTGAGCTAAAAAAACAAAAAACAAGATGTGTTTGTGAAACACAAATGCCCCCAGTCCCAACAAATTTCTATGCTGCATGTGATGTCAGCAACATGCACCCCAGGGGCATTAGATATCAGAGAAGTGTAAGCAACCCTTAGATGAACTTACAGTCCAAGTTGGTTACTGTATCACAATCCAAACTTTAAATATTGCAATGTCCTACATTTTGACCTCAACCCCAGGAGCATGTCATGTCAGTGAAGTGTGAGCAACCCTTAGATGAACTTACAGTCCAAGTATCACAATCCAAACTTGGAATGTTGCACTTTATATGTAAGCAGGAAAGAATTACGAACAGGCAGACGAACAAACAGACAGACAGACGATCTAAATGCTAGATACCCCAGATGGAACTTTCAGGCCAGGAGCATAAAACAATAGGTCCAAGAGGGCCTCAATCGCTCACCTGAGAATCATCTACAAATGTGGAAAGAAGACCAAGAAGTATATGTACATGTAGGCTGATCTGGCCAAGAAACATAAATATTGCTGTTTTAAGAAATTCATAACAAAAATTCTAGGGATTTCTTCAACTATATACAAGTAAAACACATTAATGCATCATTGCGAATGCAGGGGGAGATAATTGGGGAAATCATGCAAAAATGAATGAAAATGACAAAGTCTGAAAAGACCTAAAAAATATGTCAAGAATTCATTTCTGATTTCTATGAAAAATACAAACTTGAATCATACATTCATGTAGGTCACTCAGGAATAAAACATTCTTCAATTCATATAGCGGTTCTGGAGAAGAAGATTTTATAAGAGGGGTACCTTATGGGACCTATTTTGCCCCACCCAGGATCCATCCCTGGGCTGTTCTGGTTGAAAACTATGACATTCATAGAGGACCTTGAGTACTTACTTCCTGTAAATTTTCGTCAAAATTCTTTCAGTGGTTTTGAAACAAAAGCTGATAGTGTGAAAAATGCACCCCTTCTTTTTGCAGCCTTAAAAATTCATAAAAGATTCTAGAAATTAAATTTTGGCAAAATTCTTGCATAAAAACACATCTTCACCTAATTACAAGTAAAACACATTAGATGGATGAATAAAAGTGAATGCAAGGGGAGATAATTGAGGAAATCATGCAAAAATGAATGAAAAGACCATAAAAACTTATCAAAAATTCATATTCTGATTTCTATGAATAATGCAAACTTGAATCATACATCCATATAGATCAATCAGAAACAATCCATTTTTCAATTCATGCAGCAGTTCTGGACATCTGAAGTATATATATATCAAAGTAATAAAGCATAAAGTATCAGAATTGAGCAACAAGATTTGTAATCTTATCTATAAAATAAAAAAAATTAAAATTTCATAAATTATATATCTGTGAGGTAATTCCAGTATTTTAGTAAAACATATACAGTATAGACTAATACATTTTGTGAGTGAACAATGGAGTCGGCATTACTCACAAATATCTATGCTTTCATTTCATGAAAAGAATATCTAAAACCATATAAGGTCAGAAAACCATCTGATTTCAAATTGGTTCAATTACTTTCAACCCAAATTGTTTCAGAATTGCTAGAACTTGGTAAATTTTTATTTTATGCCTTTTTAAGAGAGACCTGTATGTATTGTAATATGTCTCTGCCTTTTTAATTGAATCATTCAGGTGTACTTATTTTTTCAATATGTCACTTATACTATGTCCTACTATATATTTATTTCATGTTGTTAGATAACACCTGTAAACATGTGCTTTGGTAGTAAACTATACTATACATTTATTGTTTTTAGCTACTATCACTTTTACGCAGTCAATATGTGGCATTAATTTGAAGTTTCCTGTATGATTGGAATCCCTATTAATCACTTAGCACTTAATAATTGGGTGAGCAATGTTGAAATTAATTAACTTTATCTGCTAAAAAGAGGAGCAAGCCTCTCGGCAATTGGTAATATGATTCAAATATATTATTATAACGTTGTGTTTGAGACATCTGCCTAACAATGTTGAGCAATATGTGTGACACCAATATGTACTGTACTTTACATTACATTGTAAACTAACTCCAAAAAAGAAATTCAGAACATTGTAGAACTGTATACCTGTACAGGTAATAGGTATATTTTTGGAATCAGATATATTTGTTTCGGTTTTTGACAGAACTTACGCCACTTTCTGTTGCTTGCATAATGCAAATAATACACGTACATTGTAAAAAAGAATGAAGAAAAAGAAACTAATCAAAACAAGAATCGCATAAGTACATTCAAGTTTAAGTGCTACATCATTTCATCTATAAAAAAAACCAAACAGTATCAATGACCTTGAATATGCATATGCACACAGTACTTCCATTTCAAAGCTGTTACATTCCTAAAAAATATTGGAGAAGCACTTAAATATTCCAGAATAATGTCATTTTGAGTAATTTGTTTAGATATAATCCAGATTTGGGCTAAAAGTGATAGCTCTGCTTTTATCTCTAAAAACTGGTGTTTCTTCTTCAACAGACAGATCATTAAAGTATAAATGCCAATACTGAAAAATAAACCCTAACACTGTAAATAATGTCTAAAAATGTTGAAGGGTGACAAAGTTGAATTAAACGAAACTAGTGTAAGATTAGAATGAACCACAATGTTCATTTGTGTGAGAGACCTTTATAATTACATCATGTAAAATGTTTATAATTACATCATATAAAATGTTTATAATTACATCATAACTTGATCCAGACACCAAAAATAAAAAAAAAGAGTTGTACACTCAGTCAAAATTTCTCATTTACCATTTAAATCACATTATCTATCAATACCCCAGTGACCAGGTTTAGACTCATCTAAATAAATAAAAAGTATGGTCCACTGTTATAATTTAGGGGTGTGCAAGTTGTTTATGAATGTAAAATAATTGTACAATTTGGATTCTAAATCAATCAACCCTGATTCCTGACATCGTAATTTACCATTCTACGAAATGGGCGAGTTCAAATGTGACTACAAGGGATGATGGGTTAAAAAACAATATCGGGAATTTCCAAAGGATGTAAATCAAGGTTGGTGGAGGGTATTCTGGGTAGAAAGTACCATACATGTCTCAAAAATAATGTATAGATATGGGATATAAAGACATGAAAACAATTATTTAAGACATAATGAACAATCAGTTACTAACAATAACATGATCTATAACCGAGCAATCGATTACATGTTTAAACAAAGAAAAGCAATGAAAATTAAATTATTCAGAGAACCTAAGCTTGGTATTGAAAGTGTGAAGATTGCAGAAAAAACCCCCAGTATGGCTCAACCTGAAATAAGCTATAAGGATCACTGTATGTATTTGTATATTTTAGTACTAAAACTTTATTTAAGAGTTTTTAAAGTTTGGTAACAAATTGATTTATGGTTGACGAGTCTTTAGTTACCAAATTTACATAACACTCAAGATAAACTAATTGTTTCTTGATTTCAATGTAAAAACACACATTTATGCTGCAACTGGTCATGTTTGTATATTGATGGCATACAATTGTAAATAATAAATTTTTGCTCATTTGAAGAACACTTCTGGAATTATTTGAATATGTATGTGTACTCAAACTTTGAGTACCGTACTCAACGTATTTATTCATTTTTACAAAAAATTATCAGTGTTATTTCAGTGATGAAACATGGTAATGTGTTTCCTATTGAGCCTGATTGAAAATTTTGTAAAACGATAATATAGACAAAATAATGAAATAAATGTTGAACTTGAGGATTAAATAAATACAGTAAAACTTGCTTTAGCGACCACCTGTGTATAAAGACAACCTGGTTATAAAGACTGTTCTTTGCTATCTCCAATAGTACCATATGTGTACAAATCAATATCAAAACCACCTCCCTATTAAGACTGGTTTTGTTGTGTCCCTATGGGGGTTTGTATATTTAAGTTTCACTGTATGGTGACTTCAATTGGATCCAGAAAACAACAGAAACCTAATTCGACTTGGTATCTTCTTGGCTCAAACTGTAGGTAAGTCAGTGACCATTACTTTGTAAATCACTTGCTCATATTGGTGACCAATAAATATCTCCAAGATGAGACCTTGATCTTACCACAGCGATGACATGTTAAACAAACAATAATGCTTTGACTCAAATCCATAACAAAAGTTGGAGTTAATGTCACATAATTGTATGTAGTGATAATGCCACAGAAGTGAACAAGTCTCTGTGTCATAATGAAACACAAATAAAATATTACAAAATCTGTGTGGTCCCATTTTACAGGTATGTTATTTAAAAACATCACTAGCAAAACAATGGAACCTTTTAAACCTTTAAAAAATCTGATCAGATATTTTATGATGAAAACCTTATACTGAAATTGAGTGTCTTCTATGTAACAATTTTTGACTTCACTCTACTAGTTTAGCTATTTTAGAAAATATCTTAATAACAAAACAATCTACTTACACTGCATTCTAGTATAGAGATCATTCTGTGATAACTCCACTATAACACAAGGACTCCCAGTTACATATATACCATTGATAAGATATATGTCTTACTGACCTTAATGCCAGTCAGCTGTGATGTCATATAATGCTAATCGCATGGACAGGTCCTTTAGTATGTTACAAACAATGATCTTAACCTTCAGTGTGTGTGAGATCAAATGGGACATTACTGACATCTAATGAACACAATTTTTGTATTGACAGTAAGCTTCAAATCACATTGTGAATGCAAGTACATCAAAATTATGATATAATGCGGAATATGAAAATGCTTATACAGGAATGACGTCATAAACAGCAAATGTTTGGCATACAAATATGTGTAGTTTTTAATGGATCAAACAGACGGCCTTGTTGTAATACTTTTAAGTTAAACAATTAACTGTTTCTATGTATTCGTTATTGCGATAAACAGCCATTTGATTATCATCATTCATGTGGAGGAGGTCTTTGACCTGCTCACTGATGGACAGACACCACCAAATATTTTCCCATAGGCCTCAATGCTAATTTACAAAACTTCAGGTCACTGTCACTCCCATGTTTTATTATATCATGGGGCAAAAAAATAAGTACCGAAACCGGTGGTGTGACAGATCAATATTTTTGATAAACACAAAAATTTGCTAATCTAAAGAATAGGTTGCCCGTTGCATTTTATTTCAAATTTTCACATGTTTACAACTCGTAGTTATTCCCGCTCCAAAGGAAATATACTATTCTCATATGGACCCTACCTTTTCAATTTTCAACCGTCAACCCCTATTATTTCCAAAGTACTACCAATTTTCATGTATCTTGTTTTATCACCTTTATTTCACTTATTAATGGCAAACTAATTTTTTCAATTTAATGACCATATCAGATCATCACTGGGCATCATTTTACCCTCCGCACTAACTTTGGGTGTCCAAAATGTCTGCGCCCATGTTTGTAAACAAAAGCCGTGTTTTTCATATAGAATTTATACCAAACATTGCCAAAAATTGTAATTTTTGCATTTATTTGTGAAATCTCACACTAACTGTAACACCAAGCCCCCTTAATAATGAGGATGTGGAACCCCAACATGAAGAGAAACACAGTCTTATAAGGTGTCACACCCCCTACCTCTCAATCCCATTCATTGATATTAATCAAATAAATTTTTTTTGCTTTATATGAAGGATAGATTGTCTGTTTTTCCTTTCATGATTTTCATGCAGAATTGTTGTGTAAAACAACATATATTTCATTATTTTTGAATGGTTTCATACCCATTATTTACCAATATTGACCAGGATATCAAATAAGGGTAGAAAGGTACCAACCGTAATAATGTTAAGTGGACATAATATACCATTTTCTTCACAAAAACTTTAAATTTGGGATCATTCGCTTAATGGAGCTTGGAAACCATTTTGGCACCAGAAGTAAATGAAGAAATTCTGAAGCTCACTTAATAAGTAAACACATGTCATTTTTTATATCATTCAAATTCGCTTTTATTGACAAGGAAGAAGTGCAACCTTAATCAAAGTGTAAAATACTTTCTGGGGAGGGGATACACCCTTACATACAAAACACATTTCAATAGACTTATTGTGGTGCATTTATATAAAATATGTTATCGTAATCATTTTAGGGGACATGGTCATGTTTTGTTTCATCCATCCCTTATTCTTAATTACAGTCTCATGATGTAAGTTATTAAATACTGATAGGCAGATAAACCTGAGTCTGGACTTGTAAAATTGTCTGAAAATTATATGGTGCAAAATGATAGTCAAATTGCTTTTAAAGGCCATGGACATATGTATATGTTCTGTTTCAGGTGAAAAATTAATGGTCAAATTTTTAATTATACACAAGATTTTTGAAACCAAGTAAAAGTCAATATCAGGTGTTAATTTTTGTGTGGTATATAACCCCAGAAGAGTGATTAAGTGACATTTGCTGGAGGGGGGGGGGGGGGGCGGTTGTTGCGATTCTGTATTTAGTCGTGAAAAAAAAAAAAAATGTGATTTCAAACAAAAAATGCATGACTGAAAATTTTGAAAACTTATGAAAACATTGCCAAATTGAAATGAATATTTGATGCACGTTAATACAGAAAAATATATAATTGATATCTTTATAAGTATCTTTACAGGTACTTGAGTATGATAAATAAGATAAAAATTCTCTTATTGGTACAATATTTGCTGGATTTCATAAAATTGAAATATTCCTTCTACAGGTGTAAAATTGTTGTATAGATTATGAAAAAAAATGTTAAAACGCCCTATATTCTAAAGAAATTTTCGATTTAAAAATTTTTTCAATTACCACATAGTTTGAACACAGGATGACCATAACCACAATATGGAAATTCATTGTGTATCAGATCTGCATAAGGGGGGGGGGGGGGGTGGGGGGGGGGGGGGGGGGGGGGGGGGGGGGGGGTGGGGGGGGACGGTCGCGGGGCGGCGTTAGGCGACTGGGGTATTTAAATTAATTTTTTATACTGTTTACAGTGTATTATGCAATGATGAAATATTTTACTGATGAGACTTATATGCTGAACATGCAGCTTATTACAATTTGTCATAAAAGTGAAGATGGTTTTTTACCCTTCAGATACAGTACATATAGTCAACTAAAGGTACAAAATACACTGCATGAGTAAAATGACATGGTCCAAATATGTAGATTTTGCCCGTCCAAAAATGAAAATCAACCAGTCCCTTTTACCTCAAAAAGGTTCTTGATTTTTAATTCCATAATGAGTTAAAATTTACAAATAGAAACATCATTTCCAAAGATATCTCGATTAAAATAGTCAACTATGCATAACCTCATAAATAGTATGATTGTATTTATAAAAGAAACATGTGGATGTTTGTAGGAGAGGGGTGAGGGTATACTTGAATTTTCCAAGATCAGATGTATATTGTTGGACCATAAATGATAAAAATATTTGTTCTGAGGTGTTATATAATACATACTGGATAAAATTAAAGAAGATCTCAATATGCAACGAAATGCATAATAATGTGTGTAGAGGCTGCCACACCTATTAAATTTGCAACCTTGAGGACCCCCAATAGGTGCCCCATTTCATATATAGAACCCTCTGATCTGTTTAAAAGTATGAGTAAAAGTGAATGAATTGCAATTTTGGGTGATAAAAATGAGGAGAAATGGCTTACCTTTAAGGCTTCATCCAGCCTACATCGTGTACATATGTGAATTTCTCTATAGGACAGACACCACCAAATATTTTCAAATAGGCCTCAATGTCTAATTTACAAAAACTTCAGGTCACTGGTCACTCCCATGTTTATTATATCAGGGTCAAAATAAGTACCCTGTGGAGGAAGATCAATAATTTTTGATAACAAAAATTTGCAATCAAAAGTATAGGTTGCCCGTTGCATTTTACTTCAAATTTTCACTTGTTGTACAACTCGTAGTAATTCGCACCAAAGGAAAATATCCTATTCTCTATATGACCCCTCCCTTTCAATTTTCAACCGTCTAACCCTATAATTTCCCAAATTAATACCAATATTTTGTATCCTTTTTTATCACCTTTATATATTTCACTTATTAATGGCAAAACTAATATTTTCATTTAATCGACCAATCAGATCACTTGGGCTTCATTTTACCCTCCGCACAACTTTGGGTGTCCAAAATGTCTGCGCCCATGTTGTAAACAAAGCCGGTGTTTTTCCTGATAGTTGCTAGAAGATTGTCATGTGATATGTTACAATGGTTTCGAACAACAATGATAGCCATCAAGATCCTATTCATCCTGTCTTACTAAATGTACATGCAGATATCCAATACCCTGATACTTGGCAGGGACACACATCCGTTATTGGAACAAATTGTATGATGTTTTCCACTTACTAGATTTGTGTGAGGATGTGACGTTCTGCAACCTTAATAGTGATCTGTCACGTAAATGAAGTCACATTGTGTGTACAAGCCTATTTCTTTGAAAAATACACCTTCCAGATGTTATTTGTTTTAAACAGGAATTGGAAGATATCAATTCAACATTGCAATACTTAAAAAAAACTTAAAATGCCCAAGGAAATCCTTAATTGTTTTGTGATGCAAAACTCAACTACCAGAACTCAATACTGAATATAAATGTATCCAAAGCGTGTTACAAAATAACAAGATTCTAAAGAGACAGAATCACTCACCTGGCAAAACATTAGGACTACAGAGACCAGAAGACTTACATGTGATAGGGCCATGTTCTAACATTTTCAGATGTATGATGATGTCACCTGCTTCAGGTAGATGTGACACATATACTGAATTATGCTATGGACTGATGCCAACGAAGTGAGAATTCTTAATGTTCCATAGGCTTCAATATTTGTTGATATATAAGTAACATTTGTAAGACTGGAGTTAAAGGGGCATTCATTACCTACCCCCCCCCCCCCCCCCCCCCCCCCAACATTCATTTTTTACTTCTTAGATTGATGTACAATACAAAATAGGAGATATACAATGGCACACAAATTCTTATATTCCTATATATGTTGTGAAAATAAGGTCAGGTCTAGTGCTGTATGCATTTACAAATAGTAAGGTCAAACTAATCATTTATAAACGAATAGTTGCCAAACTGGATTTCTCAAGTAAATTTCACAAAATATATAGGATTTTACAATTGTTTATGGCCGTGTATATCTTATATTTTGATGGCTGTGTATATCTTATATTTTGATGGCTGTGTATATCTTATATTTTGATGGCTGTGTATATCTTATATTTTGATGGCTGTGTATATCTTATATTTTGTATTATACATCATTCTAAGTAGCAAAAAGAAAAAAAAAGAAAAATTTCTTGCAAAAATGTCCTTTAACTCATCTCCCCCTGTGGTCACAATGGAACTGACCAAATCAGTGAATAGTATGATCTAAAGTCATAATTCAGGGGTGAACAAGTCAATGTTGACTGTAAAATCATTTTGAAATATGGATTCCAAATCATTCATTCCTGTATTCTGACAGTGGACTTAACTACTCTTTGAAATGGATGATTTCAAATGTGGCAACAGGACAGGGGTCAATGAGTTAAGTGATGCCTAAAAGACATGTGATTTTGATTTCTTATGCTGACCACTTGCTGATGGACTAATCACTGTGCTCTTTTAAGTCTAATTGGAATATGAAACCAATTACTAGGTAATGAACTACTGCTAGATGTCTGCAAGTGTTGCTAATACAAGTAGCAACTCTTTCATCAAGCACTTGATGTAGGAAGTGAAACTTACAAGTAAGGTCATGTGTCATGGCAGGTGTTGCACACTGAAATATGTTCATAACATCTACAGCAGTGACCTAAATTTCTGGCACAGGGTTTTGTGTCAACAGGAACTTCACAACAATAACTACAGTACCACTCTAAACTTCTGACATGAGGTCATGTGTCAATACTGTGTGGCAGTGGAAGGAATTTCACAACAATATCTACAGTACCACTCTAAACTTCTGGCACGAGGTCATGTATCAATACTGTGTGGCAGTGGAAGGAATTTCACAACAAAGTCTACAGCTATTGCCTTATTTTCTTGCACACCACCTATAAATGATTTTTTTTTTAAAACCATGCAAGTAAACCTAACAAACATGGTAATTACATAGATCTAGATATATGCTTGCCTTTGTATTATTCATATTCCAGTCAAAATTAAATTTACCAGTATGCAGGATTTTCATCAAGAAAATAAAAAATATACAGTATAAAAGAAAACTATTCGAAGGTTTCAAGTTAAAAAAGGGCTACAACTTTGTAGGGATATCAGCCATATTTGTCAAGTGGGCTGTTTACAATTTACAAGTTATCCTGAGGAAACATTCAATCCTAGAGGTCTTTAGATATAATAATATGTCTGTAAGACAGGTACATGTGGATATGAGACAGGTATGCGCGGTTGACAGACAGGTACATGTGATGTGAAACAGGTATGTGTGGTTGTCAGGCAGGTACATGTGGATGTGAGACAGGTACATGTGATGTGAAACAGGTATGTGTGGTTGTCAGACAGGTACATATGGGTGTAAGACAGGTATGTGGTATGTGAGACAGATATGTGAGGTTGTCAGACATGTACATGTGGATGTGAGACAGGTACATGTGATGTGAAACAGGTAGGTGTGGTTGTCAGACAAGTACAAGTGGATGTAAAAAAGGTATGTGTGGTTGTCAGACAGGTATGTGTGGATGTGAGACAGGTATGTGTGGTTGTCAGACAGGTACATATGGGTGTAAGACAGGTATGTGTGGTTGTCAGACAGGTATGTGTGGATGTGAGACAGGTATGTGTGGTTGTCAGACAGGTACATGTGGATGTAAGACAAGTACATGTGGATGTGAGACAGGTACATGTGGATGTGAGACAGGTACATGTGGATGTAAGACAGGTACATGTGGATGTGAGACAGGTACATGTGGATGTGAGACAGATATGTGAAGTTGTCAGACAGGTACATGTGGATGTAAGACAGGTACATGTGGATGTGAGACAGGTACATGTGGATGTGAGACAGGTACATGTTGATGTGAGACAGATACATGTGGGTGTGGGGAAAGTACATGTGTATGTGGGGCAAGTACATGTGGATATGAGAAAGGTACATATGAATGATAGGCAGGTACATGTAGATGTGAGACAAGTATAACAAATCTATCACCATCTTATATATGTACAAAGGAATAAATGTAAAACATAAACAGGTACAGGTACATGTGGATGTGAGACAGGTATATGTGGATGTGGAAAGGTACATATGGATGTGAGACAGGTACATGTGGATGTGTGATGATGAAACTTCACTTAGATTACACACAACCAAGTGTATCACCATCCTATATCTGTACAAAGGAATACATGTAAAGCTTAAACAGGTAAGGTACATGTAAAAATATCCTAAAAACTGATATTTTTTACTTTTATTACCACAAAATTACACGGTCTTTTGTATACTTCATCAAGTACTTAGCTAATCTGATGAGGAAAATGTTTATGGAATTCACACTTTAGTGTATCTTATTTCATTCAAATCAAAATGACTGAATAATGCAGAACAGTTACACAATTTTGCCTTGTGCCACCATTGATATAACTTGCAGCCAGAGTTGTGGACACATGCTGATTATATACAAATGTGTTTATACAGCAAAAACATTGAAAAGGAATTCAGTAATAGATGTGTTGTTGAAACACTATGCTCCCGAAAGCTAAGTTTTAAAGGACTATAACTCTAGTAAATATCAAAGTAGGTTAGCCATGACAGATGGACAAACAGACAAAGATAACAAAATATTTGAACTTTGGGACACAGAAATATTGCAGCTTTATGTGTAGACCAACAGTTTACCATATACTGTTACATATGTAAATCCTTACAAGCTCAAAAAGGACAGTAAACACTACAATATGTAAAAATGATCCGTCATACCATAGACAGATAAATAATACTTACCAAGCATTCTGACATAAATAGCATTTTGATCTTTATCATCAAATGATATGGCACCTCTTCTCTGAAAAATAAAAATGAACCAGTTAGAATGATCTAGCAGCCAAATCCCAAGTCCTTGAAATCCAAAACATCACCTGAAACAAATCAATAATGACAAAAGTGTGAAAAGGGAGATTTTTATTGATCAATTATGTCTCAGTACTTATTTATAACACCCTACCTTAATCTTTTCTATACTACCCAATATAGGTGTAATTATATACTGGTATACCTCTCTTTCTCCACATGTATGTATATGTATGTATGTGTATATATATATATATATAGTGTGTATATGGTTGTATTTATCAATGTTTGTGTATGTATATGCACACACACACACACACACACACACACATGCACACACACACACACACACACACACACACACACACACACACACACACACACACACATATATACATATACACAGCAGGGTGACAAAAGTAAGTCAGCTTTTTATTTTTCTTTTTTTATTTATATACAGTTTAAAAAAATAGGATTAATGTCCTATCCATTATCATATTAATTGTCAAGAATTAATTTTTTTTCCATTTGTTTTATTAAAAAATTTCCATTGTATTATAGGATTGATTAGAATTTGGAGGATACATAGGTCTAACTTTTCTTTCTGATATGTGTGAAAAGGAAACTGTGACATAGATAATTTAATTTTCTTTTAAAATGGCTGAATCTTGAAAACTGAAACATCATAAACAAATTAATAATCAAACTGTTAATAATGTTTGTCTTATCCTAGCTTACTTAGAAATGAGAGGCACTCATTGCATGGATTGATATGAATATATGTTTTTTACACTATAGTGACTGTATACAAGCTGATGGAAATGTACCTACAAAGTAAATGAATCTCGTTGATATCAATAATTATTTTCAACATACAGGTGAGTTCATCACTTCACACATTGCAATATATGACTGTAGTTAGACAATGATGGCTGATTTTATAAATTTGTCTTTTATATCGATAATGGGAGCAAGTTTCTATTGAAGAAACAAAACAAATATGTTTGCTACTGGAAGTAATAAACATTGAGAATGTCTCAAACATTTTTTTTTCAAAATTAAAAAGTTTAAAAGTTGTCATGACAGCTTTAAGTAAGTCCATTGTTTTCACAAGGTATGCGTGTTAAATCATCTTCTTTAACACATGCTAAATCACCTTAGGTTCAAGCAGGCTCAAATCTGTGTTGACCAGAAGTAAGAGATTTCAATGGCTCAAATTGCAATACTACTAACCACTCAGCCACAGAGGAGATTAGTTACATGTATGAAGAAATTACATAGAGAATTTTCACCAAGGTTGACCAATATATTTTGCACTCCATGTCATGCAAGGGACTTTTCTGTGATATGTAGGTCATCTCTCAAAACAAATAACAGATCCGATTTCACTTCTATGACAGTGAAACTTTTCACTACTACTAAAACTGAAAATATTCTGATATGCTAAATTAGCTGACTCATTCTGAAAGTTATCAAACTTTAATTATATTACATTGACTTGAGATTTTAGCACCTGCTTCACAACTGTAAACTCTGTAATATCCACACTTTGCATTAGCATGCTGTAACAAATGATAAATCAGAAATTATCTTTTATTATCTAAGCAGCCACACTTTGTCATTCCACCCATAGACAGTAAGCTTGTAAATTACAATGACTTTTAGAAAGACTTCCATTTTCATCACCTAATAATAACATACCATTGACATAACAAAAATGTGGAGGACATTGAAAAAATTGTTTGAGAATTTTTGAAGTGACATCAATATCAATGACACATATCCAGACATTATATAATGGATGTTAAAGTTTTTTCTTTTTTTTTTTTATATTTTAGATAATACATGTCGAAGGGGGAGGGGGTTGCAGGGGGTGCAAAACAAAGTCTTGACAAACATTTATTTAAAATTAAAAGATGTATTTCTTATAAAACATGATTCCATGGTTAAAAAATGGTAATTTTTAAAAATTTCTTATATAAAACATCGTACTAATCCTTTCCCACTCATGATACTTGTACTTGATTGCTCAAGGTCACACAGAATCTTGCTTCTACAAAAACTGTAAACAGAAGCATCAACTATGATATATAACTCCCTAATAAGTAGCCTTCTCACTCACCCTACATAATCCATTTTATATTTTGTTGTTGACTTAAGATTAAATACCCTGAAGGCTGAAATTCTACTCAAGATTTAATAATTCTTACTTTTGTAAATAGTTGAAAATCACCGTGACAACAGTATTTTGATATGTAGTTCATGTGTTACTTCAAATTGTTATCCTTAGTTTACAACAAAAATAGTTATTCCCAATGTAAGCCAAACAGCTCGTCTGTTTAAGGCTGTAAAAGCAACAGACACCGAGACAAAATATTTTATATACCCATGACCATGTACTCTTCTGTAAATCACCGAAGCTGCTCTTTGATACTGAGACAACATATTTTATATACCCCTGACCATGTACTCCTCTGTTTGATACTGAGACAAGATATTTTATATACCCATGACCATGTACTCCTCTGTATGATACTGAGACAACATGTTTTATATACCCCTGGCCATGTACTCCTCTGTTTGATACTGAGACAACATATTTTATATATACCCCTGGCCATGTACTCCTCTGTTTGATACTGAGACAACATATTTTATATACTCCTGGCCATGTACTCCTCTGTTTGATACTGAGACAACATATCTTATATATGTACCCCTGGCCATGTACTCCTCTGTTTGATACTGAGACAACATATTTTATATACCCATGGCCATGTATACCTCCCTCTGTTTGATACTGAGACAACATATTTTATATACCCATGACCATGTACTCCTCTGTTTGATACTGAGACAACATATTTTATATACCCATGACCATGTACTCCTCTGTTTGATACTGAGACATCATATTTTATATACCCATGATCATGTACTCCTCTGTTTGATACTGAGACAACATATTTTATATACATTATTTTATATACCCTGGCCATGTACTCCTCTGTTTGATACTGAGACAACATATTTTTATATACCCCTGGCCATGTACCCTCCATGTACTCCTCTGTTTGATACTGAGACAACATATTTTTATATACCCATGACCATGTACTATGGCCATCCTCTGTTTGATACTGAGACAACATATTTTATATACCCCTGGCCATGTACTCCTCTGTAAATAACGGAAGCTGCTGTTTGGCAAGCCACATTGATTAACTCAGGCATACCTTTATGGAAAGGAATTGGTGAAATTTATACGACAAAAGATGCTAATTACTGTACTTTGTCTACAATGACTTCAAACAAATGTCTTAACACAGTTCTATCACAAGCCTCAACCCATTTACCCCTTACGTCACATTCTGACTGGTCTAAGTCATTGTTGTATCACAAACCTTTACACAAAGAGAGGGGGTGGAGGTAACAACGTCCCTGAAGGTAGACAGTATAAATAATCCGGTAGGAGTTTTCACCGTGGATACCGAAGGTATACAGAGTCCACAAAAAAATAGATACAAAGAATTCCAAAAAGGGGTTTGTGTACAACATAATAAAAACTCCGTAAGGTTGAATAAATACATAAATACAATTTATTCAACCTTACGGAGTTTTTATTGTGTTGTACACAAACCCCTTTTTGGAAACCTTTACACAGTTCTATCAAAAGCCTTAAAACACAGTTCTATCACAAGCCTTAAAACACAGTTCTATCACAAACCTTTACACAGTTCTATTACAAACCTTAACATAGTTCTATCACAAACCTTAACATTTCTATCACAAACCTTAACATAGTTCTATCACAAACCTTAACATAGTTCTATTACAAGCCTTTACACAGTTCTATCACAAACCTTAACACAGTTCTATCACAAGCCTTAACATAGTTCTATCACAAACCTTAACATAGTTCTATCACAAACCTTAACATAGTTCTATTACAAACCTTAACAGTTCTATCATAAACCTTAACATAGTTCTATCACAAACCTTTACACAGCTCTATCACAAACCTTAACACAGTTCTATCACAAACCTTAACATAGTTCTATTACAAACCTTAACAGTTCTATCACAAACCTTAACATAGTTCTATCATAAACCCTAACATATTTTTATCACAAACCTTAACATAGTTCTATCATAAACCCTAACATATTTTTATCACAAACCTTAACAGTTCTATCACAAACCTTAACATACTTTTATCACAAACCTTAACAGTTCTATCAGAAACCTTAACATAGTTCTATCACAAACCTTAACAGTTCTATCACAAACCCTAACATATTTTTATCACAAACCTTAACATAGTTCTATCACAAGCCTTAACACAGTTCTATTACAAGCCTTTACACAGCTCTATCACAAACCTTAACAGTTCTATCACAAACCTTAACATATTTTTATCACAAACCTTAACATAGTTCTATCACAAGCCTTAATACAGTTCTGTCACAAGCCTTAACAAATTCTATAAAAATTCACTTAGTCCTGAAATCCATAAACTGATGGTATGATTAGATCACAGCTACCTGCAACTACCTGAAAATTCCCACAAAAAGAAACATACAATTCTATCTTTGTCAAGTTTTGTAGACAAAAATTACAAAATTTTCTATTTGGTGTCCTAAAACTGATTTTAACTGAATATAACATGTTTTATTTATATGTAAAACTATCCTAAATAGATATTATATCGCTTTTTAACGGTTTTGGCCCAACCCATAGTACCCTGGGTGTGGGGACCAACAAATATCCAAATCCAATAATTAATCTTTGGTTTAGGCTGTACAACTTTCAAATGTATATGCCTATATAATAAGTCGACAGTTTTGAGGTAATAGGCATTATATTGCTTTTCTATGGTTTTGGCCATGCCTTACCGTAATGTAAGAGCCAGAGAGGGCAGGTAAAAATTGACAAAACAAGATGGTTTCTGCAGAGACACAAGATTATATCATATGTGACATGTGTACAAAATTTCATCAAAATCCATACTTAAACCTAGAAGAGTACAAGGTACAAATTTTGTGTCAACAGACCGACAGACAACAGACAGACAGGCAACCCAATTCAAGTACCCCCCCCCCAAAAAAAAAACCCCAAAAAAACCTTCGTTTCTCAGCTACCATCCCTGAGTTGAAGTCCTGATGTTTTGAAAAACTTTTCTAGGTGGTCCCTTGCACTTCAACTCATCGAAGTTCTACTGTATACAGGACATATCCAGCATCTAAAGCATAGCATATCCTAAGAATCAAAAGTTGTATAGGTCATGTGTTATAGGTCATGTGTGTAGCCTATAGGTCATGTGTAATAGGTCATGTGTACAGATCATGTGTAAAAGGTCATGTGTAATAGGTCATGTGTTTAGGTCATGTGTATAGGTTATGTATAATAGGTCATGTGTATAGGTCACATGTAATAAGTCATGTGCATAGGTCATGTGTAATAAGTCATGTGTATAGGTCATGTGTTTAGGTCATGTATAATAGGTCATGTGTTTAGGTCATGTATAATAGGTCATGTGTACAGGTCATGTGTATAGGTCATGTGTATAGGTCATATGTTTAGGTCATGTGTATAGGTCATGTGTTTAGGCAATGTATAATAGGTCATGTGTATAGGTCATGTGTATAGGTCATGTGTTTAGGCAATGTATAATAGGTCATGTGTATAGGTCATGTGTATAGGTCATATGTTTAGGTCATGTGTATAGGTCATGTGTATAGGTCATGTGTTTAGGCAATGTATAATAGGTCATGTGTATAGGTCATATAGGTCATATGTTTAGGTCATGTGTATAGGTCATGTGTATAGGTCATGTGTATAGGTCATGTGTTTAGGCAATGTATAATAGGTCATGTGTATAGGTCATGTATAACAGGTCATGTGTATAGGTCATATGTTTAGGTCATGTGTATAGGTCATGTGTATAGGTCAGGCAATTTGATATACAAGCAGTAGAAGCAGCTTAATCTGACCTCAACCTATTTTTAAACTCATACACCCCCAAAGAAACATTTGGACTGGTGTAAGTCATTGATTTACAGAAATGTCCATTATATTTCACGGGTTGATGAGTTAATGGGACGACAGCTCAGACACACACATCAAAGCAATTGTGTAAGAACCTGTCAACTTTACAGAGGTAAGCTTAAAAGGCAAGATGTGAGGTGACCTATTAAACTAAATATTTGTCAAGTGAGAATATCAAATATTCATATAATCATCATAAAATTAAAACTTTGTAACAATTGTCTCATATCTGGTTTTCCTGTATCAGAATGATAACTGTTTATCTTCAATTCATATTTATTTTTTCATGATTTCATTCCTTGGCTGAAGAATTTCATGTGGTTTTTACCTCTGATCTTGCACTATAAGTACTTATTATACATCATTTGTTCTGGGTCCTGCAGCTTACACAGAAATCAGAAACTCCATTTCCATACTCAAATTAGATATTACAAATAGCTGTGAGGTCTGTTTATAGAGTACTTTTGGTAATTGTTAGCATATGAAAATTCAAAACATGTATAAAATATATATAAATAATATTTATCTATAGCTCCTTGATGAAGATCATGTGTTAGACAAACTTTTTCTTGAAGCAGTAAAGTACAACTCTGATGTATAATTAGGGAAATCATAGGAATGTTCCAATTGTACTTTAAGCATGCATTCTTTGGAGTCACAAGAACACATCACTGCACTAGTATAGGAATTTATGCTTGCATATTTCGATATACATTTTATATTAACAATAATTTTCACTTCTAATTGGTACATCACATGTTAAAGGTACAAAACCAGAATGTTGGTCCTATGCTATGGTCTTAGTGCAGAAAGTTCAACATATCAAGTGACACATCTTTAAATCTTAGCAAAAAAGCATCATCTAACGTTAAATGATAGAAAAAAGGGTTTACACTAGCTTTGTCCAGCAATTGAACCAGAAAATCTCTGCTCAATAGGTGACAACCACTAATCCAGTTAGATCATTCACACATCACCCTTGAGGTCACATACAGGTTCATTCAAATCAATAAGATAGCTTGGTCTACTGACATAATATAGAGGTGAGCAAGTAAATATTTTCTGATATTTAGATTTAAAATCATAATGAAATATTCCTAAATTCTGACAGTGGACTTTACAATTCTTTGAAATGGATGAGTTCAAATGTGGCTATAGGGGTCAATGATTTAACACATTCCTGAGATAACAATATGTACAAGTGCTGAAAATATATGTACATTTCCTGGTTCTTCATAGTAGCCACACCCAATTGCTAATTACTGATTCATGGTGACACCATTGGCAATATTTAAAAAGTCCTGAGTCAGCAATTTTAATCATCAGGAAAAACATAAGACTTTATGTAAATAAAATGATTGAGAATACTAAAAAGAGCATTTGATTATTTGCAGGAACATTTAATGAAATAATACTTGAAGATGTGAGAAGATCAACATCAAAAGTCAAAGTCTTGGCATAAATACTATCATTTCAACATTTCTTGATAATTTCCTATAAATATAACCTAAAAATCTTACAGTCATCCAGAACCCAACCCTGACCTTGGCCTAGAAATGAATCAGTTTCTTCTTTAGTCATCAGATACTGACAGAGTAAATTTGTAGTTTGTAAATGATCTGGGATACTGGGGATATTGTGTTAATTTTTATGTTATATAAGCCATTAAGATGTAATAGATAAGAACTGTATTGACCTATTATAAGATATTAGTTATATTTAAAAGTAACAGAATTCATTAACGTTTTACACTTAAGTGGGACTTCGATGATAATGTGCAAAGTGAATCAAAAGTTTTCAATAGTAATTGATTTAAGAAATTTAAATCAAGGGTTAAACAAGGTCATTTGCTGGCTAGCATGTTTGTTATAGCAATTACAACATCTGACCCAAGGTTATCTGGCTCAGACAAGGAAAATCAACAAAGGGACATTACTCTGGCAGAGGGGCTTAATTTAATAATGGAACACCTCTGTCCTGCTAAGGTGTATGTTCATTTATGATCATTTAAATATGATGAGATTAGAATTAGGAATGGTGGATTTGTGATCCAGACAAAAAAGAAATAATAGAAAATATCAGCATAAATATGTAATAATGAAAAGATGTTAAGTTTATGTTTGGGAATTTTTGCCAAAAAATATGATTTGCATTTGGGAATACTGTCAAAATTTGGATATTGATGTGGAAGAAAAAAGCTCTGGACAGACAGACAATGCCATGTCATAGTAAATACTGTCACATAGGATGTACATGTATATAAAACATACATATATATCCATATAAATATACACAAACATACATATATATCTACACAAACATACATACAAATGTACACAAACACACATTCACACAAATGCACATAAACCCACATACAAATATCTATACATATCTTTACACATATAAGCATATAATTACACATTTATACACAAATCGTAACTATACAATATACATCATTATACTCATTCTTACACATGTACACATACCTACATACAGTGACTCCCTCACTCCTAAATGTTCTACAGGGTAATCTGTATCATGTAACTGATATGACAGATCATGGACTTTGACAGTTTGACAAGATCTATTACACTGAATCCAAATACTGACTTCAGACTGTATATAGCGCAGATACATCAAGAGACAGACTTTAGGTTATCTTTACATTAGTAAAACCTATCATCACATATACAATGATATTTCTATGCATCAGGGGGGTAAATTGTACTAATGCAGTACATACCGACCTAAGACATATATTTTCGTTTTGACATGGAGAATTAAGCTTCAACAAAGATGTAAAAGAGTCCGACTTTGGAAACCCTACCTATAAATGACAAACCTGTTACAATTATGTACTTGATGTTCACATGTATAACATAATATCACATGCTACAACTTCAAAATCCACTAAAGTGCATATCCGTTTTGTGATAAAAAGACACTTTTGTTAGAAATCAGTGCATAAAGTGCATGTTAGGTTTGTACAAGACATAGAAGTTGGTCTCCTATAACAAAATGAGCATCAGTACTGGGTAAAGGCAGCTGTTTGGATATAAAAACAAGTGACAAGTCAGTATAACAGAATCAGTACTGGGTAAAGGCAGTGGTTTGATGTAGGACAAGTGACAAGTCAGTAAAACAGACAACTGTCAGTGGTTTGATAAGGACAGAAAGTCAGTATAACAGAATCAGTACTGGGTAAAGGCAGTGGTTTGATGTAGGACAAGTGACAAGTCAGAATAAGAATAAGTACTGAATCAGTTGTTTTGGATAACAGAATCAGTACTGGGTAAAGGCAGTGGTTTGATGTAGGACAAGTGACAAGTCAGTAAAACAGAATCAGTACTGGGTAAAGGCAGTGGTTTGATGTAGGACAAGTGACAAGTCAGTATAACAGAATCAGTACTGGGTAAAGGCAGTTGTTTGATGTAGGACAAGTGACAAGTCAGTATAACAGAATCAGTACTGGGTAAAGAATCAGTACAAGTGAAAAGTCAGTATAACAGAATCAGTATTGGGTAAAGGCAGTGGTTTGATGTAGGACAAGTGACAAGTCAGTATAACAGAATCAGTACTGGGTAAAGGCAGTGGTTTGTTGTAGGACAAGTGACAAGTCAGACAAATCAGTCAGGGTAAAGGCAGTGTTTTGATGTACAAGTGACAAGTCAGTAAAACAGAATCAGTACTGGTAAAGGCAGTGGTGGTTTAGACAAGTGAAAAGGTATAAGTCAGACAAAAGGCAGTTGTTTGATGTAGGAAACAAGTCAGAATAACAGAATCAGTACTGGGTAAAGGCAGTTGTTTGATGTAGGACAAGTGACAAGTCAGTATAAAACAGAATCAGTACTGGGTAAAAGGCAGTGGTTTGATGTAGGACAAGTGACAAGTCAGTATAAACAGAATCAGTGGGTAAAGGCTGGGTGTAGGACAAGTGCAAGTGGTATAACAGAATCAGTACTGGGTAAAGGCAGTGGTTTGATGTAGGACAAGTGACAAGTCAGTATAACAGAATCAGTACTGGGTAAAGGCAGTGGTTTGATGTAGGACAAGTGACAAGTCAGTATAACAGAATCAGTATCAGTAGTGGTTTGATGTAGGACAAGTGACAAGTCAGTATAACAGAATCAGTACTGGGTAAAGGCAGTGGTTTGATGTAGGACAAGTGACAAGTCAGTATAACAGAATCAGTACTGGGTAAAGGCAGTGGTTTGATGTAGGACAAGTGACAAGTCAGTATAACAGAATCAGTACTGGGTAAAGGCAGTGGTTTGATGTAAAACAAGAATCAGTACTGGGTAAAGGCAGTGGTTTGATGTAGGACAGGTGACAAGTTAAAACAGTTTGTACTGGGTAAAGGCAGTGTTTGATGTAGGACAAGTGACAAGTCAGTATAACAGAATCAGTACTGGGTAAAGGCAGTTGTTTGATGTAGGACAAGTGACAAGTCAGTATGACAGAATCAGTACTGGGTAAAGGCAGTGGTTTGATGTAGGACAAGTGACAAGTCAGTCTTTTTTGTAAAAGTTAGTTTTCAATAATCACACAGGTGATCAAAGCAAGAGTATCTGTGAACTACCAAAAGTACGTGTCACTTCAAATTTTTCTCAACAAATTTTTATGATCTCAAAGTAATATGACCTGTCATCAAGGACATTTTTATCAAAATTGTCAAATCAACTCTAATCCATTTTATATAAAAAAAAAATTACAATGTATTACTGAACACAAATTTACGTACATTTATCGTGATTTAAACCCCATAAACAGTTTTTCAGGCATGTAATAAATCCTGCATTGCAATACAGTAATTATATGATGTAATAATACATGTAGTATAAAATTGACCTCTAGGTCAAACACTCCGAGATCCTTTAAAAACTGCCTAAAATCTGCACGTGAAAATTGCACAGGTGGCAGCTCATAATTTGCTTTAACTCATCAATCCCTGAACAACAATGGACTCTTCTGTAAATCAATAACTTAGATTAGTCCAAATGTGTCTTTAGGGGTGAATGAGTTAATACCAATTGAGATAAAATATTCATTATTTAGGTTTGTTTAATGTTTGGATATAAATGTACCAAGGTATATTCTTTTGGATTCTTTCTCTGTTTACATTTTAATGAAAAAGACAATTGTAAGACCAAAATTTTACATAAAATAAATACGAGATGTGATGTTGAAATTTTCTTTGGTTTTTTAAAAAATCTACAATTGTTTCACATGGTAAGTGAGAAAACTAAAATTATCTGTAAAGAAAATTCTTGATAATTAGCTTCACAATAATAATTGAGAAGATACTATCTAACATCATAAGGAAAACAAAAGGAAGTGATGAATACTATTGGGCTCTTACTGTTCATTTGTTGGTCCCTGTGTGACCTTGACCTTACAGCCATATCCTTTACTACTTTCACATAAACCTAGTACCTGGTATTTCGGTACCAGCTGTTCATCTTATACTAAAGTAATATTTGGCACTGATAACACCATTTCAATTCAAATTTTTTTATGTGTATGTTTGTGTATTTGTGTGATGTGTTTGTGTGGCATGTGTGTGGTATGTGTGTGCATATATGTGTATGTGTGGTGTGTGTGTATGTTCATGTGTGATATGTATGTGTATGTATATATGTGTTTGTATATTTATGTGTGATGTGTATATGTTTGTGTGGTATATGTGTGTGCATATATATATATATATATATATATATATATATATATATATATATATATGTGTGTGTGTGTGTGTGTGTGTGTGTGTGTGTGTGTGTGTGTGTGTGTCTGTGTCTGTGTGTGTGTGTGTGTGTGTGTGTGTGTCTGTCTCTGTCTGTGTGTGTCTCTGTCTGTGTGTGTGTGTGTCTGTGTGTGTGTGTGTGTGTGTGTGTGTGTGTGTGTGTGTGTGTGTGTGTGTGTGTGTGTATGTGTGAAGCACTAAAACCAACAACTCTATATCTACACTGTTACAACTAAAGATTACATGAAAGTCAAGAATGAATTATATTTATATAATGCAATGAAATAACTGATGACATATGAAATTTTTCAGGTAGAAGTGAAAATGTGAACACAAATTACATTAGATAAATAAATAATTAAATTGCCAAATACTGTACATGTGTATGAATAGGAGCAGTGAAAACAAATATAAGAAGTAAAGCCAGTGCTCAAGAGAAAAATGATGAAATGATTCAGCAAAGAAAATATAACACATATATGATCTATATGTTTCAATGCTTTGTTCAAAACTTGAACTTTTTTACTGACACACAGAATATCCTAGTAAATTATATCAATAAATTCTAGTACATGTTACTGAGACATCTGCAAATTAGAGATATTAGAAATTAAATGAATAATTAATCTGAGATCTTACATTTGGATGGCTATGATTCTGGCCTTTTGAACTAATACAACCCATATTATCTGGAAATGTACATCTTGTGAAATTGTACTCCAGTCAACTGGCTCATACAATGATCACACATCTTGCACCTTGGAGTAAAGAATGAAAACTGCAGACAAACTTTGTCATAGCAGTCATATATATATACATGTAAACATATGCATACACACAGGAAAATGAATTATAGAAAAACATAAATTAGCCCCCAAAAAATCTCCAGCGGTGAGATATATGTGTTGTCACAACAGGAGAGATACACACGAGAAATTAACCCAGTCAGAGTGCTTGATGAAGGTGAACATACGTCAAACAGATATCTGACAATTCTACTGGTCTTCTGTTGTCACCAATGACATGACAAAATCTGACATATAATGCGACTGTGAGTTTCTGTGATTAAACGTAACACACAGACTGGATCACACAGTCATTAACGCTATACTTTTTACGATGTTTACAATTCTGAGATGGAACACTATATGTGTCATCTGATATAAGTAGAGCGAAAAATACGAAATTGTCTATCCAATAGATTTGTCCAGTAGTCAAACAAATATCTAATATTGTCAATAAAACAGTTTTTTATCATTCATTCATATGGTAACTGATAAATAAAATGTTAAGCAGTGCGTCAGCAAAAAGTCCATGTAATAAGATTTCAAATGAAGATGGATAAATGAAAACAGATTTGCAGATATTTGCATGTTTTATCTAGGTTTATTGTTCTCTAACACTGAAATGAAATATGAATGACAGAATTAAAAAAAAACCATAAATATGAAACCACAAGAATTGTAAGTTTTATCTGTCATGTAAAATTGAAAAACGAACACTGAATGCTTGCCAATTTGGCCATGATTGGTTGTTTGACTCATAATTATACCTTACAGACAAACTTCCAATTCCTGTGATGAAACTGACCTTCAGACAGCATAATTTCAAGGACCAATACCTTTATGAATGAAGCTACTGATATATATTTCATGTAAGAAATTATGACAGGGAGAACTTAACTTAAAAGATCACATCAATTATCAGGCACGAGTAAGCCATGTTAATTCCGGTAGTAGACTGTGTCTAAGCTAGATCACACAAAATATTACAAAATATTGTGTGATCTTCACAAACACACAAAGTTAACTCATCAGTCCCTAAATAACAATGGACTCTTCTGTAAATCAATAACTTAGGCCAGTCCAAATGTGTCTTCAGGGATGACAGAAATTAATATCTATGTGATCTGAAGAGAACACGCATACACTTAAGTACTCCGGCATAACGGGTGTTAGATGATGTAAGGACCTAAACACTGTGAACTAACGATAGACAGTTATTTTCTTAACAATGCCCAACCAATAATATAAGCAGTTCAAATGGAATATTTTGACATGCAAACACACACACAAAAAACAACAATACTTGGCCCATGTGACCTGGAAATAGAACAACTGACAAAAAAAAGAAGATTCTCATAAAGCAGGGATAACTCTATGTCATCTGAATCCACATGCATGGACATATTCAACTAAAAGGGTTACAAACTTACTGTACCAATGTCTGCAGCAAGATTCATCCAATTCTCTTGTATCAAAATTATGAAAATTTTACATAATTTATTTTGCTCTACTGAGGCAACTGCCTTGGTTGTTCAATGGAAGATGTGCCAATGATTACTATATTCCTTAACCTTCAACAGGGGATTACAAACCTGAACTTAATCTAAAACTTTTCAACACACATTCTACCTTTCATTCAAACATATTGTTACATTATGAAATTAGAGTACAGAATATGTTGAATTCCTGTTTACAGTCTGGCTTTAATTTTTTCTTGATGTTTTTAAATCATTCCAAATATTATCCAATAATTCAACACATACAACTGTAGGAAACATTTCCGCAGAGTGGATAACTAAAACTGACATGTTCAGTACCCATATCTAGGAACTGACATGTTCAGTACCCATATCTAAGAACTGACATGTTTAGTACCCATATCTAAGAACTGACATGTTTAGTACCCATATCTAAGGACTGACATGTTCAGTACCCATATTTAAGAACTGATATGTTCAGTACCCATATCTAAGAACTGACATGTTCAGTACCCATATTTAAGAACTGTTATGTTCAGTACCCATATCTAGGAACTGACATGTTCAGTACCCATATCTAAGAACTGACATGCTCAGTACCCATATCTAAGAACTGACATGTTCAGTACCCATATCGAAGAACTGACATGTTCAGTACCCATATCTAAGAACTGACATGCTCAGAACCCATATCTAAGAACTGACATGTTCAGTACCCATATCTAAGAACTGACATGTTCAGTACCCATATCTAAGAACTGACATGTTCAGTACCCATATCTAGGAACTGGCATGTTCAGTAGCCATATCTAAGAACAGCTATAACATATATATAGCAGACTGATGATCTATGGTGTGATGGAAGAACAGGGGGATGGACAGGGGTAAAAGAATATGATCCCCACTCCCAGACATTTTGTTGCAGGGGGAATTAAAACTGCTTTGAAATGTCAAAAACAGAGTGAAACCAATATGCAAATCCTGAACAATGCAGTTGTATGCATATCAGAGTCCACCAGGCAGTATTTACATAACTCCTTTTTGATTACTTTCTAAATGACATGCTACTACATGGTCAATGAGTGTGTCCTAATGTTGTCAAATTCAACATTCTAAGACTGTAATGTGTTTTCAAAAACTAACTTGTGAACTATAAAATCGAAATAAAAAAAAATAGCAAAAGTCATTACAAACTTTAAAAAATTCTGAGATTTTCCCTGATTTTCTTACTTTAATTAAATTCTCAGATCTTCCCCTGTAGGAAATATCCATTGAACATTTCCGTGTTTTCCAGTGTCTGTGGGCCACCCTGTCCACCTACATTTGACACAATATTAGCTTTATTTTGATGAATGTCTTCTCCAACATTCGACTAGTAGTTTATGATAATGAATCATCAAATAACATGATTGTGTGAATAATTTGCCACCTACATCAGCCAAAAATATGTAGGTAATAAGAGATTTAAGTTTACCTGAATATAATTCATTATACTTCAGGAAATGTTGTACTGATGTTTATAATGGGTACACAAACAAGTGCTGATATGATATGATTGTTAATAATGCTATAGGAACTATACAATCCCATTTCCAGAAAGGTTATCAGGACAAAAATTATATCTCTAAGTATGTCTGACCAATGTACAGGTAAGGTCAGGGGGGTATACTACTGACCTTCTGATAACTGACCAACAAAGATAGATGAAAGTCAACAGTTTAGATACAGATAGGTTTATACACACCTGATGGACATAAGCAGGTGCTTTGTATATTTCTCACCGAAAAGATTCAACCAAAGTCTGACATAATTATACCACAAACAGACCTATCTTTCAAGCCCCATTTCAAACCCTAGCTGCATGTTGTTTACCTAGATAAGTAATCCTTTCTAAACTTTACTCAATAAATTTTATTAAAGCAGCTATCTGTGTTCCTTTTTCTTTTTTTTTTAAAAAGTTTGTGTTATATAGTATAAACCATAGTGACTCTGTTTATAGTATGGACAATATACAACATAGTAACAACAGCTAAATGGTAAAACTGTTAGTCCTCTATAAAGGGTCAAATCCAGGGCCCAGCAATTTGAATAGTTTGTCCTAAGACATATGGTGACAATTTGTTCTAAGACAGATGGTGACAGTTTGTCCTAAAACAGATGGTGATAGTATGTCCTAAGACAGATGGCATTAGTTTGTTCTAAGACAGAGATGGCAACAGTTTGCACTAAGACAGATGGTGACAGTGTGTCCTAAGATTGATGGTGTTTGTCTTAAGGCAGGTGGCATCAGTTTGTCCTAAGACAGATGGCAACAGTTTGTCCAAAGACAGATGGTGACCATTTGTCCTAAGACAGATGGCAACAATTTGTCCTCAGACAAATAGTGAGTTTGATCTAAGACAGATGATGACCGTTTCACCTAAGACAGATGGCGACAGCTTGTCCTAATACAGATGGTGACAGTTTGTTCTAAGACAGATGGTGACAGTTTGTCCTAAGACAGATGGTGACAGTTTGTCCTAAGATAGATGATGACCATTTGTCCTAAGACAGATGGTGACAGTTTGTTCTAATACAGATGGTGACCATTTGTCCTAAGACAGATGGTGACAGTTTGTCCTAAGATAGATGATGACCATTTGTCCTAAGACAGATGGTGACAGTTTGTCCTAAGACAGATGGTGACAGTTTGTCCTAAGATAGATGGTGACCACTTGTCCTAAGACAGATGGTGACAGTTTGTCCTAAGACAGATGGTGACAGTTTGTCCTAAGGGAGATGGTGACAGATTGTCCTAGGACAGATGGTGACAGTTTGTCCATGGACAGATGGTGACAGTTTGTTCTAAGACAGATGGCATCAGTTTTCCTAGGACAGACAGTTTGTCCATGGACAGATGGTGACAGTTGGTTGTTAGAAAGATCGTGACTGCTCAATTTCCAAGCAATATCAGATGACAAGGGTCCCATGCCTTATAGATGTAAACTGCTAAAGAATCCTAACTGTTTTGACAGCTTGTCCTAATACAGATGGTGACAGTTTGTTCTAAGACAGATGGTGACAGTTTGTCCTAAGACAGATGGTGACATTTGTCCTAAGACAGATGGTGACAGTTTGTTCTAATACATGTGACCATTGTCCTAAGGCAGATGGTGACAGATAGATGTCCATTTGTCCTAGGACAGATGGTGACAGTTTGTCCTAAGACAGATGGTGACAGTTTGTCCTAAGATAGATGGTGACAGTTTGTCCTAAGACAGATGGTGACAGTTTGTCCTAAGACAGATGGTGACAGTTTGTCCTAAGGGAGATGGTGACAGATTGTCCTAGGACAGATGGTGACAGTTTGTCCATGGACAGATGGTGACAGTTTGTTCTAAGACAGATGGCATCAGTTTGTCCTAGGACAGATGGTGACAGTTTGTCCATGGACAGATGGTGACAGTTGGTTGTTAGAAAGATCGTGACTGCTCAATTTCCAAGCAATATCAGATGACAAGGGTCCCATGCCTTATAGATGTAAACTGCTAAAGAATCCTAACTGTTTTGACTCAAGTCCATAACACTGGTCTAAATCTAGAACACTTCACCTATCATATGTGACACTTACATATTTAAGAAAATACATGTAATATCATTAAAACAAGAATTATGAAAAGATATGTTTTCTTGCTATACGAAGCATTGTTAATAAAGATAACAAGAAAGAAAATAAAGCAAATTTAAGGTCTTTCTAATAAAAAATTAGGCTAATTCTCAAAGTTTCAGCCCCATCCAAAAAAAACCTGCAATTCAATACTGAAAATTTTAAAACAACATACATCGTATAAATCAAAGACAAATTTGATAAATATTATGGCTGATTCTTAAAATACCTTGAACATTAAGATCTTGTATCTGAAAATAATCCATGGAAAACTAAATTTATCTTTTTATTAACACAATCAATCTCAGCTGTGTTTGGTTGACCTACTATGCTCAATTGTGGAGAATGTTGATGATGTTGTTGCCATTGTGGCTAAAGTAGAACAATTGTCTCACCTTCAAAACATTGTTACAGCCAGACTACAACACTAAAACAAAAGAGTATTGTTATTGTCATAGGCGAAGACAAATGTGCAGCCAGACAGGGAATCGAACACAGGAATTTCCTAACACTAGCAGGACGCTCTTACCAACTGGACTATCCAGACCGATACCCTCTGCACCACTACACTTTTTTTTAGGGTTAGTTATATGGTGTTCCTACTAGCTTGAGCTAGTGGGGCTCCCCTTTAGCTCTATCAATAGAACATCAGACTGGTAAACCAGCAGAGGCACTAACTGTCTCTGTTAAATTATGAATATATAAAGATTTAACACCAGACACTTAGTTCCTGCATATCAGTATGGCTAACTTGTTCCAATATCTTACATACGTAAGACAAGTATTACTACACTTACAATAACAATGGGAACAATGACCGTCATCATTATGATCATTTGACAGGTATAAACAGTACCTAATCTAACCTGCCCTCCAGTGTTTATATTTCACACATTGTTTTACTTGGTTGAACTTCACAAAGGTGATGCGGATAATGAATGAGCTGTTTTGAGGAAACTGTCATTGCACCATTTTTTTAACATGAAATACTTAGCTGTGACATCACCATATCCTGAGCTGTGGTCATTACTGTTTACCTGTGATGGTCAATTATCTTTAGCCAATACAAATGTTTACTGGGATAATAAAATTATGATACATACTTTGATTAATGGTTTCTTTTTAGGTGTCATCTCACCCACTGAATATTACTGCAAGTCCATTAATAAATGCACACAAATATTTACAAATAAACTGAGAGCCTTTGTGGTCAAGTGTTAAGAGCATCACAATTTAAAACCAGAAAGTCTCTTACCTCTTCTCAATACAGATTCAAGCCCTGCTGGAACCTTAGCTGATTCTGTGAGCAAGTTTGTCAGTTTACTTGTGGAAGGCTAGTTGTCTCTTCACCGATAAATTGTAACTGAGTCCTTTTCTCCACTATTAAAAACCAGTTGCCACCATATAACAGAAATATTGTTGAATGTGGCATAAAACACCCATAAATAAAACAGTTTGCCTTGTGTGACAATTTATATTAACTCATTGGCCCTTAAATACACATTTGGACTGGCCTAAATCATTGATTTACAAAGGAGTTCATTATCTTTCAGGAGTTGATGAGTTCACAGATGATTCATTTCTAGTCTTGATTACTAGAAGAGTAATGTAGACTCCTGAACTATTCTGCTATCTACTATTTCATTAGAAAAATGGTCCGTGAATCAAAGTAACATATATCCTTACACAGACCAATCAGAAGCCCAAGGTTGTGAAAGCAACTGTAACATATGCCCAAATAATGTGCCACCAGAAACCCAATGGTCCGTGAAAACAAAGTAACAAATGCCTTTACACTGAACCATCAGAAACCCAATGGTCCGTGAAAGCAAAGTAACAAATGCCTTTACACTGAACCATCAGAAACCAATGGTCCGTGAAAGCAAAGTTACATATGCCTTTATACTACACCATCAGAAACCCAATGGTCTGTGAAAGCAATATAACATATGCCTTTATACTGCACCATCAGAAACCCACTGGTCCATGAAAGCAATGCCCTTATACTGCAATATCAGAAACCAAATGGTCCATGAAAGCAATGCCTTTATACTGCACCATCTGAAACCCACTGTCATGAAAGCAATGCACTGATACTGCAATATCAGAAACCACGGTCCATGTAAGCAATGCCGCTTATACTACACCCATCTAGATTCCCAATTGTCCATGGAAAGCAAGGCCCGTATATCTACTCCATCTGTATACCCACTGTCCATGGAAAGCAATGCCCTTAATACTACTCCATTGATACCCACTGGGCCATGAATTAGGCAATGCCCTGTAGACTACACCTCTGTTAACCAACTGGTCCATGAAGCAATGCCTGGAACTTCACATCTGAAACCAAGGGTCCAGGTAACGCTATGCCACCGGTGATACATACACACATCGGAATCCCACTGGTCCGATGGAAAGCATTGGCCATGATGACGTCACCATCTGAAACCCAATGGTCTTGAATGCATATGCCCTGTTTACGTCTCCTGCGGAAACACAACGTGGCCAGGCATGGAATGCCCTAGTATTCGACATACAATCTGAATCCCACGGGGCAGGCATATAGGAAGGCCACCGTGAGACGACATCATCTCAGAAACCCACAGGGGTCCATGAATGCTTTGATTACTGTGGCCACGCTGATAAGTCTCATCATGATTCGGTATGGGACTGGATTGCACTATGGCCCGAGAGTAATTCACAGTTCATGTTATACCTTGGGCCTGGGTATAGCTATGCACCGGTGTCGGCTCGATGCTGTATTCCTGGGGCACTGGTTTGAATGCCCGGTGTAGTATAATGCGGTTAAACGTGGGTGGGGGGGGATCTCTTTAGGGGGTTGGGTCGGTGCGATGTGTGGTGAGGGGGGGGGGAGCAGTGTGCACTGTTCGGGGGGGCTCAATGGGTGGGCTTGGGGGTCTGGAGGGAGGGGGGGCTGGTTTGGGCCCTGTTGGGGGTGGAGGATGCTAGGGGGATTATGGAGGGGGTTGTGCGGGCGGTTCGATGCGTGGAGGGAGGGAGTTGGGGTCCTGGTGGGGGGGGTGGGGGGGCGTGCCAGGGAGTGGCGGGCGCCGCTGGGCGTCGTGGGGAGGGCGCTTCTGGGTCGGGTGTGGTGTAAGGGTGCGCCGTGGTGGGGTGTGGGTCGGACATTGTGTTGTGGGGGGGGGTGGGGGGGGGGTGGAATGGCGGGGGAATCCCGGGAGAATGGTTGGCGGGGGGCCGGAAGGTGCAGCGGATGGAGGGGGGGGTGTGTGTGTGTGGACTGGAAGGGGCTCGGGGAGTGGGCTGCTTGGGAGTAGCTGGACTGGGGTTAGGTGGGGGGTGTGGGCGGCTTTGGAGTCTGGTTGCGAGTGGGGGATTCTGGGAGGGGGGGGGTGGTGGCGGGTGAGTTGGGTGTGTGGGGTGGGCGTGTGGGGCGCGTGGAGAGTTCGTGCTGGGGGTGTTAGAGTGGACGGCGCGGCGAGCGGGGGGGGGGGTTGTCTGGCAGGGTTGGGTGAGCGGTGACATGGGTGCCTGAGCTGTGTGTGGCTGAAGCAAGTGGGTATGGCGGATGAGGGCGGCGGGGTCGGTCTCGGGGGGGGAGAGGGGTAGTCGGGCGGGGGGGATTGTGTTGGGTGTATGCGGGGTTCTTGGCTGTGCGCCGTGGGGCGCTTTGTGCGTGGTGCTGTTGGTGTTGTGGGGGGGGTGGCTGGTGTGGACGGGGCGGGTGGGGTGATGTTGTGCTCTTGGTGGTGGGAGGGGGGGGGGGGGGGGTGGGGCCCCACCGGGTGTGGGGCGGGAGGGGGGGGGGGGGAGGCGGGGGTGCATGGGGTCTGGGGGGCAAGGTCGGGGGGGGGCCGTGGGTGGGCGGGATGTCGTGGGGTGGCTTGTCACGTTAGGCGGGGCACACTTGCACGTAGCAATGCCCTATACTGCAATACAGAAACCAAATGGTCCATGAAAGCAATGCCTTTATACTGCACCATCTGAAACCCAATGGTCCATGAAAGCAATGCCCTTTACTACACCATCTGAAACCCACTGTCCATGAAAGCAATGCCCTTATACTACACCCAGAAACCCAATGGTCCATGAAAGCAATGCCCTTATACTACACCATCTGAAACCCACTGGTCCATATGCCCTTATACTACACCATCCCACTGGTCCATGAAAGCATGACCATCAGAAACCCAATGGTCCATGAAAGCAATGCCCTTATACTACACCATCTGAAACCCAATGGTCCATGAAAGCAATGCCCTTATACTACACCATCTGAAACCCACTGGTCCATGAAAGCAATGCCCTTATACTACACCACTGGTCCATGAAAGCAATGCCCTTATACTACACCTCAGAAACCCAATGGTCCATGAAAGCAATGCCCTTTATACCATCTACACCCACTGGTCCATGATGCCCTTATACTACACCATCTGAAACACAACGGTCCATGCAAGGAATGCCCTTATACTACACCATCTGAAACCCAATGGTCCATGAAAGCAATGCCCTTATACTACACCATCAGAAACCCAATGGTCCATGAAAGCAATGCCCTTATACTACACCATCTGAAACCCACTGGTCCATGAAAGCAATGCCCTTATACTACACCATCAGAAACCCAATGGTCCATGAAAGCAATGCCCTTATACTACATCACACCAATGGTCCATGAAAGCAATGCCCTTATACTACACCATCAGAAACCCACTGGTCCATGAAAGCAATGCCCTTATACTACACCATCAGAAACCCAATGGTCCATGAAAGCAATGCCCTTATACTACACCATCTGAAACCCACTGGTCCATGCAAGGAATGCCCTTATACTACACCATCAGAAACCCAATGGTCCATGAAAGCAATATAACATATGCCCTCATACTGCACCATCAGAAACTTAATGGTCCATGAAAGCAAATATACTACATATCAGAAACCCAATGGTCCATGAAAGCAATGCCCTTATACTACACCATCAGAAACCCAATGGTCCATGAAAGCAATGCCCTTATACTACACCATCTGAAACCCACTGGTCCATGCAAGGAATGCCCTTATACTACACCATCAGAAACCCAATGGTCCATGAAAGCAATATAACATATGCCCTCATACTGCACCATCAGAAACTTAATGGTCCATGAAAGCAATGCCCTTATACTGCACTATCAGAAACCCAATGGTCCATGAAAGCAATGCCCTTATACTACACCATCTGAAACCCAATGTAGTTGTTTTCACACAAAATTGTGAATGTCTTATTATAGAAGTATAGGTTTAGTTTGCTCATATATCATCCAAAGAATGATAATATACTGACATCACACAAATAAATATTTACGTGTGCAAGCATCTTACACCATTTGTGAAACACTTTATTACCTGTTGTCAGGTGTGTATTTTGTATGGGCATATTCTAAATGGCCTCATAACTTGTATTACTGATAGTGGCTGTAAAGATATTCAATCAAATATTACAGATAATAAATAACAAAGATAAATGGTCACTTAATGCTTCACTTGTGTGAACTCTAAATAAATCATACATAACTGTCCTGGAGTTTATCATCAAGTCTAAACATGAAGCACCTGCTGATAAATGTTACTGTATAATCTACTGACCAAAGCTATAATGATGAGCAGAGACCCTTGTTACTTGTGTGATGTTATATAGCAAATGCCCTTGTAATAAGTACAAGCAATCAGTAGAGTCATCAAATATATCAAATGTCCCAGGTCTGATCTACTGAAGATTTGAACCTAGAACCCCCAACATGTGAGGTAAGCATTCTATACCTAAACTATTACAAGTCCTATCTCTATACATAAAAGGGAAATTATTTGTGGTATCTGAGAGGGATCTTGGCGTCTGCCATGGGATGTTCTATGTCTGATCTATGACAGACTGTTCTTTTCTCTTATTTTGTGTCTCAACATTGAATTTGAACTTAAATCCATATATCTGTGAAATACTTTTTTCACTAGATTATAGTGAAACTGAACTTTAACTAAACATCATTTTCAGAGAGAATGGAATTCAACATGACCGACAGGTGTCCACCTTGGTTTTTAATCTCTTGGAAAAAGTAATATGCACATCTAGACCTCGGGAGGAACCAACATAATCAATTTCAAAAAGATTCCTTCAGTACAATACATACTTCTATTTTCAAAATCCAAGATGGCAACCTGTCAGCCATGTTGGAATCCAATCTCTCTGAAAATGTATTATGCACAACTAAATCTCGCGGGGAACATTGTCAAAATACAAGGAGATCCCTTCGGTCCTTTTTGACAAGTAACAACAAAAAACTTCCTATAATCAAAATTCAAGATGGCCACCTGTCAAGGAAATCCCTTCAATCCTTTCTGAGAAGAAGTGGTAACAAAGTTCCTATGGTCAAAATCCAAGATGGCTGCCTGTTGGCCATTTTGGATTTGGAGCTCTCTGAAAATGTAATATGCACAACTAGACCTTGAGGGGAACCTTTATGTCAAATTACAAGAAGATCCCTTCAGTCCTTTCTGAGAAGTAGTGGTATCAAGAATTGTTATGAACGAACAGACAACAGACACAGGGCTAATGAACGGAGATGTCAGAAGAGGCCCTGGTAATGGTACAATTTGAAAGGACTTATCATACATGTATGGATTGTGCATGTAAATTATCAAAGCTCTATACTCCCTATATGTAAAATATAGTGACAATTAAGTTTTTAAAGTACAGTCAAACCTGCCTTAAAGGCCACCTGTTTTCAGCAGCCACTCGTCTTCAACAGCCAGTTAGTATTCCCCCAATCAATTTCACTATATAAACATATCTAAACCTGCAGCCACCTGTCTAACGTGGCCAGCAACCAGTGATATACAGGACAAAATGCTTGGTCACACTGTTTTCAGCAGCCATTTTTTCAGGATGGTTTATCACATGATCTATTTTTAGAAAACCTGTAAACAGGTTAGCTTGGCAGCACTGTAATGTACATGATTCCGACACCAGATTATCTTAACATCAAACTATCATGTATTGGTATATGAATACACATCTGTTGCTATACACTGCATAATGGACATCAATTTTCTTGTGATTTTTGTCAACCTGGAACTAAAGGCCACCTGTCTTATACCATGTTTTCAATTTCCCTTGAGTGGTTGCTGAAAACAGGTTTGACTGTACAAGTATGTCACACAGCATTATTTAGGTCACAATTAACAGTACAATCTCAAAATGCTAATCATAAAGATTGCACATATGAACTGAAATATCATAGCTCTACTTCTTATATTTCAAATGATATAGACAAGGTTAAAATGTTTGTAAAGGTCAAAGTCAAGGGTCAAGGTCATTTTGTAAAAAAAAAACCAGATAATCATTTGATGGCTCTCATCACAAGCACTCTACATGTGAAATTTCAAAGCCCAATATATTTTAGTTCAAAAGATAAAGGTCATATTCAAGTTTTTGTTCATGAAGGCTGCTGTGTGCCATCTGCCGCATGCCACCTGGGGTATTAGATCTATAAACCTTTTTGACCAACCAGCTAAAACTATATAGATCTATACTTGAACTTTCCAACATTTTATTCTAGTATTGACACAATTTTCTTCAATTCATGTACTGATCCCTTGCAAATAGAATAAAATGATTACAAGTAATCCATGAATGAACAGAAATAAGTGATTTACCAGTAATTAATTTCATTTTGCTGTTGTGGGGTTATGTAAAACAACCTTAACTTCATGTGTTTACAACTCAGTGCAATTGCACTAGATTTATTTTTTAAAACAGATCAAGGTCACATTTATATAAGTGAAGTCTTACTCTCAGATGTAACATATATCCTAAAAACAATAAAAAAGATCTGTCCATGTAAGTATGCCCTTATTTTCCCTTTTCAAAGCAAAAGCTGCATGATGAAATCTCACAAATTAACTCTCAGTCAGATAAACTATTTACCGTCAACTGGTCTGACGTCAAGCCACTAAATAATCCTGGACTGATGGAGATGAATCAACTGATGTAGTGTTAACATTTTACTGCATCATTAAACACATGGTCATCTTGACCTAGATACAGGACATGTACACACAATTTATACACATATATGCAGATGTAATGAAAAATCAAGATATTTGAGAATTGTCTTTTTAATACTTACCTGAAATCAGACACATCGACATGTATGCCTCGTCACATGTATACATGGGTCAGTCAGTATCAACTAGGTGTATATATATATACTGTCAACGGATTCAGAAGTTACCTACACAAACAGTCAAAAGGCTCGGATTCGAAAATCAGCCACACAAATTGACAACAGGCTCCATTCGAAATTACCCACACAAGCAATTAACAGGCTCGAATTTGGAAGTTACCCACACATACACATCGATATTTGCACAACTGTATCAACATCCAACTCCAAACAAATATGAAGAAGTTTAATGCAAGTAGCGAAATAATTTAATCACCATTTCATGCACTCAATCCCTACGCTTCCATGATTTGATCCAATTTTTGATATATAATGTCTTATCATTATAAATAATGACCTAAAAATTCCCAAGGCAACATAGGAATTTTAAACCTACATACTTTTAATATATTATTAGTAAGTGTAGATTTATGTAAATGCATAATTGTTGAGTCAAACAATGATATCTGTAGTGAGTATGATACAATTGTTTACGCCAATATTACTCGGTGAACTAACTTTATACCTCTTGGCTTATAAACCTAATTTATCACTCACAAAGGTCTCAGGTAGTCTTAAATTTGATCTTGTTGGTTTGTATACTGTCGGAACAGGCAGTCTGTAAATCACTCAAGTTATAGTTACCAATTGATGTATTCTTGGGCTGAAATATATCAAAACTGATCTCAAGTACCAAATTTCTACATCAATGTAAAGACCTACAACTTACTGCTGTAATTTGCATAAGTGAAGTAAAGTCTAGTCAGATTACACGGAAAGTGATCATCAGATTGTACAAGTTCACAAAGTGAGACTGTAACTTTTTTCTTCCTGCAATTAATATGTATGCATGATATTTGTATGTAGATACAGTCAAACTGTATAAAATGCCATCTCTGTATAATGGACACCTACTTTTATTTACAAGTGTGTTGTATTTGTATATTAGTATTGTTCTACATACAATAACGTCCATGCTCATACATAGTACCTGTATATACCACTCATGGTAAATAAAAGGTAAAGCTTTTGATAAGCCAGGTAAGAAGATGGTAAGAGTTTGAAATCTGTAATGATCTGAGGAATATCAAAACAAAAAATCTTCTTAAAGCGATATGAGCTGTCGCAGGTGAAAAAAATTTTACATGCTCATTTTATGTAAATTTTCATCTCATATATATTGCAAAGACACCATCTGGTGTTTAGAATAACAAATGCATGTGTATAATTGCAACAATCTTGCCAAACGTAACCCGCGATATCAGTTATTGTTTGTCCGCCATTACTTTGAGCATTGCAAATTAACTTTCAGTAATTTTTTAAGAAGATTACCGAGTGTCCAATAAACGAGTGTCCAATAAACACGTGCTATTTGCAGTTAATATACATTCTGACCATTTCATACCTAAATCAGGAAAAGTTGGTCTTTTTTGTCGTTTCAAAACATTCGTTTCTGAAATTATCCACATGCTGGGTGTATAGGGTGACCTCATTCCATTCTTAACTCGTCCTATCGCATTCTCGACTTTATCATTCTTGACACATATGATCATGAACTGCCCAACTCCAACGGACATAGCGGCACGTTTGAGGTACTGTAACACATACTTTTCACAGTTATATTGCTTTGATTTTGTCAATGTCAGCATTCAGGGTAACATTAAAGATCAGAAAATGTTCTTTTACTGATGTGATATATTTATTCATATATTCATCCGATTTTCTTCAGGCATTTACAATAGTGTTGAAAAGCATATATTTTACATAATACATGCACTTTCCAATAAAAATCACATCCTGTATTTTAAAAGTAAATAAAAAATGCATAAAAATCGGCCGAATTTAACATAGTCCAAGTGCGTAAAGGACCAAGATCCCCCTAACTGAATTACGAAGTACATTTGATATGGAAAAAGAGTTTATCTGAAAGGTCATTGCATATGGAAATACAGCTGGATTTTTTAAGGTACGGGAAAACTTAAATTCTAAAAAAACAAATAACTTCAAAAAGAGGTGCTGGAAAACTTAAATTCTAAAAAAAAACAACCAAATAACTTCAAAAAGAAGATCTTTTACAAAGTTTCATGTGTTTAAAAATGTATTTGAACACACATTTTATCATATTCTCGAGTAAATGTCAGGGGACAAAAATAATCATTGTGACAGCTTATATCACTTTAATGCTTTTATATATTGAAGTATTTTTACATAGCCATCTATATGTACAAGTTATTTCTTTTGACAATGCACCTGTATTTTAATTACAAGTTATGCTAAATACATCAGGAATATATCCATTATTCTATAATCCTCAGTTTCTAAGTAAATATTTTCTGTAAAAGTAAATGCAATTGATCTTGATGTGATCATTACTTAAGTGTATATTTCTATATCAATAACATATCAATAACACTGTGTAAAACAAGTGTATGATGATGTTTAAATCATCTATAAAATAATTGACATTCCTTACTTTACACTTTCCCTACATGACTACATATTTAAATATATGTATTGACATGTCTTGCAAATAGATGCATCCTGTTATTAGATGCAGATTACAATTGTCAACAACATCACTTTTGTACAAATTGTTAGCTAGACTATAAGGTACTATCTTGTTGATCCAACTAAACTAATACAGATCTTGATCTAACTAAACTAATACACATCTTGATGTAACTAAACTAATATACCTCTTAATGTAACTAAACTAATATACCTCTTGATGTAACTAAACTAATACACCTCTTAATGTAACTAAACTAATATACCTCTTGATGTAACTAAACTAATACACCTCTTGATGTAACTAAACTAATACACCTCTTGATGTAACTAAACTAATACACCTCTTGATCTAACTAAACTAATACACCTCTTGATCCAACTAAACTAATATACCTCTTGATCCAACTAAACTAATACACCTCTTGATCCAACTAAACTAATACACCTCTTGGTGTAACTAAACTAATACACCTCTTGATCCAACTAAACTAATACACCTCTTGATGTAACTAAACTAATACACCTCTTGATCTAACTAAACTAATACACCTCTTGATCTATCTAAACTAATACACCTCTTGATCCAACTAAACTAATACACCTCTTGATCCAACTAAACTAATACACCTCTTGATGTAACTAAACTAATACACCTCTTGATGTAACTAAACTAATATACCTCTTGATCTAACTAAACTAATACACCTCTTGATCTAACTAAACTAATACACCTCTTGATCTAACTAAACTAATACACCTCATACCTGTAACTCATTCTCTAATTAACTGTACTAACTGTACTTGAAGGTACTGCAACACATACAGCTAATTAATTATAACTGTAGGTACAACTAAACATACAGGTAATAAACTCTACTTGTGGGTACTGCTACACATACAGGTAATTAACTGTATTTGTAGGTACTGCTAAACATACAGGTATTTAACTATACTTGTAGGTACTGCTAAATATACAGGTAATAAACTATACCAGTAGGTACTGCTAAACATAAAGGTAATAAACTGTACTTGTAGGTACTGCTAAATATACAGGTAATAAACTATAATACAAGGTAATGCTAAACATACAGGTAATAAACTCTACTTGTAGGTACTGCTAAATATACAGGTAATAAACTATACTAGTAGGTACTGCTACACATACAGGTAATTAACTGTACTTGTAGATACAGCTACACATACAGGTAATTAACTGTACTTGTAAGTACTACTACACATAATTGACTGTACTTGTAGATACAGCTACACATACAGGTAATTAACTGTACTTGTAAGTACTACTACACATAATTGACTGTACTTGTAGATACAGCTACACATACAGGTAATTAACTGTACTTGTAAGTACTACTACACATAATTGACTGTACTTGTAGATACAGCTACACATACAGGTAATTAACTGTACTTGTAGATACAGCTACACATACAGGTAATTAACTGTACTTGTAAGTACTACTACACATACAGGTAATTGACTGTACTTGTAGATACAGCTACACATACAGGTAATTGACTGTACTTGTAAGTACTATTACACATACAGGTAATTGACTGTACTTGTAGATACAGCTACACATACAGGTAATTGACTGTACTTGTAAGTACTACTACACATACAGGTAATTAACTGTAATTGTAGATACAGCTACACATACAGGTAATTGACTGTACTTGTAAGTACTACTACACATACAGGTAATAAACTGTACTTGCTATTAATGCTACGTGTAGGAAATTAATTGTACTTGCAGTTAATGCTACACATAGGTAATTAATTGTACTTGCAGGTATCAGTACACACAGGTAATACACTGTACAAACTTTAGGTGTAATTACTGCTATATGTATAGGTGGTTATCTGTACTTATAATTACTGCTACACATACGGGTAAATTTGAACTATATCAACTGTACTTACATTGTTTCCACACTTGATGACAGTAAAGCCACTGACACTGTTTATTTCTACATAACCTTCCAAACAATGTTTACTATTTATCTGGTAACTTGACAATTTACTGCCTGTACATGTACTGATGTATATCCACCAACATTTAAAGTTTACATACACAATACAGACCAGTATCAGAGGCTTAATCAAAAGTTATCCATTTTAACCTGTAACTGAACTTTAGACCATCCTGACATAATGACAACATAGACTGGGATAACAATCTCGTAAACATGGCCAATGATACAAGTATCAAATTAGAATCATACAAATTATTGTTCAAATTTATACATAATCATTATAAGTATGACAGGAGATTTCACATATAACATTCTGTTGTCTAATATTCAAATGAGACATGTCATGCATTATTTATTTGTTTGGCATAGAAAGTGATTGTGTCAGAATTTCAATTGGCAACATAACTTGATATTTTTCTGTTGTTGTTTGTTTTCTTAGAACACTATGACATCAAAATGTTTACTACCAAGTTGTTGTCTGCTTTACATCCCAAACTTTTACACACTATAAATAATGTTCCATACAGTTTACTTGTCTGCTACAGAATCAGGGAAATGCTAGTAGGAATTTTTTTAAAGGTGCTTATTCATTAAAATTTACAAAATTGTTTCTCATTTTTTTATCATAATTTTTTCATCATTCATTATATTGTTTTAAAAACTGCATCCCTTACTGACTCATCAGACCCTGTGATCACACTTAAACTCACCCAAAGCAATAACAGTTAAGTCTAATGTCATAGTTCAAGGTCAACAAGTTCATATTGAATGTAAAATCATTTTGAAATTTGGATAATAAATTTTGACAGTGGACTTAACAATTCATTGAAATTGACGAGTCCCAATGTGGCTAACAGGGTCAAGGAGTTAAGTACCTTTTGGGCCAGGTGACCTAAAAATTAAATATGGTTTCAGAAATTGGTGCAACTGAAATATAAATATACTTATGTACACCTGTTTATGCACCTCTGTTTTCAGTTTATTATTCTAGAACTGTTCTTTTAAAAAGTCAAAACGGATTACCTATCAAAACATTTAAAATAAATACATCAACCAATAAATCAAGGAAAACCTGTTGGTTTCATACAAACAGGTACTGGAGCTGATAGTAAGAATGATAAGCTCGGTAGATCAGAAATATACAATATTGTAAGCTGTGGCAGCAAATACCAAATCCTTAGAAATACGACATTGTAAGCTAAGCCAGCAAATACCATATCCTTAGAGATACAATATTGTAAGCTGAGCAAGCAAATACCAAATCCTTAGAGATACGATATTGTAAGCTGAGCCAGAAAATACCATATCCTTAGAGATACAATATTGTAAGCTGAGCCAGCAAATACCAAATCCTCTCGGATCATTAATGCTTAAAAAATTTGGAAATATAAAATAAATGAAATTGTACACAATGTAAACTCAGAAAAGAATTTCCAACCTTGCTGAAAGCTTCAAACATTGTGATAATTGACAAAAGCATTTTGTAAGGCACGACACTGATATAATGACTTAAGTGCAAGGCCAGTCATGATAAAAAGAGGTAAAATATTCATAGACATCTACTTAATGTGACATATTTCATTTTGTACGATATACATTAGTTTCCTACTGTTTCAATGAATTGCAAATAAATAATTCTAGCGTAAAAATGTATGTAAAACAGACTGTATAACAGGTGACATTGTATATTGATGTAGTATCTACTTAACTGTGTAGTCTATGTCAAATTTCAAATATAGGTCAAAAAAAGATTTTCCTTGAACAGGTTTTCCTTGTGTCATTCCACAACACTGTGTTAACATGTATAATGAGACTTGTTACAATGGCGAGTTCCACTAACAGCAGTGGACAGATTGTAAGCTTATAATGGAGACTTCCACTAACAGCAGTGGACACATTGTAGGCTTACAATGGAGACTTCCACTATCAGCGCAAATCCTGGAAAACACATTCATCTGTGGTTTATCCAGTCTCAAGAGGGTAACATCTTTCCTGCAAAATGATGACACATCAGCAGTTCCGACAAATTTTGGACCAGAAATGTCTCCAAAACATCTGTTATGAATATTGTTTTTGTGAAGAGTGTCTAGTGAAGAGTGTCTAGTGAAGTGTGTCTAGTGAAGAGTGTCTAGTGAAGAGTGTCTAGCAAAGAGTGTCTAGTGAAGTGTGTCTAGTGAAGAGTGTCTAGTGAAGAGTGTCTAGTGAAGTGTGTCTAGTGAAGAGTGTCTAGTGAAGAGTGTCTGGTGAAGAGTGTCTAGTGAAGAGTGTCTAGTGAAGAGTGTCTAGTGAAGTGTGTCTAGTGAAGAGTGTCTAGTGAAGTGTCAGGTTGATATGGTCTGGAGATTCTAGGCTCTACAGTTTCTGACATAGTTCTGTCACTTTTCTGACATAGTTCTGTCACTTTTTTATTTTGTGTACACATGTTATCTATGAGTTCACATCCAAATGGCTATTCAAGTTGCATTTTCTATAAGTTGTATAGTATTAGAAACCCCCAGGATACCATTGAACTAGCAAAATATTAACCTACAACATGGTATACATGTATGTTGACAAGTTTTTAAACATACTGGAGAACTTTCTCATAAATTCAACTGAGGTTTAATGGGACATGCCAGGCCTTTTTCTGGAAATTATAGAAAAGGCCTGCACAATGACTAGACGTAAGAGACTTCCTGGTTTAAATAACAATGACTAGATGTGAGAGACTTCCTGGTTTAAATAACAATGACTAGACGTGAGAGACTTCCTGGTTTAAATAACAATGACTGGACATGAGAGACTTCCTGGTTTAAATCACAATGACTGGATGTGAGAGACTTCCTGGTTTAAATAATAATGACTAGACATGAGAAACTTCCTGGTTTAAATCACAATGACTGGACATGAGAGACTTCCTGGTTTAAATCATGGTGCTCCAAGTATTAGGCTTCTGAGAGGTCCAAATATTGATTAAATATCAGTGTTTTTTACTTATAACATGAAATTAATTTTGATATGAGCCAGTATATTTACAAGCATGCTATTGATATGATTGAAAATCTTAAAAGGACTTCCATGATAGACTGGTTAGAAAATTGCTCAGGATAGCAGTCTTGCTGATCCTGTAATGCACTAATGGTCCCCCATCTGTTTAGGATATTAGCCTTGCCAATCCTGTAATGCACTGAGTCCTTCACTTGTTTATAATTAAATGAGTCTATCATAATAGGACTGAAACTGATGACCTGTCAATTGACCCATGATTACCTCTCAGCTACCAGCTAAACTGTCCATGACCAGCAAATGACACACATATTCTGTATTAGATAAAAACTAACTTCATCTTCTAATCAGAAGTATGATTATAATTGGCAGGGAAGAGTTCTGTTTGGCATGGAGCAATAGACAATGGATGTAATCTTCTCCTGAGATCTGTCTTCTAAGTACAAAATATTATTTTGTCATAAACAGAATAAACTTTATGACAAGTGATGTGCGATGTTATAGCCACACAGATGATGGTATTTATGTGATAGTAAGGCTTGCTTTTAGTTTGTTAACATCAAATCATCTGACACCGACAAATCATGCGTGCAAGATAAGTACACAAGTATTAACATATGTACATGCAGGTGTATTTGTTGTCTTGAGCTGTCTGTAATGAGGAATGTTATATGTCCAAATAGACCAATGATAAAGACACTAAGAACAATTCATTCCTAACCAGGCAGTATTACAGGATCAAGTATATCACACATAAATACTTCATTGGAACCTCATGAAGTACCTCCTGTATAAAATGCACTATATGTATATGTATATAGTAAAACCTGCTTTAGCAATCATCTGTGTATAAAGATCACCTGGTCACTAAGACCATTTTTTGCTGTCCCCTAATAGTACCATTTGTGTACAAATCAACCTTTATATAAAGACCACCTCCCTATAAAGATGGGTTTTCTTGTATCCCTATGGAGGTCATTATATACAAGGTTCACTGTATCTAAAATTTTCTTAGTGGTTCAAACATTTGCAACTTACAAAGTGACTAGTTGAATGTGTTTATTTAAAATTTGCCAAAAGCCTGATTTAGTTTCTACTACCTGTTTTCTAGTTCAGTATATGCATTAGCAATTTAACCTCTTAGTCTCTTGGATGAAGTATTAAGAACATGGCACAGCCCCTTGTAGCCAATGTGATTCTGAGTCCTGCTTGCACAGAAGCTTACTCAAGACCAAAAAAGGACCTTAATTGGGGTTGCGGCCCATGTTTTACTTGCTGGAAGCTGTTGGTAATTTATTGGGTACATCTTAACTGGATTTTCTATATCCAGTATCAAAAACTGGACATTACCATAAAATTGAACTTCTTTTTGACTAAGTGTAAAGTAGATCACTATAAAAAAAACAAAAACAAAAATGAATCAGCCACCAATTGACTACTTTGTAATTTATCTGTTATCTCATCCACCTTTAAAAACTCTTCTGTAAATCAATGACTTAGACCAATCCAAATGTGTCTTTAGTTGTATATTGGTTAACCACTAAATGTATAGATCTACTGTGTCAGAGACAATGAATCCATATAAATAAGTAGTTTGTCTGTTGACAACTGAATATATAAATCTACTGTAAGACAATGAATCCATATAAATAAGTAGTTTGTCTGCTGACATCTGAATATATAAATCTACGGTAAGACAATGAATCCATATAAATAAGTAGTTTGTCTGCTGACAACTGAATATATAAATCTACTGTAAGACAATGAATCCATATAAATAAGTAGTTTGTCTGTTGACAACTGAATATATAAATCTACTGTAAGACAATGAATCCATATAAATAAGTAGTTTGTCTGTTGACAACTGAATATATAAATCTACTGTAAGACAATGAATCCATATAAATAAGTAGTTTGTCTGTTGACAACTGAATATATAAATCTACTGTAAGACAATGAATCCATATAAATAAGTAGTTTGTCTGTTGACAACTGAATATATAAATCTACTGTAAGACAATGAATCCATATAAATAAGTAGTTTGTCTGTTGACAACTGAATATATAAAATCTACTGTAAGACAATGAATCCATATAAATAAGTAGTTTGTCTGTTGACAACTGAATATATAAAATCTACTGTAAGACAATGAATCCATATAAATAAGTAGTTTGTCTGTTGACAACTGAAAATATAAATCTACTGTAAGACAATGAATCCATATAAATAAGTAGTTTGTCTGTTGACAACTGAATATATAAATCTACTGTAAGACAATGAATCCATATAAATAAGTAGTTTGTCTGTTGACCACTATATATATAGACCTACGGTGTCTAAATCCTTAGCTTTTCTTTTGACTCTCAGTAGTATATGTGGAACTACTTCTGTGTAGTTGGGGATAAAACAATGCTTTGTTTTTTTTATTAATTAGAAATACCTTGTAATTAACAAAATAATAAATAGACTTTTGGAGGAAAACGTTTAAATACTAAAAGATGAAAAAAGTGGCAAGTCAGCAATAGAATGAAAACTGATACTTATCTCTGTTATGCAAGTACAAGTAAACAACAAGATCAAGTCTCTACCAATAATGTAGGTCACATCATCACAGCTGTAGAATTTGGACAGTGTTAGAAATATGATTGTCTCTCAAATGAAATCCAGAACATGTCCAGACTACTTGGTTAATCAATATCACCAACACTGCAGAATGTCAAAATGGTCAGACATGAAGTTTACACTCACAGATCAGTGACATTTTTCAATGCACTGTGTGACTAGTGTAACATCAGTTCTCAAGTTGTCTGTTCTTATGTGTCTTAAATTTAAAACAATACAGCTCAACAATGACATCTCAACAAGAGATCACAGGTACTTGATTTACATCAACAAGGAGAACAAAACAACAGATCAGAGATCTACAAGGAGCACAAAACAACAGATCAGAGATCTACAATGAGCACAAAACAACAGATCAGAGGTCTACAAGGAGCACAAAACAACAGATCAGAGATCTACAAGGAGCACAAAACAACAGATCAGAGATCTACATCAACAATGAGCACAAAACAACAGATCAGAGATCTACATCAACAATGAGCACAAAACAAGAGATCAAATCAACAGGTACAAATCTACTTAATCTACATTGTCATGGAGAACAAAACAAGAGATTGAATGTACCTGTTCCTGATCTACATCAACAACAGCACAAAATAGCATCTTTTTAAGCTCTGATGACTTGAAGCATTATATCACTCCTGGAAAAATATGAAAGTCATGCCAGACTTAAGTTTCAATGTTAAGTAGAATTTGCCTCTGCTAGAGTATTTAACAATATGCCTAGTAAATATTACATACAGTTACTGAATGCTGCTTAATGGCAATTTAAGTATTTTGTATGATAGCTATGATCATAAGAGAATTGATTCTTTAAAAAATAAAGAAAAGAAAAATATTAATCTGTTAATTCTCTGAGTGTTGTTATTTCAACAAGTGTTGAATCAACACTTAGGTCAAATAGGTTTTGTTGGATAAGAAAGCTGGACAAAGTATGAAAGTTTAATAATGTAGAGAAAGATTTCATAATGTGGTAAAACTAAGGGTCAGTAACTATATACAATAAAAAGTCTACTGGCTATGCTATAAATTGCTGTGATAGATAATCAACTCCAATTACTACATGGATGAGTTAAAGCAGGGAAGTCCATGCTGAATAGATACTCGTGTAATTTTCCTTGGAATGAAAAGAAAAAAAAGAGATTGTAACTCATGTGTATGATAGATAGCTAAAAATGTAAGAAGGGAGATGGGGGGAATGTTGGGTCCAAGTTGATTCTTCCTGGGAGAAATTTTATGCTGGGCCCATTTTTCCAGGGTGTGTGTCTTACCTGAGCCCATTTTTCTGGGGGTGGGGCCAGGGACTGTATGGGATACAACACCTTGATTTTTCACTTCTTATGCAGAGTACATGCCTAAAGAACATTTACTACCTGATTCTAGTCTTAAGTATGACCCTTAATTCTTTTCCCAACCAAACTTTTCCATGAGGAAAAGGTTTGCAAAGTTTTCCCTGGAAAAGAATTTGGCTCGACAATTTTTTCCTTAAAGATGAATTTGGCTAGATAGATGAAAATTTCAGCAGGGGGGGAGGATAGCTTTCAGGATTTAAAAATCTATATCCCGACCTAAATGCAGGTAGTTATTTTATATATACTCACAAACCAAAGAAAATGTTGAACTAATGCAGGAGTTATTATTACATATCCCCACAAACCGAAGAAAATGTTGAACTAATGCAGGAGTTATTATTACATATCCCCACAAACTGAAGAAAATGTTGAACTAATGCAGGAGTTATTATTATATATCCTCACAAACCCAAGAAAATGTTGAACTAATGCAGGAGTTATTATAATATATCCTCACAAACCAAAGAAAATGTTGAACTAATGCAGGAGTTATTATAATATATCCCCACAAACCAAAGAAAATGTTGAACTAATGCAGGAGTTATTATTACATATCCCCACAAACTGAAGAAAATGTTGAACTAATGCAGGAGTTATAATTATATATCCTCACAAACCCAAGAAAATGTTGAAAATGTTATTATAATATATCCCCACAAACCAAAGAAAATGTTGAACTAATGCAGGAGTTATTATTATATATCCTCACAAACCCAAGAAAATGTTGAACTAATGCAGGAGTATATTCTCATCAACAGAAAATAAACAAACTGGACAAAAACATTCTTCTTGTACGTTGAGGTGGTCAAACAACTAATGTTTTCCAATTAACTATGATATTAACAAAACTGACTAATAAGAATTAAATCTCTGAAAGAAAACTATTCATTTGGCATTTGACTTGAATATTACATTTAAGACTTGTACAGGATAAGGATTATCCTAAATCTGCCATTGTAATGACTAAAGCAACATGTGAAATCTGAAATACAGGTAAGTAAGCTGAATCCTCTCACCTGATCTTAAATTATTTACATAATATACAGTTTATACACATATTACTTCACCAACAAACTTCTTTAATGCTGCAATACATCTTTACACAAAAATGATTTAGCTTTTAAAAGGATGCCTATAGCTCCTAGAATGCCACATTATGTTTAGAATGGAGAAGAGAGTTAACATTGACAGTAAAGCTCATTTTTAAATTGTCACAGATGACAGCTGAGTTATAGAAGCAACAGTTGTTTTTACATGACAAACTGGAGAACATTATGTCAGTAATGGAATTTACAGCTCTACATTAACATGGTGCAAAATGAATAAATTTCAAATATGAATATACTGAAATTGGTTAAAATATACAACAATGACGGTGACTTTACAAGATGAATGAACACTGCATGAATACTGACATCTGCAGTTCCTGTTTACGGTGCTTATGTAATACATGTATCAATAACATCCGAATAACTGTTGAATATAATTAACATAAGACAGACGATTGCCATACAGAAACTAGAACAAAGTCATGAGACATTAACCAATTGATGATAACATTTGTTTTGTTTGTTTATGGTTTTGTTTCTGTTTTGAACAAGCTTTTTAATTTAGAAATGGTGACATACATAGAGCTGTTAACCCAGGACTTATAAGGAATCAATCATAACATTTATGTTCTGGGCTACTTGGGAACAAATCGACAAGCCTGCAAACAAATTCTCAAGCCCAACAGTTAAGTGACATAGATGGACCAGCTAAAATACATTTTCAATATGTGAGATTAGAACCATTTGGACCAAAAGTTGTATTGACTCTGCCCTATTTAGTCTCATTGAAAACATTACTATTTGTGATTATGGGCAAAATGTTAATGGCATCAGAGTTAAACAAAAACACATATAACATTAAGTGTTACTGTGGCAAAATCACTCACAGAAGGATCTTCAAATGACCTCCCCCTCCTCCCCCAAAATAGAACGATACAAACTGGAGGCACCATAGCAAGATTTACAAAGTAAATTCACAGAATTTCATCTACTGTAAATTTGGATATTTCCATGTGTTGTTAATCACACTTATAGAAACCATACGCGTGAGGATATTTTACATCTTACTGTGACCAGCCCTGTATCAACCAATAATTCTTAGCACAATTATGGGACTGGTTTGTTTGTTTGTTATTGTTTAACGTCCCACTCAAGAATATTTCACTCATATGGAGACGTCGCCAAATGCCGGTGAAGGGCTTCAAATTTTGGCTTTTCCTCGGCACTTACGGCCATTGAGCAGTGAGGGTTCTTTAACATGCCGACACCTACTGTGACACGTGACCTCAGTTTTGACTGTCTTATCCGCAGGACAGGAAACCAACCTGTCGCCGGCTGGACTCCAACTCACGACCTCACTATCAAGGCTTGAGAGCGCTTCCGACTATGGGACTGGTAAGCAGGTTAATTTGCACCAAAAACTCCACATATTTAGTGTAAATTACTCCCACAGTCCATGTTGACAGTGTTAAGAGTAAATACCCAGTGAACTAGGAAAATATAGATTTTATTTATGGAAGAGTCCCCAATATAATGCAATTCAAATTTCAATATCAATATACTAATGGAAAAAAGAAACTGTGTAGTTTAGTAATTTCATTGATAGAGTCATAAATGTATACAAAATATTATGTTGCATATCATTATTTAATATAATGCAATGTCTTTCAATCCAAATATATCAAATCACGGATTATGTCCATTATGGTTGATAAGAACAGTCACTGAAAGTAAGGGGGGTGCAAAAAAGTTTAATTGTGTGTATGACCGCCATTTGCACCGATGCATTCTTCACACCTATGATGCATTAAATGAATTAGGTCATGCAGATGTTCCACCATATCATATACACAATAAAGAACAACGCAAAGCGTCCAACGTAGAAGGGGGTTTGACTTTTGACGTAGACGCCATTCCATTTCATCATGCTAATCAAAGACATACGAGATAGAAGTCAGTTGGGTGGTTCAATTTGTATTTAAAAGATGAATTAAAACACTTGTAAAGAAACTGCATGATTAAATCCATGTTGATATAACTTCTGGGCTTGTATGTTTGTCCTCAGGTGAGTGTATTCTGTTGATGGCTGACTGGTTAGTAAAATGAAAACCTATATCTGAGCCATGGTTAACCTTGTAAAATAATTTAACATGGCAACATTCAATAGTTATCAAAAATTATCCTGTCCTTAATAGAAAATGTCAAATTTATTACTGTGACTAGAAAAGTTTGGAAAAAGTAACATGCAGAAAAATCAAATGGGAATCAAGTGAGGACTGCTATCTGTGCTTTAGATACATAGTTTGATGGAAGGGTTGCGTGAAGTTTCTAGACGCTGATGTAGAGATGATATCAATGCTACATAATCACAATATTTTCAGCACAAAACACTGTTATATCTGATTAAGATAATTGACTAAAAACCCTGTCAAGAACAAACCAAATGTTTCCCTCGGTAATTTGTTACATAATTTTTCTGTCTGTAGATCAGCCTATTACAAATTCTGTCCACCTACTTTATGCCTATACAGATGACATAAATAAATGTTTAAAACACCTCTAAATCTTCTAAAACAAGTCATGGCTGAGTTGCCAGCCTACTCAATTCACTATTTGGTGACTGATGGTCCAACTAAAAGTGGGGAAATAACAACATTTTGTCTTCATATTGTTTTAATTTACCACCATCAGTCACTTACAGGACATTGGCAGAGAGCATTAAATTTGGATATGTGCTAAGAATATTTATATTGTGATATTACAGGACAGTCAAAGCTCCAGATATTGGGAGTGAGAGGGTATTTACCCTTTAAAATTTTGAAATCAGCTTTGAAATTTAGAACAGAAGGTGAAATTACTCATTGGAAATTGATGTTACGAATTGTTATAGTCAAAATTTATATATAATTGTGTAAAACACATTTTATATATTTAAAAATACCCTTTAAAAATTTTAATTTATCCTTTAAATTTTATTTATGGGAGCGAAATATCCTTTACCTGAAAATCTTATCTAGGGCTCTGAACAATGGTAGAGAGCATTAAATTTTGATATATGCTAAGAACACTTACATTGTGATATTACAAGACTGTGGCAGTGAACATTAAATTTGGATAAGTGCTAGGAAGATTGTCAATAACAACGTACTTTTTCATAGAATTTTATGATATTATTTACTATGTTATATTTTAACCATGAAATATTTCTATTATCTAAAAAAAATCCAACATTTATTGGATTGTTTTAAAATAGCGTCTTTAATTATCTCATCAACCCCTGAAAAACAATCGACTCTTCTGTAAATCAATGTCTTAGACCAGTTCAAATTTGTCTTTAGGGTTAATGGGGTTTTACAATAAAAGTAACAAAAAATGTGGTCAGACATTTGGCCTGATTACTGATGGCTTATTAGACCTATATTTTTCAGCAAATGTTACTATATTTTTGTCATTTTAAAAAGCAAAAATATACGAATAGAAGTTTGATTTGGAAATTTCAATCTTGAAGTTGAGTTTACGTTGCTGAAATGCACATACAAGTGTAATTTTGCATCAATATAATGTGTTATTAACCCCATACTGCAAAATGTGCTTTGACTTGCCAAATTGTATGATCCTAGTTGCTGTTAGTATTTTAGTGCAATCTTATGTTCATATAATTAATATAAACTAGATTCAATTTCATTTGACATAATTTCTGATTCTGAAATCTTACACTGGGGTATATTTACTAGTAGGAATGCATGAACTGAAATATAGCTACTTAAAGTGTATTCCGTATGCAATGACCTTTCAGATAAACTATTTCGCCATATCAAATGTACATCATAATTTGGTCAGGGGATCTCGGTCCTTTACGCGCTCGGACTTTGTTAAAGTCGGTCAACTTTTATGTGTTTTATATTCATTTTTAAAAAACAGGACGTGATTTTTATTGGAAAGTGCATGTATTATGTAAAATATATGCTTTTCAACACTATTTTAAACACATGAAGAAAATCTGATGAATATAGGAATAAATATATCTGGTCACTAAAAGAAATTTTCCCGATCTTTAATGTTACCCTGAATGCTGACATTGACAAAAAGAAAACAATATAACTGTAAAAAGTATGCATACCTCACATTTTACAATCGTGCTGCCATGTCCAGTGGAGTTGGGCAGTTCATGATCATATGTGTCAAGAATGATAAAGCCGAGAATGCGATGGGATGAGTTAAAAATGGGTAAAGATCACCTGATATACCCGGCATGTGGACAATTCAGAAACAAATGTTTTGAAACGACGAAAAAGACAAACTACCGTATGCCTGATTTTGGTATGAAATAATGATGTACGAAAATAAATGCAAAGGGTAATAAGAAAAATATATATATTAACTGCAAATAGCACGTGTTTATTGGTCACTGGGTAATTTTCATAAAAAATACCGAAAGTTAATTTGCAATGCTCAAAGTGTAGCGGACAAAAATAACTGATATTACCGTTCACATTTGGCAAGATTGTTGCAATTTTACACATGCATTTGTTATTCTAACCACCAGATGGCCTCTTTGGAATATATATGAGATTGAATATTACATAAAATGGGCATGTAAATTTTTTTACCTACGACAGCTCATATTACTTTAACTACTAACAGGATAGCTCCCACAGTAAACTCACAATGCCTCTATGTTCACAAGTAAATAAAATAAACCCACAACACCTTTATGTTCACATAAAAAAATACCTACACCACCTTTATGTTCACATAAAAATAAAACTTTGATCAAACAACCCGACAAAGTGTGAAAGAGAACCTAAACATCTCCCAATGACAAGAACTTTTTCATCTAAAGCTCTGTCCCTAGTACAGAATCATCACTACCCGTGTTTCAAAGACTCAGATCTCATCTGACTCAGACTCAGACCTTACCTGACTCAAACTCAGATCTCATCTGACTCAGACTCAGACCTTACCTGACTCAAACTGATCTTACCTGACTCAGACTCAGACCTTACCTGACTCAAACTGATCTTACCTGACACAGACTTCAACACTGCTCTATTTATCCAACATCAATGATTCAGTTATAACCAATATATATATATATATATATATATATATGCCAGTATGACCATGAACAGAGAAAGCTTTGAGTTGGTCCTTCATACATTATTATGTTTTTAATATTAGATATAGACAGCTGTTTTCTCTGATGTCTTAATTAACAAGTGTAATGTAAAATTAGCAATTGAAACAAGTACAGGAGAAAATTGAGTGTTTTATCAATCTGTACAGAAACTTCACTTACATGATCGTAATATTGAGAAACACATTTGAGAACACAAAAACATAAAACCAATGTAAATCTTCACATGCTTGGTACAGATTATTTCCATCATTAAACCTGACTAAACTGTTCATAGTCCAATATAATCAGCCAGTGGCTCAGCAAAGGTCCTTAGGATAATTTTGAGAAAATCGTTATTTCCAAGTTTTCAGAAACTTAAACTATGTGGATTTAAAATATAATATGAGAATAAGCACAGACCAGAGCAACTCTTTGTTTCTGGTGCCAAAAAAATCTATCAAGTTAGAAATATGACATCTGCCAGAATTCCTTGTTTTCTGACATTCCCTGGTTATCTTGTAAGGACCCTTTCCTCAGCTCCTGGCTCATATATATATATGTATATGCCACTAGTACAAACTTTCACTTACAAACGTGGAATTTTGAAACAGGAATAAGAAATTTCTCTTCTTGAATTGTACATGGATTGTACTTTATATCTTATAAAGTGAGCACATAAAGCATCCCTGTAAACATTGGTAAAACTATTTTCTGTAAACAAAAGTTGATATAACTATAGATAGTTCTATGTACTATATCTGCTTCAGGATAATGTAATGGTAACCAAAAGATTTGTATGTGTGGAATTATCAAACATTGCTGTAATGAGTGCAATGATGTCAAGAGGAACTAAGATAAAAGGGATCTGATACTCAAGCTGTTACATAAGCCATTACATTTTTTTTCAATGATACAAGGGGTAAAAAAGCTCTGCAGGTCACGGAGAAGATGTAGCTCCAGGTAAAGCAGATTACTTATACCACGAGTCACCAAGGCGATATGAGGAAACTGATGAGACTAACTTCTACAGTGCCTTCTTTATTTTGATTCAAACTGAAAATCATTAGATGCAGAGTTGACATACATACATTTGACACAGAAAACATTTTAATGGTAAGATTCTGGAGAGAAGCCAGTCATATCTTAAACTTTATCATGCCTGCCTCCTGACTGTAAGGTCATAGGTTCAAACAGTGCTATCGAAAAAATAGTTTTCTTGTTTTTTTGGATGGGTCAGTAAACACTAAGATCGTGTGTCTGGGAGTGACGGTACATTAAAGAACCATAACTCTTTGTTCCAGAAGGTTCTTGGCATCCTGTTAGACATAACATGAATAAATGAATAAACTGGGGCCCAATACCATCAATCTGAGAATTTACTAGACATGCTGATGGACTTTACATACATAACTGAATAAACTGGGGCCCATAACCATCAGGCTGAGAAATTACTTAACATGCTGATGGACTTTACATATACATGTATAACTGAATTAACTGGGGCCCATAACCATCAGGCTGAGAAATTACTAGACATACTAACTGACTTAACATGTATAAACAGGACCTAATACCATAAATCTAAGAAATTACTAGACACTAAGAGTGTAGTTTTTCATCAGCAGTATTTTTAATAACAGTTATCTCCCTTTTTTGGAAATTTAGATGCTTGAAGAAGAAACCAAGTTGAGTAACAAATATGGCTGACAGAGGGAAATAACTCATGTAATTTTTTTTATTGATTTTAAAACTGTCAGAAAACTATTTAATTCTGTATGATGGCATAGAATATAGAAATTTGGTTTAAATTTTTTTTCAAAAAGACCTGTGATTCACTCCGATTCTGTGTTATAATTTTTAAAGTCTAATATGAACATACAGTCTTCCATATATTAGTTGGAACATTCCATTTTGTAATAATAAAACTGACTGTCATCATTGTTGAAGCATTGTACATATTAAGAGTTCCCCATGGAAGGAATATGTAAATAGTTTAAGATATTGTGAAAATTCTATTTTAATCAATTTGACAAAATAAATGCCAATTTTTTGTTGCGAAAACTTATAATTATAGATATATTATATCTATATTTTGGTAGTGTAAGTTATATGGTGTTCCTTCTGGCTTGAGCTCATGGTTTCTCCTGTAGCTCTATCAGTAGAGCACCCGTAAACCAGGGGTCCTAGGTTTGATTCCAAGCAGAGACAGTATTTGTTACAATGTTATATAAATCTTTAACAAGATCCCTGAGAAGTTTATATGCTTCATGTACATTGTGTTTATGCTGGGTCATGAAGGAAACAACAGGAAATTAGAATAACTATAGATAACGAAAGTACTTAAAAATTCAGGTAAGTTGTAAGTTTTATCACACTTATCAGTGATGTCATCATACAGGTGTTTGTGCAGCTATCATCTGGATACTTCGCGTCCTGTCACTATATCAAAACTACGGTAATTAAAGCTTGTCGTATATGACAGAATCATCATCAAACACATTTTCCTTCTTCTCTTTACAGACACAGAAATTCATGTTGGGGATAAAATCAAACTTTACATTTGCTAACATTGCATTTTATTTTTGCTTGTTTTTGTTTTGTTCCTTTTTTTGTTATATACTGAAAAATAATAACAGTAAGTCAAAAGGGAGTACGGGAACATACACAAAAAGACGGCAAAATATGTCTGGTGAAGTTTTCTTTTTATATAAATGAATGTATGCATAGTCCTTTGAGAGAATTAGTATTAAAAAGCAGTATATGTGATTAAATCTAACCCATATGTTAACACACACAATAATACAAAAGCATATAAGAATACAATCACATATACACATACATAACACAAACATACACTTACACATATACTATAGGCACAGAATCACATATACACACACATAACACAAACACACACTTACACATATACTATAGGTACAGAATCACATATACACATACATAACACAAACACACACTTACACATATACTATAGGTACAGAATCACATATATGCACACATAACACAAACACACACTTACACATATACTATAGGTACAGAATCACATATATGCACACATAACACAAACACACACTTGTATATTGGTACACAAACAAACTTAAACACACACTTATATACAGGTTCACATACAAACTTAAACACACACTTATATATAAGTACATATAAGTACACATACAAACAAAAACACACTCTTATATATATAGGTACACATACAAACACAAACTTATATATAGGTACACATACAAACACAAACACACATACATATAGGTACACATACAAACACAAACACAAACACATATATAATAAACATGAGGACACACTATAATTTTGTAAATTTCTGCAAATCTCTGACCAAATTTTAGTCTTTCCCATCATTCCAATACTTCAAATTTGATATGCTGATTATACATACCCGGAGGTTTCCCACTGGACCACAATTCTACAGTTCTATAGGTCACTACACGTGTTCTTTAGTTTAAATCCTTAGTATATGTAACTGGCTGTATTGATACTGTCAAATCTGTACCACATACAGCCACTACCTGTGCCTCTATCACGCCTGCCTACCTATGGCTCTTACATGAGATAGCAATAAGATATAAAACTTGGTGCCAGATCATTTCACAGATATATAGCCATCACAATAACAAGTCATTCATCATATGTAACATCTTAATTGGCCAATTAAGCATCACCCTAATACACACATGAAGACAATAACATATGTGAATAACCATTAGAAGTGCAAAGCCAATCATATGGTCAGTCATTCTCTTGACCACATGTTGTGTTTGCATCTCAAGGACCCCAATGATAAAATGCACATAAATCTACATAAAAGGTAGTAATTATACATTAAAGCCATTTCCTTACTTACGATAGTTTCCTTACTATACACTAGTTGTTAATGTATGCTCGTACAAGTATGACATTGAAGAGTGAACACTTCCGTGAAGGAAATTAAATGAAATGTAATCGCAAATACGAAAACAAACAACTCAGCATTATCTTCTGTAACATGTGAAAGATTACTTACAAATAAATATGACAAATGGATTACATAGATGTTGTAAAATGCAGCAAAATATAAGTATTTGAAGAGAGGTCTGCAAAACGTCAAACAAAAATAAAGAAATGTTAATTGAACACTTACAACTTCTTCTTCTGAAGATGTGAAAACGAGTCTGCCATTTCCTTGCACAACTCGCCAGTCTTCTACTTTTCCTTTGCGCCGGCGATAGCAGAAACAGGTCGTAAAGGGCATCATAATCTTTGAAAGTGGTGCATGTGCGTCAGTTTGCCAAGCAGCAGAAGGAATTTCTATCAATGAGCAATTTCTGCCTCATTCATAACGAAAAAAATCCACATACCAAACTCTGAAGGTCACATTCACCATAGCATAAAATTGTGAAGTTTGAATTTCACATAAATATCCCCAAATATCAATGCACTAGAATGAGTACCATGTAATTGACACAATTCTGTTAAGTTGTATAGTCAAAACTGACTCTGTAAAATGTCTAGTAGGCCTTCTGCTAGATCAAATGAAAATGTTTGCCATTAATACTTTAGATTCCAACAAGATGAGACATACGTATGAAATAAGTGCGGAGTTGTAATCAGAATATCGCTACAATTCTAGTTGATCTGTTACTTACACCTCACAAAAATGGGAATTGCATGTGAAGATATAACTATAAGCACTAAGCTAGCTTTACCATGTAAACAAACTAAGCGTGGTCTTGAGAGGTCCTCAACTGAACTTTTTCCTACCAGACTCTCTGATGATAAGAATTCCATATTAGCTTTGTTGATATGACACAATGAGATACTGTTTTGCCTGGCTTCACAGTGACACGATCTGGCCTCTCAGCACCTGGTCAAGTAAGGCAATAAAGATCATCACCAAAAAATAATACACAAATCCCACATAATATATGGCTGGACAACTCTAGCATTTATCCATGACCGATCCATTGACAATGAATAACTTATAAGCTCTACATAGTCACAAGTACATTACATAAACTTGTGTTAAATACAGATAATGTATTAACACTGTCGGATATAGCACTGCTCAGCACTGTCTAGCTAGCCAACACTTTAATCAGTCTACTGATACATTTAAATCTCATATCCTTTTATATAGCTTTCCTCCTTTATGTGATACTGGCATAAGCCTCCAATAATTCACCCCAAAATTAGAATTTTTTCAAAATTACAATACCAAGATATTCCTGGACTCTTTTTCTATCCATTATGCAGTTATATGGACATAATAACAATATAGCGGTATACTTATTTATATACCAGGTTTACAATGGATTAATGTTTAACATCTTACACATTCATTCACAGAATGGCTTATATACATGTAGCTTAACTTTAAATTACTGTAAACGTTCTAATAGTGTGCACAGCCTGATTACTATCATAAGCATAGATGTTTAAATGTTAGTGTTGCATACAGAGCATTCTGTTAATAAAACAATTAATAGACTTGCTTTAACTTATGACACACCACATTTTAACTCTATCAGTAACTGACTATAAATATAAATAAATAATATAAACAAAATGCTGGTGCACCTGTGAACACTGGTGTATTCCTGTATGAAAAAGATGTTAAAACAGCTAGATAAACAAGGCTGTAGAAGGTGACAGTGAAGTTGATGTTTAACAACAAACATGCAATGTCAGATATCACCTTAAGCTCACAAATCATACAACTGTAAAATGAGACAAATGTATTGTCACTTTCTGTACTTACTCTAAACTGAAGTAAATCTAAGTGGTATGTGTAAGGTAATCCATGGTACATTGTAAGTGGTATGTGTAAGGTAATCCATGGTACATTGTAAGTGGTATGTGTAAGGTAATCAATGGTATATTGTAAGTAGTGTGTGTAAAGTAATCAACGGTATAATGTAAGTGGTGTGTGTTAAGTAATCAATGGTATATTGTAAGTGGTATGTGTAAAGTAATCAATGGTATATTGTAAGTGGTATGTGTAAAGTAATCAATGGTATATTGTAAGTGGTATGTGTAAAGTAATCAATGGTATATTGTAAGTGGTGTGTGTAATGTAATCAATGGTATATTGTAAGTGGTATGTGTGGGATAATAATCAATGTTATATTGTAACTGGTATGCAGAGTAATCAAATTGAACATTATAAGTGGTATGTGTAGGATAATCAAAATGGTAATACAGAACTATATGTATATGATTTGTAAGTTCAAAAGTTAATGTGTATGACTGCTTCAAAACTACACAAGACATAAAATGGAATGGTGTTTTATAGTAATAATGGAGTAAGTTTTCATTATTTGAGAAATGGGTGTCTATGAGAATACCTGCATCTCAGTATGACTGGAACGGTTAATAACAAAAATTTATCGATGACAATTTGATATGCAGGTTTTTAGGTACCAAATCTTGCACATCAAAGTTGTCAGTTACTTATCAAAATACTTATCTCCGAGTTGATCTTGATGACAGATATACAACATACTTGTTATAATTGTTTGATGATTTTTGTATAATAATCATTAACGTATTTTTTTAATATCAAATACAGGTCTTTTTTCTAAAGAAAACTCATTTTATGATATTTTTTCATGAAATAATTTTTTTTCTGGAATTTACCAAGAGGGTGTGACAGAAATATCCAAATTCAACATGCTGCTTTATACAAAGAATCCCTTAAAATCGATAACAAAAATGTTCACAACTTTGCTAATATTGAGAAATTCTCATTTAAGTTCAACACACGAAAGTTTTACTATATATATATATATATATACATACAGTAGAACTTTGCTGACTCGAACTTCAATGAGTCGAATTTCTTGATGTTTTGAATTATTCACTAAGTCCCGTAAAATTTTGTTATTATAATGGGGCAGTACATACGATCTGTTCACATATATATAATCATAGTACGGTATATATAAGATATAGTAAAACATAGCGGTTAACCAAGAATATGTCAGTCTCATTGCCAAATAATTATCAAACCTTATCTAGGTAATAAAAAACTGTCTCAGAAATTGAAATTAGTCACTGATTCATGACCAGATAAGACACTGACAAATATATTATGTAAATTGTTGAATCAGCAGGACTACACCTGTATATGTAACTTATTTCACTGAAATTACAGAATATTTAGTTGACTTTCATATGAAATTGGCTACAACAGTTGTAACAGGTTTCCTATTATAAGGCATTATGAAAAAAAACAGTCAATTAAAGCGATGAGCTGTAATAGGTGAAAAATTTTACATGCCCATTTTATGTAATATTTTATCTCATATATATCCCAAAGAGACCATCTGGTGGTTAGAATAACAAATGCATGCATATAATTGCAACAATGTTGCCAAACATAAGCCATAATATCAGGAGGGTTTTTTTTGTCCACCATTACTATGAGCATTGCAAATTATCTTTCAGTAATTTTTATGAAGATTACCGAGTGTCCAATAAACAGGTGCTATTTGCAGTTAATATATATTCTATTCATATTACCTTTTATGTTTATTTTCGTACATCATCATTTCATACCTACATTGTAAATCAGGCAAAGTTGGTCTTTCCATCATTTCAAAACATTCAATTCTGAATTGTCCATGAGCCAGGTATATCGGATGATCTCAACCCAATTTTAACTAGTCCCATTGCATTCTCGGACTTATACATTCTTGACACATATGAACTGCCCAACTCCATCTGACATGGCGGCATGATTGTAAAACATGAGGTATACATAGTTTTCGCAGTTTTATTGTTTGATTTTGGCAATGTCAGCATTCATTTCAGGGTAACTTTATAGGTTGGGAAAATGTCTTTTAGTGACCTTTTTATTCAAATATTTATCCTAGTTGGTTCAGATATTTAAAATAGCATTGAAAAGCACATATTTTACAGAATACATGTACTTTCTGATCAATAAAAATCACGTTCTGTATTTTAAAATTAAATATAAAACATAGAAATTGGTCAACTTTAACATACGACGATTATGTCAAGGGCCGAGATTGCTGATAGACAGAGCACATAAAGGAATGAGAACCTCATGACTGAATTGTGAATCACATTTGATATGGAGAAAGAGTTTATCTGAGAGGTCATTGCATACTGAAATACAGCCAGATTTTTTAAGATACTGGAAAACTTAAATTCTAATAAAACAAATAACTTCGAAAAGAAAATCTTTAACAATGTTTCAAATGTTTGATAATGTATTTGAATAAACATTTTATCATAATTTTGTATAAATGTCATGTGACAAAAAACATCACTGTGACAGCTTATATTGCTCTAAATCATGCGGAGAGAATGAGTTGATAAAATCCTAAATCAACAATATACAGTCAACTCCACTTATAACAAGGCAGTATATAAAATCAACTCCACTTATAAAGTGACAGTATATAGTCAACTCCACTTATAACTGGACAGTATATACGGTCAACTCCACTTATAACTGGATAGTATACAGTCAACTCCACTTATAACTGGAGAGTATACGGTCAACTCCACTTATAACTGGACAGTATACGGTCAACTCCACTTATAACTGGACAGTATATACGGTCAACTCCACTTATAACAAGGCAGTATATAAAATCAACTCCACTTATAAAGTGACAGTATATAGTCAACTCCACTTATAACTGGAGAGTATACGGTCAACTCCACTTATAACTGGACAGTATACGGTCAACTCCACTTATAACTGGACAGTATATACGGTCAACTCCACTTATAACAAGGCAGTATATAAAATCAACTCCACTTATAAAGTGACAGTATATAGTCAACTCCACTTATAACTGGACAGTATATACGGTCAACTCCACTTATAACAAGGCAGTATATAAAATCAACTCCACTTATAAAGTGACAGTATATAGTCAACTCCACTTATAACTGGACAGTATATACAGTCAACTCCACTTATAACAAGGCAGTATATAAAATCAACTCCACTTATAAAGTGACAGTATATAGTCAACTCCACTTATAACTGGACAGTATATACGGTCAACTCCACTTACAATGGGACAGTATATACAGTCAACTCCACTTATAACTGGACAGTATACGGTCAACTCCACTTATAACTGGACAGTATACGGTCAACTCCACTTATAACTGGATAGTATATAGTCAACTCCACTTATAACTGGATAGTATATAGTCAACTCCACTTATAACTGGAGAGTATATATAATGGGACAGTACATACAATCAACTCCACTTATATCAGGACAGTAGATATGATCAACTCCATTTATATCAGGACAGTAGATATGAACAACTCCACTTATATCAGGACAGTAGATATGAACAACTCCACTTATATTGGGACAATATGTAATGAAATACCTGTTAAAGTAAGAATAAATCTCTATCCATGTATTTATCACATTGTGCTTACTAAATCTGAATACCAAAATCCAGCTATAAAGAGGTTTAAATCTATCTCCCTGCCACTTCATTATAAGTAGAGTTGACTGTATACTGTATAAATGTCTTTTCAATCACTGTCTTTAATTCATCAACCCCTGAAAGACAATGGAATCTTCTGTAAAGCAATGATTTAGACCAATCCAAATGTATCTTCAGGGGTGATTGAGTTAAACAGTCACTTTCCCTAAACAGTTGTATTGTAATACTCTTAAACTAGATTGCTAATACCAAATGTTTTGTAAGATAATTTTTCAGTCACTAATTGATATAACTATTAGTATTTTTTGTATGTTATTACAACCAAATTGAACAATTTTATCCATGCTGTTTCTGGGGTATAGTGTTTATATCAAAATTATTTATTGCTTTTTATTTTAATGTAATTCTTGGTATAAATATAAACATTATTTGGATATTTACCTTCTTTGGTCCCCAGGACTTTTTACTGGTATTATAAACATGTTCTAAGGGTTCAGATAAAATTTTCAGATCCACACGGCACTGTTCTAAGTTACAAGATCTAAAGCACTACGTACCATAGGAGTGACCTGACGAAACTGGATACAATATTATTTTTCATAATGTTGCATGGTGAAATAATAAAAAAAAATATTTTTGGAAGTCAATTACAACAATAAATTCTTTACATGCCTTGTCATTGTGATACATACTCTAAGTCAACTACAAATTTCACAAATTGTTCCAAATTTGCAAAATGCAAAATTGTCTGTAGAATTTAATTATAATGTATTGAATTAAAACTACGAATAAAAATTTTACTCAGCACAAAGCTTTGCTGAAAAATTTACTTGGCACTTGAGCAAGATAAGTGACTGGGAGCTTTACCTGAGCCCTGTCCCCAGATTGCACAGGGCATGACCTTGTGAAAGGCACTCACTACATTCACTGACACTAGCCCATGACATACATGTAGCCTACTTCATCTACAACTTGTAAAGAATCACTGATTTAAAATGATCATCTGTACAACATTGTTCTAAAGATAGGCTGATCAAATTGACAGGCAGCTGTAGATGCCTGAAATAATTCCTTACATAATAGAATGCAGTGCTGATGACACAAACATGTGACAAAGTGAAGAAATGACGTAAAATGTTGTCAACACTTTTCCATTGATTTAATCTGATTACACAGATTAGCCAAGCACTCAGCATAAAAATGAAATTCTATCAGATGACACTTTAAACGAAGACCTAATATCACAGAGGTCATGGTATGTAATGTGCACATTGCAGTTGCATAAGTAAAAAAATTACAGGTTAAAGTTTATGAGACTGAAAATATATTAAGGTAAAACAAAATCTTACTGTTGATTAGAGGCATGTCTAAAACTATATGTGGAGTTTTCCTACTCGTAAAGTTTTTATTTGTTTTGAATGGAGTTTTAAGCCAATTTTTTTTCTAATTAACAATTTACAATTTCTATAGTAGCAGCCAGTTTCAAATGGTGAAGAAACACTCTATTACATGTATCTGGGAGATGGCCTTCTGTGAGCTATAAACTGACAATTTTTTTCCCAAAATAAGGTAGGTTCCAGCGTGTCTTGAACCTGTGCTGCCATTAATGAGAGCTAAATTTACAAGTATCCACACCTCCAGTAAACAGCGATTTTACAAGGGTCCTCATTCCTAGAAAATAGGGGTTTTACAATTATCCTCACCTCTAGCAAACAGGTGTTTGATGATGGTCCTCACCTTTAGTAAACAGGGGTTTTACGATGTTCCTCAGCTCTAGCAAACAGGGGTTTGATAATGGTCCTAAACTTCAGTAAACAGGGGTTTTACGATGTTCCTCACCTCTAGCAAACAGGGGTTTGATAATGGTCCTAAACTTCAGTAAACAGGGGTTTTACGATGTTCCTCACCTCTAGCAAACATTGGTTCTCATCTCCAGTAAACAGGGTTTTTACTGGTCCTCACCTACAACAAACAAGAGTTTGATGATGGTCCTCGCCTCTAGTAAACAGGGGTTTTATAATGGTCCTCACCACTAGTAAATAGAGTTTTATTATGTTCCACACCTCCAGTAAACAGTTACAATCATGAATGGTCCTCACCTTTAGTAAACTGAGGTTTTACATTGGTCCTCACCCCAGTAAACACGGGTTTTATGTTCCTCACCTCCAGTAAACAGTGGTTTTACAATGGTCCTCACCTCTAGAAAACAGAGGTTTTATTATGGTCCTCACCTCTAGTAAACAAAGGTTCTACAATAGTCTATATATATATAGTATATATATATATATATATATATATATATATATATATATATATATATATATATATAGTATATATATAATACATCAACAAGATATTTTTCAATCATTTTAAGAGCCTGTTTATAATCTTGTAGTAACAGAATAATTAATTCTTGTCATATTTCAGGTCAGGTAGGTCAATGATATGTATCATTAACATCAGATCCTGAAGAGTTCATAACTCTTTTCTTTGGTCCACAAATATCACATTTGACCTCATCAAAAGCTACCTGTACCTTTATATGTGTCACCTATTTGTTTATTAGGTTATACTAATCTTCTGTGAATTCACTGATATGTGTCACCTATTTGTTTATTAGGTTATACTAATCTTCTGTGAATTCACTGATATGTGTCACCTATTTGTTTATTAGGTTATACTAATCTTCTGTAAATTCACTGATATGTGTCACCAATTTGTTTATTAGGTTATACTAATCTTCTGTAAATTCACTGATATGTGTCACCTATTTGTTTATTAGGTTATACTAATCTTCTGTAAATTCACTGATATGTGTCACCTATTTGTTTATTAGGTTATACTAATCTTCTGTGAAGTCACTGATACGCAACATACATTATATTGCAAACATTGGGTTAATGTATTAATTTTCACTACTGATATATTTGAAATATTAGTATGATTACTAAAAGAAACTTCAGGTAGAACTATAACAATCATTTAGAAAGGGTTTCCAGGCTTTATTACCGATACAGACATAATGAAATGCAACTGTTTGGCACCAATACAGGATGTAACAACAATGAACCACATACACATGTAGCTGTTTTGATGGTTTTGTAGTGTGTAATTTGGTCAAAATTTAACTTTTATCTCATAATCTAGAGACTGGCCTGAGTCTGTATCACTCACCTGACCTACACCTTACTATGTTCTATTTATAGTAACAGATTGGTGAACACAAAAATCGCAACCTTGAATATACATACCCAGTTAATCATTCACACAAAGTTTTGTCATAACTGAATTCTGAGGAGAGATTTCTTTTTAAAAAGTCTAACGAGTGGACAATAGATGTGGTGAATGCCAAAAAATCTTTATTGATTTTATTAATTGCATATAAAATGAGGATAACTTAAGTTTTTCATAATAAAGTCACACAGCATTTGAATTTGAATGTTTTAAATCCACACTCAACAATTCTTCAGTTATAAGGTGGTGCGCAATCTTTAATGGTGGAGGAGAGAACCTGGTTACAATGTACCCAGGGAGAGACCGCCGACCTTCTGCAAGTAAACTGACAAACTTTCTCACAAAAATCAGTTTGGGTTCCAGCGGGACTCAAACCTGCACTAGAAGTGAGAGACTTCATGGTGCAAAATGCGATGCTCCAATCACATGGCCATGGAGGCCCCCACACTGCAATTATCTGGGCCATAATCATGACATAATTGTGATAAGATGGTAATCTGTCTGATAATTTTTGAAATTTGAGAGAAATAAGATAAGAATATTAAATTGTACCCAACAAAAGCTCTTTTACAAATCTAGTTAATCACATCAGCGTACAAGCTTCAAAATATATCTAATTTCCAAATAAGTTTTGTCTTATTTTTAATCAAAATAGGTAATTAGTAAAGATGATGAGTTTTCAAGAATGATTGATTTTCCATAAAACACAGGAAATGATCAGTGGATAAAGATGACATAATGTGGCCTAAAGGTAAAGTATCTGACTGACATGTGCACCATCTCAAGTCCAGTTCCCAGTACCCTGGACACAGGCCACAAAATAACAGAAATCATCATAACTCATTCAGAGGTTACACTAAAAGGAATGACCGTAACCTACAGGTTAGGATAGCAATTATGAAGACCCAAAAATATATATAAAAATGAGAAATAAAATGAAGTGACAGATATCCTTGAGAATGAAAAGAAGGTTACATGGTTCGTATTTGTAATAACCTCATAGTTGTAAAGATATAGCCAAGGTAAAGTTTTTAAAAAGTAGGTCAAAGTCCAGGGACAAGGCCAATAGATAAAAAAGTCAAGACACCAAATGAAAGCTCTCATCATAATAAAAATAATATGTGAAATATCAAATTTTTGTTCAAAAATAAGTAAAATTCTGAGGTTAAGGTCACTAGGTAAAAAATCAAGACACCAAATGAAAGCTCTGATCATAAGGAATCTATATGTGAAATATTAAAGCCATATCCCTTCCCTCATGGTTTAAAAGATACAGCCAATGTTAATGTTTTTAAAAAGTAGGTCAAATGTCAAGGTCAAGGTCAAAAGTCATGGTACCAAATGAAAGCACTAGTCCTAAGGAATCTATATGTGAAATAAGAAAGTCACGTCCTTTGCGGTT